>CM062820.1:951786101-952106101 GCA_031772625.1 Pinus tabuliformis
AAAAGGACCATTCATATGTCAAGAATCATTACTCAATGAAATCCTTGTTGGTCTTTACAGATTTGAGGAATGAAATCTATTACATTCGGTTCAGACTTATGAAACAGGGTAAAGATTTTAAGCATGAAATGAAAATAGCGATTCTAAAATCCAAACAAGACTCACACTGCTAAAGGATGATCAAATATAATTCCTATGATCTATACTAAGTAAAAAATTTGTTTCTAGGTGGTGGTGGGCCCTTGCCACTCTTGGAGCAAGTTTAAATTAATTCAATACTACTAAAAACTAAGGAAAAACCATGATACTCACAGAAGATTTAATGCCGAATCAAAATTATATTAAAGTTCAAAATGCAGATTCAAATGTCATATACATCACTATATTGTCTCCTCAGTTGTTGACACCTAATCCTCATAATGGGGTGAATATAATGTAAATAGATAAATAAGTAATATGAACAGTCATCGGGAGATGAAGTGAACAGTCTCTCCCTCATGTATTTAATGAAGACCTACCTGAAGGAATATGTATGAATCAATTTTTGGTTGGGGAGTTACTTCCTGGTCTGACATGGTATCAGAGCCAGGTTCCCGAATTAGTTTTTTGTGCTGTAACTCCCGTAACTTTTCTGCCATTGCCCTCATTTTTTCCCTGCCATTATTCCCTGTCCCTCTGCCAGAATTTGGAGCGTTGGCTGCATTGTAATGACTGTGAGACCGTGTGCTGTGTGCTTGGAGGATTGCTAAATGGTAGGCTGTGCCGTACCCTGCGTTGAATGGAATTGGATTACTACTCTGCGTTTGACCGTGAACTTCATTGAACTGTGCACTGGTTGTGTTGGTCATGGTCTACTTGTAAATGGGGTGTAAATGGTACCGCTGTTCGATGTGTTGATAAATTGTGAGCACTGGAATGGACTTTCCTGGTGAGCCTTGGATGAAATCTATTCTAAATGATGGAAGCGTGGTGAGATCCATACCTATATAGTGTGTTAACCTTTGCTGTTTGTGAAGACCGTGCATTCCTGGTGTGCGTTGGTTTTAACTCCATGCTGCATTGTTTGTATGTTTAAATAAAAAGAGGTATCGTAAGGTATGATGGTGTATTATTGGTGCGATATTTTTTTTTACATGAAAGCATATGTTCATGTGTGAAGGCCGTGTTATATGTACGATCATCCTTATGATTAATGTGTGTTTGATTAGAATGGAGTAATAAGAATAATAATATATTATATGGAGTGATAATATATTATTTCGAATGGGAATAACAGAAGTGAACGTGACATGAAATTCATTAAGTTTTTTTATGGCGATGTGTTATATGGTATAAAAAAAACATATATGGGTATATGGAAGGTATAGCATATATATTTGAGAAGTGGAAGGTATAGCATATATATATTTTTCTATCAACAGAAGTAATTTTTTTACAGAATGCATTCAATCATATCCATGGTGGGAATAGTTCTCACTGGCAAGGAGAACTATCCTGAATGGTCCTGGATGATAAAACACACCCTCATTTTCAATGAGTTGTGGAAAGGAGTGTGTGTTGGAGACGGAGACAATGAACCAGTACAACCTACCTCAGAAAAAGAGCTCATCATTTGGGAAAACAAGAACAAAAAAGCTTATGCTTTAATCGCAACATCTGTAAATGAAGAGGTGAGTCGCCATATTTTGTCATATTCAACTGCCTTTGAAGCCTTACAAAAACTAAAAGAACTCTATGACTCACATTCTACACTTGAAGTTGTTCAACTCATGATTAAACTCTTCACTCTTGAACTGCAAAATAATGATCCTCTTGTTCTTGCATCTGAAGCAAAGTCTATAATGCATGATATCAAATCCACTAAGGTTGAATTGGATATTCCTCTTATCACTTTTCTCAAGGCACTTTATCCTACTTACTCCAATTATCTTGAGTCATTGCAAGCAAATGGAAATCTCAAAGATATCACCTTTGACTCTCTTGTGAAAAAGTTTGTTGAAAGAGAGAAAGCTTTTGGAAAGAAGACAACCCCTGAATCTTTTGAAGAGGCTGTGTGCCTTGCTCATAAAGAAAAACATCCTACTCAATATTCTTCAAGAGGAAGAGGTGGTCGAAGAGGAAGAGGAAGATCTTTCAGAGGTAGGGGGGGCAGACATTCTCAATGAGAAAAGGAAGATTTGCACTGCATTCGCTGCAAAAGAAATGGATCACATGATGCCTCTACATGCAAGCTACCATGGGACAAAATTGAGTAGAAAAGAAACCAACAGAAAGGTAAAACTGATGATACAGACAAAGGTAAAGCACCTGAATCCGCTCACTATGTTGTGGTACAATGTAATATTGGAGTAAATGAAGATTTATTTAATGCTTCACTTGCTTCTTGGAAAAATGATTGGTTGCTTGATTCAAGAGCAACCTGCCACATGACTCATAGAAAAGATTTTTTTGAAGAATTTACTGACAATGTTGATGGAGCAGTATACTTTGCAAACCAATAAAAAATCAAGCCATCAGGGCTTGGAAAAATCAGGCTTAAACTGCCTGGTCTTCCAGACTTTCTTCTGCTTCATGTTCTATATCTCCCACAACTCAAGAGAAACTTGCTGCCTTTGGTCCACATCTGCCAGCAAGGTCACTCCATTCATATGTTTGATGGCAAGCTTGAGGTAAGAAAAGCATCTGAACACTCACTTGTCATGAGGGGAATAAAAGAAGAAAGACTTCTCAAGCTGCAAGGAACCTCTGCTCATGCACAACATTTCTCACACAATTCTCATCATGAAGAAGGTACACTTCCATCAAGTTTATTATGGCATGCTAGATTTGGACATTTGAACTATGACATCCTTTGCTTGTTGAAGAAAAATGGTGTTGCAGGTTTGCCTACAATTCTTAGGAAATTTAAGCAATGTGATGCTTGTATTCTAGGAAAGCATAGCAAACAGTATTTTCATGATTCAATTCAAGAGCACATAGAAAACTTGAACTCATTCATTTAGATTTATGTGGTCCAATGCTTGTTCCTTCTGCAAATGGAAATAAATATATGATGAAATTTATTGATGACTACACCAGAATGTGTTGGGTTTATTTATTGAAGAACAAATCTGATGCTTTTTAAACATTCAAGAATTTTCATAAATGGATTGAAAATGATGAAAAATCTCATATTGGGTCTATTCACACTGATAATGGAAAAGAATACACATCAAATGAATTTGAAAACTATCTTCGCCAACATGGGATCAAACATCAAACAACTGTACCTTATAATCCCCAACATAATGGTGTAGCTGAAAGAATGAATAGGACAATCTTAAATATGGTACAATCCATGCTCTTCTTAAAAAATGTAAAGATAATGTTTTGGGCTGATGCTATTCTATGTGCTGTATATATAAAGAATAGATGTCCATCTAATGCTATTAGAAACAAGACTCCTTATGAAATGTGGTATGGACATGTTCCTTCTGTAAAGCATCTCAGGGTCTTTGGTTCCACCTGTTATGCCTTGATACCAAAGGTACATAGAAACAAACTTGGTGCTAGAAGTCATAAGTGTATCTTCCCGGGGTATTCAAACACCTCTAAAGCATACCATCTCTATGATGAAGTAAATAAAAAGTTTTTTGTATCTAGAGATGTAGTTTTTCTTGAATCATCCAAAACTGACAATTTAGGCTACAACTTGATCGCTTGGATAGATTCGCAAAAGCAAAATCATTTCAAGAATTTGATAATCAAATTCCACATCTTGAAGGGGGGATTCCTATACTAGATCAACATGTGGAATCTTCTTCTGACGAACACTCTCCCCCACATGAAACTCCAACAACAAATGATGCTTTAAGTGATGTGATTGATAGAATTGGGAGACTCAATCTTGGTTCAGTACCAACTCAATCAACAAACCATCTGAAAAAGGTCCCCCAAAGTGGCTGACAAAGACACTTGAAAGTATTCATCCTGATGAGGTTGGAAAGACAGGAACTAGAATTTCAAACCGGCAAAATGGAGGTGATGTGGATGACTCTAATTCACCTGTTGATATGGATGTTTCTTATGATTGTGAATTGAAATTGTTGACAGATTTTGAACCAACTTCCTTCAAAGAAGCTGCTTCTCATGATGAATGGAAAGAAGTGATGAAAAAGGAGTATGATGCCCTCATAAAGAATGGCACTTGAAAGCTGGTTGATCCTCCATTAGGAACCAAACCAATTGGCTGCAAGTGGGTCTACAAGAACAAGTTTAAAGCTGATGGCTCACTTGACAAGCACAAAGCTAGGCTTGTGGCAAAAGGTTTTGCACAGAAGGAAGGGATCGATTATGAGGAGACTTTTTCCCCCACAACAAAATGGGCTACCATCCGGACACTCTTTGCACTAGCAGCTCAGAACGGTTGGAAAGTCCATCAAATGGATGTAAAAATTGCTTTCTTAAATGGAGATCTAAAAGAGAATGTTTTTATGTCTTAGCCTGAAGGATTTGCTGTGGAAGGACATGAACATAAAGTATGAAAACTTGTGAAATCCTTGTATGGCCTCAAACAAGCACCACGAGCCTGGTATAAAAAACTAACTGAGCATCTTCTGAAACTCAATTTCAAAAATTATGATCTTGATGATACAACTTTATTTGTCAAGAAAGTTGGCAAAACAATTGTATATCTTGTGGTATATGTAGATGATCTTTTGATGATAGGGTACAATGAAAGCTACATTGCATCCATAAACAAGGAATTGGGGAAAAGTTTTGAAATGACTGATTTGGGCTATATTCATTACTATCTTGGCATTGAAGTAACCCAACATCCGAAGTCCATATTTCTTTATCAAAAGAAATACATTGGAGATCTGTTGAACAGGTTTGGCATGAAAAAATGCAATCCTCTTGCTACTCCAATGGAACAAAACTTAAAGCTCACATCTATTGAAGGAAAAGAATTTGAGGATGCAACAAAGTATAGACAGCTTGTAGGAAGTCTCAACTACCTAACTACTACCCGACCAAACATTTCGTTTACCGTTGGAATCCTCTCCAGGTTTATGCAAAAGCCTTGTGAGGGACATTGGTCTGCTGCAAAAAGAGTTCTAAGGTACTTGAAGGGAACTCAAGACTTTGGAATCAAGTATACACAGGTGGACGACTTCAGCTTGAATGGATACTCTGATTCAGACTTTGATGGAGACAAAGAAATTGGGGTATCTACTTCAGGATATGCTATGAGTCTTGGATCAGGAGCCGTCTCCTGGAGATCATGCAAACAATCAGTTCCAGCAGATTCCACAACAGAAGCAGAATACGTGACAGCAGCTGAAGCAACAAAAGAAATTGTGTGGCTCAGGAAAATTCTTGAAGATTTGCAGGTAAAACAAGTACAATCAACTCCACTCATGATTGACAATACCTCTGCAATAAAGTTGGCCAAGAACCCAAAGTTCCACGATCGAACGAAGCACATCAATACTAAATATCATCTGATTCGACATCATTTTGAGGCCAAAACAATCCATCTCTGTCATTGTTCCACTAATGAGAAAATTGCAGACATCTTCACCAAAGCACTTGGAAGAGAAAAGCTTGAACGATTCAGAATGATGCTTGGACTCACCAACATCCCTTCATATTAAGGGGGGAAATGTTGACACCTAATCCTCATGATTGGGTGAATATAACGTAAATAGATAAATAAGTAATATGATCAGTCATCGGGAGATGAAGTGAACAATCTCTCCCTCATGTATTTAATGAAGACCTACCTGAAGGAATATGTACGAATCAATTTTTGGTTGAGGAGTTACTGCCTGGTCTGACATCATCAAAGCACACTGGCATAAAAACTAATCAACGGTCTGTTCTATTACTCCTTTTTTTTCTCAACTCTCCTGTACATAGACTATATATATCCATATCTCCCCCCCGTTACGTATAGAACCATTTGGCCTTTTAACAGTTCAGCTAATAGTTATACCAAATTAGCTAAAGGGAGTAAGGAATAGATCGAAGTTAAATAAAGTAGGAGAACAGGTCGATGATAAACCAATCTAAAATATTTTAGATCATGCAACACGTGGCTCACCCGAAACCGTTCAACAATTCTGTACTTACGCAGGCACTGATTCTGTACTTAAAATTCCCTTGATCACAACTTCCTCATAATGCCAAATTTTGCCAATCTATTATTAAGTTACCTGAATGAGGGTACTTTGAACAAAACTCGCATGTTAGAATATTTAGATTCTTCTTCATTTGAGCACAAAGTTTAGATTTTGACCTACCATAATTTATTCCGTACTTAACCTGTAGCAACTAGTTTAATTAACTTGTGAAGAATTTCAATGAACTTAGAAAAAATTGTCATTAGCAAATCATAGCAAATTCATCTCTAATCCTAGAAAAGCTAAGAAAACTAATTATAATCGACCATGAGGCGTAGGATTTGTATGGGTGGAAAGTTGTGGAATTATCGTATGAAATAAGTGTAAAAGTATAGGAATTTAGGTTATGAATGGTGATATTGTATGATGGAAAAATGGGCATATTCGAGGCCCAACATCCCCCCATGCCTGAGGGTTTGCATGTCCTCATGCAAACAAATCCCTTCTTGTTAATAATTCCTGAATTTCTCCTACTGGTTGATGATTCCTGTCTTGCAACATGGATTAGTACCCGGGGGTTATTACAACACCCCAAAATGTTGTCTTTAAAGAACTTGAATTTTAATGTAAATGAATAAAAACTGCTAATTGCAATAAAACTTACCAAACTTGAAATACTTGCTTAATTGGAAAACCAAACTTTGGAGTGACACCAAACCAAAGTAGATGCGTGGCTCTTCACTCACGTCTTACTATCATCTCTGCGCTCTAGTTCCCTATAACTAAGACCACACCGAAAACTTGTGAAACAAACTTTGCTCTAATACCTTTAGCACCTCCTCGACAACAACACCAAAAATGTTGGGGAAATTATATGTGTAATAATTCCAACATTAAATAATCAATCCGGGGTCGTAAGACTTAGATGCGCAAGCTCAGGTAACACAGGATCAGAGCATCTAACCTAAACTAGAATATGAAATCAATTTACTGTCTAAGTACATAATCACGGAATTGTTAAAACTATTTCTAATCACAAAAAATGAAGCAAAGAACCTTATCATGCTAAATCCTTATTCTATTCAAACCTTAATCACTACTCTATTTGGATCATAACCTAGCTAATTCAAAGCTCACTTAATGGTAAAGAAAACAAACAAATTGATACAAATCCATTACGCAAACTACTTCAAAATTTATAGTTCAGGCTTTGAATATATTGCCAAACTAATTCTTATTCCAATATTTAAGCCTAAGTTTGATGTGTTTCAACCTCCGCTGCAGAAGGAACATTTTAGTACCCTGAACATTCAAATCTTCTGTCCACCATTTTTCAATATTGTTGTTGAAATCCGGATGGGTAAGCCAAATGTTTTCAAATCTGAAAGGTCTATTTCTTGGCGTTCCTATAAAGGACACTTCTACTTGAATTGGCCAGTGATCCGAGCCTCCAAAAGGGAGAATCATAGCTGACAATTCAAGGCCTGAGAGGATAAGGTCCTCAGAGATAATGAATCTATCTAGTTTAGAGGCCACTTGAGCAGCCCCTCCCCTTTTATTATTCCAGGTGAAGATACCATTGTAGGTTTCTGTATCTACTAGCCTCATGTTGGTAATGAAGTTCTGAAAAGCTATGGAATCTTTGCCTAGAGATCTAGTCCCACCTTTTTTTTTCCGAGAGAGATCTGATCATATTAAAATCCCCTCCCAGAATCCATGGGATGCCCGTATGTCTTTCCCTTAGCTCCCCCATAGAGGTTAGAAGCCTGAATTTATCCTCAAGATTTTGTCGACCATAGACATTTGTGATCAAATAAAATTCCTTGTCCCCCAAAGGTTGGATGACCACTGATAGGTAGTTCCTGGATGCTTCAACATCTAGGATTCCAAGTTTCTAAGGGTTCCACAATGTAATAATTCCTCCTACTGTGTTGTCTGCTTTAACTTCTAGATATTCATACTTAATAAGCCATTTTCTATGTATTTCTCTTATTTTGTCTACAGAACATTTTGTTTCCTAGATAAATACCAAATCTGGTTTTTCCTCCTTCATTCTATTGCTGAGATTTCGTTGTTTCCTTTTACTTCCTAGACCCATAATATTCCATTTTGTAAGTTTCATTAAGAAAGATTTGTAAATGAGTAATTAGATAGGTCTTTCATCTTACCTGAGTTGATCATTAGTTTTCCACGTTCTATCAGCAGCTCATTTTGTCTTTTTCTTCCTCTTTTGCTTCCTAGGTTCTTGGGAGCTTGTCCCTCTGTTTCCTCCATAGTTTTAAACCCTTCGTTATCCTGACTATCATGGTTCCTTTTGACCCCCAAACCCTTTGCCTTAGTTCTCAAGAAGAAGAGTTGTTGTACTCTGTTAAATTCCTCTTGAGGTAGTGAATCCACGCCTTTGGTAGTTACTTCCTCTAGGAACTTTTCTAGATCTAGATGCTCCCTTTCCAATATGTCCTGTAGTTCATGCTCCTTCGTTCCCACTTCACTTGAGGTCATCTCTTGGTCCCTATCAACTTCCATCGTGCTAAGCTAATCTTTCTTTTGTTGGCTTTTATCAGATCTATCCTCTATGTTGTAATCCTCTTCCTTCACTACTGGATTGTCCTTCAATACTTGCTTCTCTCTTTCAACCCCCTCTTCTTCTTCTAATACCTTGAACCTATTATGACTAGGCTGCTTTTCCTCATAGATTTTTTTTTGGTTCTTTCTCCCCCCTTTTCCTTTGCCTCCCACTTTAGTAAAGCTTTCAGTCTCTTTACCTGAGGTTGCTTTGATGCTGCTCTCCATTTTGTTTTCAGGGCAGTCACTGAAGAGGTGCCCGTGTTCATGGAATTTGCGAAATCTGAAGGGTATATGCTCGTAATCCACTGCCTGCACTCAATCTTCGTCATAAACTTCTAGAATTATTTCATCCAGCAAAGCCCCAAAGAGGTCCTTTTCCACACATATTCTGGCAAAGGAGGTATATTTTCCACGCAGTGTGGCCTCCGATATTTTTATGAAATGCCCTAGTTTATTACCTTTGGCCTTTAATGATTCTGGCTACCAGTAATCTAGAGGTAGGGAATAAAGTCTTTTCCATACCGGCACCGAAGTAAATGTCTCACGCTCTGGGACGAAGTTCATCACCCAAGGTCACATATAGAGCCTTGCAGCCGCATAGAAGTAAGGACCTCCTTCAAACATCTTTCCCTTATCCTCTATGTTTGCAAACACAACTATGAAGAAACCCTTGGATCCAAGGTGTAGATCTGTATCTCCCTTAGGTTTCCAATGGTTCTTTATCCATGCGTGTAGGGCCTTCTCTGTTGGCCAAACCCCCTGTAGTTTTATATGTATTTCTATTATAAAGGATTATAATAGAAAGGCCAAACCTGAAGCACATTTATATTATGATTTATAAGCCCCGGCGGGTTCACGAGGCGTACGAAAAGGCAGATTTCAAGCTATAAGCAGGTTTTTGGGTAGAGCATAAACGGTATATGATTTTAATTGGAGCTCACCCAATCCCACTTATCATTCGACACGTAGCAGCCGAGTGGAGAGAGAAAACCACCCATTTCGGGCGGGTATTCTCTGGGTTTATGTCTCACCCAAAAGCTTTATAAACCGTCTGATCTGAAAAGCGTAGATCTACGGTGGGGATATATTGGCAGACAGGTATGCCTTGATAGTTGTGCGAACCATATTAAAAGCGGAAAAAGCATGCTTTATGGTATATTTTCATTATAAAAGGTATATAATAGAAAAGCGCAGATATAAAGGATTTATGCATAAGTCCAACACTTCCATAGTTATGCGGCCTAAGGGTGCGTAAAGTTAAGTTTTACAGTGATATATCGGGCTAATTGTGATTTGCGATGGAAGTCAACGAAGCGCTGAACGGGTGGATTTAACAGGTTTATAAAGCAAGATTAACTCTTTTGAGTTCCGTATTAATCAAAGGTTCGCGTGAATTTCACTTTGTAAAGTGGAAAATCAGGGTTAGAGCCGAAGCTGAAGAGTAAGTCAATTGGGTATGTTTCTTTGAATTTTGGCCAATCAGAATGCCCATGTAAGCCCAGGATTACACGAACTAAACGGATTAACAGAGCAAGCCAACAATGATCGCCCCCTTCTGAATTCAGTTATGTTCCTGTTATTTCATGTTCTTTGAGGTGTCTTTTACCCTCGTAAAATTCTGTAATAGCTTTTACTTCATATAATTAGAGAAGCATTTAAATAATTTGGGCAGCTTCAGAAACCAATAACTGTTCCACAATGTATAAAAAGAGGAAAATTTACAAAGAAAGGGTTCGAACTTTGGAGAACCCAGAGACTAGGCCATTGTATCCCTGATATAATTGTTGATTAATGAAAGAATCAGAAGTTTCCATGAATTGTTAGGTATAATTTTGTAACCTTCTCTGTTATTTGTCATATTATGTTTTCTTCTTTCAAGTATAGTAATGAAGTTGCAGGTCTTTATTTGCTTATGTAGATAAAGTTAAAATTCCTTAAAAGAGCGCTCCTATATTTGAAGTTTCCACCTTCCTTTCTAAGTTATTGATAATAGTTTCTATGAAAGACCAACATACTATCTTTAACTTTTCCAAGGGTCACAGATAGTAGTTTTTGTGTTAAGCATCATATTGTTTATGTTTCAGTTCTCATTTTCATAATTCTTCTAAGTGACGGATAATAGTTTTTGTGAAAAATCAACATATTATCTTTAACATTTCCTTCAAGCTTTCTTCATTCATCATTTGTATCTAGCAACAAATAGCATTCTGAGATGTTTTGGTCATACATGTATTAAGAGTAAAAAACCAAGTCTCTAGGTCCTTCATTTGAGAACACACCATATATCTAAGTGACAAACAAGTGATAATAAATAATATTCATTAATGTCTTAAGCACAATTTCTCTACAACCAGGAAATGGGTTTCTTAAGGAACAACACAACTCAAATAGGTGTTTTAGTCTCAAGTGGTTTCTGAGAGGCTAGAAACATAGTTGGATTAATTATCTTCAATACCTAGAAAAAGTTTCTAAGGAAAATTGTCTTAATTAGATTTAATTGTCTGGTTTAATTATTTTCCCAAGTCTAACTTAGGCTCAGTGGTTAATTAATTTGGATTAATTGAGACAAATCGATTTCTCTCTAGTGACTTCTAGAAAAGTCATATTAGAAGTCAAGATGATCTTAGCCATCGATTGAAGTTGCAATGTGGTCGTTGATTGCTCAACAATATATTATAATAGGGGATCAATGGGAATTTGGTGAATACATTCAAACAATGAATTGTACTGAGAGCAAGGGTACAGTGATAGTGTAAGGACACCCGCAGTTGAGATCAAAAATGATTGAATATTGATTGTCGAAGTGAATCCTTCATAATAATTTCTTGATTCTCAGTGATAAGAGGGAGATCAATTTTATCTGCGTAGGACGAGTTTCCCTAGTAGTGTGAGTTGGATAAGTGAGGTTGTGTTTCCAGAGCAAGAGAAAATTTTCTAGTGTGATAAATTTGCATAGGAGAATCTGAGTTTGCTAGTGAAGGTCGAATTTCCAGAGGAGTTTGAGTTAATTTTCCCAATTAGTGCACGTTTCCAGTAGAGATCGGGTTAGTCAGGGTCACACATGTGGTTCAATTCATGGTTCCATAGGAGGGCCAAATTGAATCATAGGGACCCAGTTGCTTTTAGGAGGTCAGATCAACTAGCAGAAGTGAAGAAAATAAGTTTTCGAAGGATTGTTAAATTATGACAAACTGTGCATGTAATTTAAATTATAGATTTGTTGAAGAATTATAAAATACTATTCTAGATAAATGGTTTCCCCATACTGTGGTTTTTCTAGGGACAATTTTTCTAAAAATATCAATGTCTATTATTTTGTGTGTGTGCAATATTTTCTCAGTTCCAGTGGTTTAATTTTCATGAAGTTGCAGTAGTGTTTTATTCAACCGCATATAATTTACAGAAGATAAATAATATATTTCAAATAGGTGAATAATAACTAGTAAATGCAACAATATTAAAAAAGTCACATGGCATCATAGTAGATATGAGGGAAAAGGAGGTTTTATGTAGACACAAGAAGAGAAAAGCAAGGGTAACCTAGTTTGAATTCTTCAAATTTATTATGGTTTCGCTATATTTCTAAGGGTTTTCATAAATGGCCTCAATAGGTTTGAGAGATCAGGACCTATTGGATGGAGCCTTAAATTTTGGTGTCTAGAAAGGCAAAATTTCTTTATTGCTGGAAGAAAATGGTCTCAAGGAGCGTGTGACCTTTGTGATTATCGTATCGATAGATCCAACACAACTCACAACATATATGAAGGAAGATGCCAAAGTGAGGAGGATAATCCTTGACAGTGTTAAGGACCATATAGTTCAACATATCACAGATCTAAACATAGTGAAGAAGATGTGGGATGCAATTATGAATATGTACCAAAATGCTACCACGAATAGGAAGTTGACTCTCAAGGAAAAGTTGAGGAACACCTGGATGAACAATGGTGAAGATATTACAAGTTGTCTCACCAGACTTCGACTTGTCAAGGATGATTTGGCTACATTTGGAGATAAACTAGATGATGATGAGTTAGTGTGAATAGCCTTGGATGGGTTTACTAAGAAGTGGGATATCTTTGTTCAAGTTATCTGTAACACCCTCCTCCCACATTTACCCAAGCTAATCGGTACATCGGGGTAAACATGTGACAAAGAGTTACTATTATATGATTAAACTCCCCATGTATAGTTAAGGAAGTGGAACCAACAAGACAAGACCAATCTAACCTTCTTCACAAACTACAAAACCTTCAGGAGCCAACCAACCCCTCTAGGTGTCCAATCCCTGAGAGAACTTGCTTCCTGACTGAACTAAACCCATAGCCACTCCCATGACAAGCCTTCCATATGGCTAAGACCCTCTAGTCACTCCCACACCAAGGCCTCCATGTGACTGCAACCTTCTTCAGGTAGTTTTGTTTTAGCGACCCCGTATTCTGAGCCACTTTTTCAGGGCCATGACTCAAGCCTCTACCAAGAACTTCATAAAACTTCCAGAAATGATAAATAAAAGGATTACAACGCCTCTAATGCAAAACGTAAACAAGGACCTGAACTGACAATGCCTAGTCATGACAAATATTTCGTCAAACACATCATGAACATGTAATCTACATGTCATATAGATACATCTGAGCACATGCACTTCATGCTTATCTAAGAATTGTCAAGAAGGTTTGATGCTCTCTCAAAATAATTGCATTTTCGTCTATTAGGTCATACATTCATTAACAATTCATTTACTAATAAAAACATGATGAGAGCCATGACTAAGATATGTCATAAACCATGCTTATAACCAACATATAACTAACAAAATAATAATGATATAACAACCATTAAAACCACATATTAACAAGTATATTTACACATAATACACAACAGAAAAAGAGCTCTTATTAACATATGCAAAATCGAACCAAGTCAAGGACTTCAACGTACCACCCGACCATAGATTGGGCTAAACCAAATCTTTCTTTCAGCCAATCACCCCCATACTATATTCCAAGCATGAATGTGAGACTCATAAAAAAATCTTTCAAGGCTTCCTCAGGATTTATTGTGTATCCCGCTAAGGGATTCCTAGGACCAAACAATAAACATACACTACAGGATTTACCGCAATCTCGCCATATACTGGTCAAGGGATCACAAGGCCCTAAACATGCATAGATGCCTCTGGATCTCTCCACCTAAACCGTGAGGAATTTGTCTATCTCCACCCTCTAGGATTTACCGTGTATCCCACCATTACCAGTAAAAATATTCCTAGTACCAACAAGGGTATTCACCTCTAGGATTTACTGTGTATCTCGCCATTACCGACCAAGGGATTCCTAGGCCCAACAAGGATATTCATAACTAGGCTTTACCGTGTATCTTGCCATTAACGGTCAAGGGATTCCTAGGCCTTGTGATTTTTACTAAGACCATCCCACTCAGTTTCAAAACCATCCGGAAATCCAGCTCAACCAGGTAAGAGAAACCCCATCACACCATGATTATCCGGAAATGGCAAGGAATGGTTGAAAACCACTATCACACCTGGCAAAACTATGCCAATGATAATGAAAGAACCAAATACACACATGCATGTTCCATGCATGCCAAAATTATCAAGGAAATCATACATGCAACTCGATACCTGCAATTAATCTTGTTGTAGCTTCTTGATCCCGCTCTCCCTTGCTTGATCTTTGCTTCCCTTTTTCTTTATTTCCTTGCTTTTACTTCCTTCCTCCAATGCTAGAGTGCTCCAAGAATAATCTAAGTGTGCAAGAGTATGAGAGAGAGAATAGAGAGAGAGCTCCAAAATTGAACTGACAAGAGGTTGTGAATTGATCCTCAGAAGCCTTTTTATCAATGAGGCCTCTATTTTCTTCATTTTCCATTATTTTCCTCTTCACATGCAACCTGTGACTCTTCACCTTCATTTTCTCCTAATTTCCTTTATTTTCATAAATAAAATGTCAATAAATGCCTTTTTCCTTTTCAAATCCTTTACCACTACCTTAGCCATAATAAACCAAATGGACACCGACACTAGGATGTTTTTCCCAACATTCAACTTGGAATAAGTGTCCCATGACCTTGGTCTTATTTTTCCTTTATTAATTTTATTACATGAACTTTTAACCTGGGGTTGTTACATCATCAATGGATGAGACACCTTACTGAGTTGGGATTGATTATGGAGTGATTCCACTCAGGAGGAGCTTAGACTAAGTCTTGTTAGTGGGAACAGTAGTAGAATTCAGAAAAGTGAGGAGCAAGGGGTCTAGCAGAGGATTCAAACTAAAAGGTGAGAAGAATAAGAAGGACATTTCCAAGGTTAAAATCTACATTTGTCATGAGTTTGGCCACTATGTCAGCAATTGTCTGCAGAGAAATAAAAGTGAAAAGAAGAGAAAGAATCATACAACAACTTCGGCAAGTGCAAATGAGCTCTCTGGCAGGATGGAACATGAATTTGAACTTATTGCTTGCCTATCCAGCTCAACCTCACAGGGTGTTTGGTATATAGATAGTGGGGTATCATTTCACATGACAAGATTTGGGGAGTAATTCTCCAGTTACAAGGAGGAGGATATCAAATTCTAGATTAAGATGGGGAACAAGTCCAAGTGCAATCCAGTTGCAAGAGGGATTGTTTTGTTTCAGAGGGAGAACGACATGTCGATTCCTATTCATGATGTGTTTCATGTGTCAAGCTTAGGTATGAATTTGATATTTGTATCTATCCCTTAGAATAAGGGTACAATGTACTCTTTAGAGGGGCACAGGTTCTTATTAGACACGCTGATTGGAAATCATCCATAACAATTGGAGTTAGGAGCAGCCAGTTGTATAGGTTGTAGATGGATACTCCTAAGGAACTGGTGAGCATCAATAATCTTAAAGATAATGGGGGGATATGGCATAGGAAGTTGGGCCATATACATCATGGGGCACTCAGATTGCTTTGTGAGATAGTGATAGGTGTTTTAGAGGTGAGCACAAAGCATGATGATGTATGCAGGGGATGTGTTTTGGGGAAGTTTGTGAAAGCAACTTTTCCAAGGAGTGACACCAGATCTAAGGGTGTTCTTGATCTAGTGCATTCAAATATATGTGGATCGATGTCGATGAAGTCTCTCAAGGGATACAAGTACGTCATCACTTTTATCAATGATTTCTCCAGGAAGACTTAGATATACTTTCTGAATACCAAGGATGATGTCTTTAGTCGCTTTCAGGAGGTGTAAAATGTGAGAGGAAGGAAGGTGAAGATTATTTGGTTATAAAATGGAGGTGATTACATAGGAAATGAGTTCTAAGAGGTTTGTACCATGAAAAGAATGAAGAGAGGGTGGATATTTCCTTACAACCCACAATAGAATGGGGTTGTTGAGAGGAAGAATCATTCTGTATTGTAGGTACCGAGGGCTATGATGTATTACCAGGATATGCCATATTATTTATGGGCAAAGGCATGCAATATGATAGTCTATATTCAGAACAGGGTTCCACATAGAGCACTAGCAAAAATGACACTAGAGGAGGAATGCACATGGAAGAGGCCAAATTTAAGAAGCTTCAAGATATTTGGTAGTTTAGTGATTGGCACATTCCAAGGGATGCAAATTTCAAGTTAGATTAGACTACAGAGAGAGGGTACTTGTTGGGGTTCAACGAGACCTTGAAGGAATATGTGATATTCATCCTAGGGGTCAGGAGGATAATCATCAGATAAGGTTTCAAGTTCATGGAGGACAAGGAATACATGAGGTCCATAGATTTTCTAGCAGCAGATTATTAAAGTGAGCAGCCAACGAAAGCTATGAAAGTTGAGCAACAAGATTAGGGGCAACATAACACAAGTACAATTACCAGTATGAGCACAGGCTTAGGTGCATGAGTTCCTGAGAGTTCGTAGAGTATGGAGCAGCATATTCAGTATATCTGTGAGATGCATTAGGAGGACATCGAGGTTGATATTCCATCCTCTATAATTGGCAGGAGTAATCATGAGGTTCAACAGACACTTAGAGATTCTCAAGCGTTTGTGGGATCTCCTAGGATGAGAAATAGATAGTAGAGATAACTAAAGAGGTACGCTGGCTACATGGCATTGGTCAGTTAGTTAGTAGATAGCGATCCTTCCAGCTATTAGGAGGATGCAGAGAAGCAGGTATGGAAAGATGTAGTGGTTAAGGAGTATACCTCAATCATGCAAAATTATGTGTGGGAGGTTGTTCCTAAACCAATAGATAGGGTAGTCATTAGATCACATTATTTATTAAGATTAAGCACGATGCGAATGGAAACATCGAAAAAGACAAGGCAAGGTCCGTGGCTAAGGGGTTTTCTCAGAAGGAGGGAATAGACTATGAGGTGACATTTTCTCATGTGGTCAAGTATATTTCTATATGAGTCATGACCTCAGTTGAAACACAAATGGTATGGAAAATACATCATATGGATGTCAAGACGACTTTCCTTATGGTTAGTTGGAAGATGAGGTATACAGAGAACAACCAGAGGGCTGTGTAGAACACAACAGTGAGACCCATGTGTATCAGCTAAATAGATATTTTTATGGGCTCAAGCATGCTCACAGGGCATGGTATGAGTGCATAGACATATACTTGTAGGGAATGGTCTTTGTGAAGAGTGAGGCAGATGCAAACCTCCACTACTTAGTGGTTAGGGGTGAGGTTATCATTCGTGTTTTGTACATGGATGAATTATTTTTAAGAGGTTCATTGGGGCTCATAAAAGAGTGCAAGAGGGACCTTGCAACCGAGTTTGAGATGAAATATTTGGGGATTATGCACTACTTTCTCAGCATGGAGGAGTTGAAGACAAATGGGTAGTTTTTCCTTGGGAAAGGGAAATACTACATCGAGATCATGAGGAGGTTCAGGATGGGGAATTGTTGAGTTGTGTCTACACCCATGATAACAAATTGGAGGAAGTTAGATGCATCCAGGGAGAAGGATGTAGAACCCATCTTATATAAGCAAATTATTATCTCTCTCATGTATTTGGTCAACACTAAGCTAGATATATCCTATGTAGTAAAATCTCTCAGTCAATTCATGGTCGAGCCAAAGAGAGTGCACTTGACAGTGGAAAAGCACGTGTTGCAGTATTTGTGTGGTACAATTGAGTATGGGATCAAGTATGCTTGAGGTGATGGTATCAGGTTGGTGGTCTATACTGACATGAACTAGGTAGGTAACACAGTGGATAGGAAAAGCACTTCAGGTGTTGCTTCAACATGGGATCAAGAGTTGTCTCTTGGTACAATAGGAATTAGAAGTTCGTATCACTGGGTTCTGTAGAGATAGAGTACATAATAGTTAGCATGATGACATGTGAGGCTATATGGTTTCGAAATATGCTAGTAGCCTTGTTTGGTTAGAGGGTAGAGACGATAATTATAGACTCTGACAATATCTGAGAATTTAGTGTTTCACGACAGGTCAAAGAATATAGACTTCATGTATCACTTCAGGGATTATGTATAGCATAGGATGGTTCAATTATAATATATACCTACATATGAGTAGGAAATAGATGTTGGGTGTGTGTTATATTCTTTCCACAACTAGTTGCATGCTTGAGAGGGTCACAGGGGGGGCGAAAGCCCCCCCTGTTTGTTGTATTGAGTGCAGCAACAGGGTCACAGGGGAGCAGTAGCACCCCTACACAGGGTCTAGGTCACTTCCCCAAGGAAAAAAAATTGGACCCTATATTAGATGGGTGGACCTACCTATGGTTTTGTGGATGGGTTTTTCACATGGTTTTGGGCATGATGGTTTTATGCCCATGGTATTTTGTAGATCTGGTTAAGGGAACTACGGTTATGTTCTAATACAGGGTTAATGGATTGGGGTTTATGAACGCTTCGGCATGTATATATATGTATTGTAGGATTGAAAGGAACATAATTAAAAAAAAATCTGGTATTCCCAGTTTTGGGATCTAGGGGAAATCTTTGTGTATATGTTTTATATTCTCGTCATTGTTTATTTTCTATTTTTTAGAATTCATCAGCAGGTAATTTCTATATAGGGTTAAAACCTACATTTGGTATCAGATAAGTTTCGACTTCAAGGGGATGCCTTTGTTGTTGAGGGGTTTTTCTTAGGCCTATTGTAGACCTTGTTCAATGGGAGATCTACGGGATTTATTCTTACGGTGAAAGAAGATGGTGAGCAGTGGAAAGATAGAGATCAAGAAATTTCATGGTCAGAGTTTTGAGTTGTGTGTAATATTCCTAGTAGAAATATTACAATGATAATAGATACATGCACAAATAAATAACACAGAAAATTTCAGAAATACATACACATAAACTAGAAATTTCTGTAAATCCCCAAATTGGCCAAATTTTATTAATAATATATGTTGTGGTACAAATTAATTGGAGAAATTTCACCTAGGCTTACACGAGGCAAGCTACAAGAACCAGGTGATGAGTACGAGAGATCCAAATGATTGTAATAATCAACACCTCCAGAAAATTGTGTTGCTTCTCCAAAACAACAATGCTACCTGACTTCGCCCTGTGATTTTCCACTCTAGAGTGCCCAAAAAATTCTATAAAATTAGAAGAGTGCTCCTTGCCCAAAACCCAGAAAAACCCAGAAATAGTTTCCCTTAGTTCCAACTTTCAAAATTTGACCCTTCACAGCTTGGCCCTCCACCAAATTCGAATTTTGTTATTGTGGCTACTCCTGTCAATCTCTTCTCTCCAAACTCTAGAAATCCTCCTCAAATTTCCCTCCCAATGATTTCCCAGCACCCCAACTCCAAACTCCCTTGGATGATGCTACCCCAAAAGAGTCTCACTCCAATGACTGCGCAGTCATGGAGGAGATGATGTAGTCCTGTGTATGATAAAGTGAGAGTTGCGTGTAGGTTGGTCCTCTTGGCTATAGCTTCCCTCCACACTCATGAAAATGATCAAAGAACACTCATGTAGCTTCTTCGGACAATTCCCCAACAACCTAGCTCCACAAACAACCAATGAATCCTCCCTCTATGCAGTGGTGGCTCCCAGACTGCATGCTCTACTCCAAAAAAGCGTGGGACTTGTAGTTGATGCCTCTTCTAGTATCAGTGCTGAAGGAAAGTCTTACTAGGGTGGCACTCGAATTCCGCCGAAGAAAGGTTGAGCTTCTTTCCTTGGGAAGCTCTTGTGCTAAACAACACAATATTGGCTCAACTGAACAGTTAAGGAAAATTTGATTTTCAAATAGAAAAAAGACCTCTATTTCTCCCTCATTCCTTCCCTTTATAATTGTTGGCCATGCATTCCTTGTGGTTCCCTCCACCAATTTGATTTTCCTCAAGGAATTCAAATTATTTCTTCCCCAAGTGTGTACTTTATGTGGGCCCCATATTCCACTATCAATTTAATCTTTCATTTTCTCTAATGTTGGTGGCCTCCATCTCTCCAATAATTAAGTGGGGACTCCCTCCACCCACTTTTACTAAGTTTACATGCGAAAATATTTCCCAACACCCAATTTCAAAATAGAAATTCATCTTAGCAAAATTAATTTAATTGGGGACATTACATTGTGGAAACTCGAGATGGACGATCTGCTGGTGGATAATGATTAGTGGGTCGTAGTAGATCCAAGTACCAAACCAACGACAATGTCAGTAGAAGACTAAGCGAAGTTGGATCGGAAGGCAAAGAGCACAATATGGTTGTGTATCTTAGATTCAGTATTATTGAATGTATCAGGGGAAGCTACGACGAAGGATTTGTGGGTCAAGTTAGGAAATGTATACCAATCTAAGTCTCTAGTGAACAAATTGTTCTTGCAGAAAAAGTTGTATAACCTGAGGATGAAGGATGGAGACTCAGTGACAGAGCATTTGAATGCCTTTAATACTGTGGTAAGTTAGTTGTTATATGTTGATATAAAAATTTCAGATGAAGATAAGTGCATCAATTTGTTGTGTTCTCTACTAGATTCGTGGGATAGTTTGTTTGTTCTTATAGGTAAAAATACAAATACCTTGAAGTTTGATGAAATAGTCTCATCCTTGTTGTTGGAGGAGATGATACAGAAAAATATAGAGAGCCATAATGGAGATGCCTTGTCTGTACAAGGATGGTCCCAAAATAGAAACAAAAATAAGTCCTCGAGTGGGAGATATAAATCTACAGGAAAACCTATAAAGGTATGTTTGAAATGTGGAAAGGAAGGTCACTACAAAAAGGACTATAGATCTAAAGCTCCTGAGAAAGGAAATGGATTTGATGATGCTCCTTCTGTAGAGGTGAAAACCACTTCAGATGAAGGTGGGGATTTGTACTTGGCTTCTTCTTCAAGTACACATGTAGATCATGATGCATGGTTGTTTGACTCAGTTGCATCCTTTCACTTCACTCCCATTAGGGAGTGGTTCTATGAGTATGAGAAACATGATGGTGTCAATGTCTTCTTAGGGGATGAAAGGAAGGCTAGAATCATCAGATGCAGAAAATTCAAGATGAATTTGCAACGTGGAAGGATTAGAACACTTCCAAGTGTTCTACATATTCTTGCATTGGCCAGGAATCTGATTTCTATAAGAAAGATGGATGATGCAGGTGTAAAAACAATGTTCGAGAAAGATACCTATAAGATGGTTTGGGAACACTGGTATTGATGCAGGGAGTTCAGATTAGAACTCTGTAAAATATTTCAGGTAGTATTATTATTGATGGGTGCAACAATTCTCTGATTCGTAAAAGTGGAGTAGAAAATCTAGTGGTCTCTAGAGAAAATACCATGCTATGACATCAAATGCTTGGACATATTGGAGAGAAGGGCCTTTGAATACTTTGCAGTAATGGTATGGTAGCAGGTATGCTTAATTTCTCTTTGGATTTCTATTTATGTGAGAATTATGTATATGGGAAGCAGAATCAAGTGAGTTTCCCCTCTGGTCTTAAGAGGGCGAAAGGGATATTAGAGCTTGTGCACAGTGATGTGTTTGGACATGTGTTGGTTCCATCGCTAGGTAATTTTTTGTACTATGTATCATTTATAGATGACTTCTCAAGGAATATATGGATATATTTCCTCAGGAAGAAATCTGAAGTATTTGACAGGTTTAAATAATTTAAGGCTCTTGTTGAAAACCAAACAGAGAAAAATATAAAGGCGTTGAGGACAAATGATGGTGGAGATTTTTGCGAAAATGAATTTGAAGAGTTATGTAAGAAGTGTGGTATAACACGGCACAAGACTACTCCATACACACCTCAACAAAACGGAGTTGTAGAAAGAATGAACATGACACTGATGGAAAAGGCAAGAAGCACCCAGTGGTGTTTGGTTAGGAGTGGAATTCTGGGTAGAGGCGGTGGAGACTGCATGTTACCTGGTTAATAGATCAACTTCATCAACGTTGGAGGATAAGAATACACATGAGGTATGGACTGGTAAGAAACCCTCTCTTTCACATCTGAGGGTATTTGGATATGCTACATATGTACATGTTCCAAAGGAGAAAAGAACCCAGTTGGATAGTAAATACGAAAGGTGCATCTTTATTGGGTATAAGGATGGTTTAAAAGGTTATAATATTTGGAACCCATAAACAAGGAAGGTTGTGTACAACCAAGATGTGGTGTTTAGACGGGTGAAAGATGATATTAAACATGAATTCCTACCAAAGGAACCTAAGAAGATAGAGTTTGATCTAAATAAGGAATAATCAGACTCTACAGGAGAACATGAATCAGAAGATGAAGAGCCACAAACTCCATCTGTGAGAAGATCAATTTGAGAAAGAAGGCAGCCAAAATGGTACAATCCATATGTTTTTTGTTTAAATTTTGCTTTATATATTATTGATGATGATCCCGGAACTATCAGGGAAGTAGTACATTCAGAGGATGGAAAACTATGGAAAGAGGCCATGGTTGATGAAATGGAATATTTGGACAAAATGAGGCTTGGTTTCTGGTGGAGTTGCCGGCTAGAAGGAAACCCATTGGAAGCAAATGGGTGTTTAAGAAGAGGATAATGCATAAGGCAAGGTGGATAAATGCAAAGCTTGTTTGATAGAAAAATGTTATTCATAGGTGTCAGGAATTGATTTTGGTGATAGTTTCCAAGGTAACTACTATTAGATTACTTTTATCTGTTGTTATTGGTTTTGATTTTGAGGTATAACAGATGGATGTGAAGACAACATTTCTTCATGGGGATCTGGAAGAAGAGATCTACATGAATCAACCTGAAGGCTTTGCAGTGAAGGGAAATAAAGAACTGGTATGCAGGTTAAAAAAGTATATGTATGGGTCAAAACAGTCACCAAGGATGTGGTATCAGAAATTTGATACATATATACAGGGACTTGGCTTCACCAGAAGCATAGTGGATCACTGTGTGTATTTTAAATTAATTGGTAACTATGTTATTTATCTGGTCTTATACGTGGGTGATATGTTGTTGATTGGAATTGACAAAGAAATTATCTAGGATTTGAACACCCAATTGTCCTCCAAATTCGACATGAAGGATCTTGGTGCTGCAAACTATATTTTGGGCATGGAAATTAAATGAGATTGGACAAAGAGGAAGCTTAAGTATTAGGGGTTTACGCAGTGCATTATATTAGATATCGTTTTTGGGATTCAACTGCGTTAAGTATCGTCACTTTCGGGGCTTGCACCTCGTAACCAGGACTTCCCGGGAGGTCACCCATCCCAGATCTCCTCTGGCTCAAGCACGCTTAACTGTGGAGTTTTCCCCACAATCAAGCCCACTTAGCTTGCTACCCCATTTGCAAAACCTTAGCAAGTATTGTGCCTCATGAACCATTCAAGTAGAGATCCCTTCACTCTTTTTGAATTTAAGTATTAGGGGTTTACGCAGTGCATTATATTAGATATCGTTTTTGGGATTCAACTGCGTTAAGTAAGTCATTAACGTATGACCATTTCCATGAGAGGTAGTCATAACTGACTAATTTCTCATGATTTTTGAATTGTTCACTTAGCACTCATTGCATCGGGTGATGCTCACAAGGGTGAAGACGTGGAATTGAAACTAGTGAAATGAATCACATAGCATCAATCGTCACTTCCGGGGCTTGCACCCAGTAACCAGGACTTCCCGGGAGGTCAACCATCCCAGATCTCCTCTGGCTCAAGCGCGCTTAACTGTGGAGTTTTCCCCACAATCAAGCCCACTTAGCTTGCTACCCCATTTGCAAAACCTTAGCAAGTATTGTGCCTCATGAACCATTCAAGTAGAGATCCCTTCACTCTTTTTGAATTTAAGTATTAGGGGCTTACGCAGTGCATTATATTAGATATCATTTTTGGGATTCAACTGCGTTAAGTAAGTCATTAACGTATGACCATTTCCATGAGAGGTAGTCGTAACTGACTAATTTCTCATGATTTTTGAATTGTTCACTTAGCACTCATTGCATCGAGCGATGCTCACAGGGGTGAAGAAGTGGGATTGAAACTAGTGAAATGAATCACATAGCATCAATCGTCACTTCCGGGGCTTGCACTCGGTAACCAGGACTTCCCGAGAGGTCACCCATCTGGGATATCGTTTTTGGGATTCAACTGCGTTAAGTAAGTCATTAACGTATGACCATTTCCATGAGAGGTAGTCGTAACTGACTAATTTCTCATGATTTTTGAATTGTTCACTTAGCACTCATTGCATCGGGCGATGCTCACAGGGGTGAAGAAGTGGGATTGAAACTAGTGAAATGAATCACATAGCATCAATCGTCACTTCCGGGGCTTGCACCCAGTAACTGGGACTTCCCGAGAGGTCACCCATCCCAGATGGGTGACCTCTCGGGAAGTCCCAGTTACCGGGTGCAAGCCCCGGAAGTGACGATTGATGCTATGTGATTCATTTCACTAGTTTCAATCCCACTTCTTCACCCCTGTGAGCATCGCCCGATGCAATGAGTGCTATGTGAACAATTCAAAAATCATGAGAAATTAGTCAGTTACGACTACCTCTCATGGAAATGGTCATACGTTAATGACTTACTTAACGCAGTTGAATCCCAAAAACGATATCTAATATAATGCATTGCATAAACCCCTAATACTTAAATTCAAAAAAAGTGAAGGGATCTGTACTTGAATGGTTCATGAGGCACAATACTTGCTAAGGTTTTGCAAATGGGGTAGCAAGCTAAGTGGGCTTGATTGTGGGGAAAACTCCACAGTTAAGCGCGCTTGAGCCAGAGGAGATCTGGGATGGGTGACCTCCCGGGAAGTCCTGGTTACCGGGTGCAAGCCCCGGAAGTGACGATTGATGCTATGTGATTCATTTCACTAGTTTCAATCCCACTTCTTCACCCCTGTGAGCATCACCCGATGCAATGAGTGCTAAGTGAACAATTCAAAAATCATGAGAAATTAGTCAGTTACGACTACCTCTCATGGAAATGGTCATACATTAATGACTTACTTAACGTAGTTGAATCCCAAAAACGATATCTAATATAATGCACTACGTAAACCCCTAATACTTAAATTCAAAAAGAGTGAAGGGATCTCTACTTGAATGGTTCATGAGGCACAATACTTGCTAAGGTTTTGCAAATGGGGTAGCAAGCTAAGTGGGCTTGATTGTGGGGAAAAGTCCACAGTTAAGCGCGCTTGATCCAGAGGAGATATGGGATGGGTGACCTCCCGGGAAGTCCTGGTTACCGGGTGCAAGCCCCGGAAGTGATGATTGATGCTATGTGATTCATTTCACTAGTTTCAATCCCACTTCTTCACCCCTGTGAGCATCACCCAATGCAATGAGTGCTAAGTGAACAATTCAAAAATCATGAGAAATTAGTCAGTTACGACTACCTCTCATGGAAATGGTCATACGTTAATGACTTACTTAACGCAGTTGAATCCCAAAAACGATATCTAATAAAGAGGAAGCTCTCGTTAAACCAGAGGAAGTATGTAAAGACAATTTTGTAGAAGTTTAATATGAAGGATAGTAAATCAATGAAGGTTCCTATTCTTGTAGGTATAAATTTATCTCCTAAACAGTGTCCCAAGACACAAGAAGAGGAAGAGGACATGTCGCTTCTTCCATATGCAAGTGCAGTCAGTAGACTGATGTATGAAATGGTCTGTACTAGACTAGACATTGCACATGCAGTGGGAGTTTTGAGCAGGCTTATGTCAAAACCAGGGCAGGGGCATTGGACAGTAGTGAAGCGGGTTTTCAAATATTTGCATGACACTAGTGATTATGGTTTGTGCTACCAAGGAAGACCAATATTGGACATTTTTTTGGATATCTATGGCTTTTTTGATGCAGACTGGGATGGAGATTTGGATTAGAGAAGATCTACAAGTGGGTATGTGTTTAACCTATTTGGAGGTGCAGTCAGTTGGATGAGAAAGAGACGGTCTATAGTATCACTTTCAACTACAGAGGAAAAATGCATGGAAGCCACTCATGCAAGCAAGGAAGCAGTTTGGTTGCAGATATTGTGTTCAAGTATGGGCTTTGTACAACGAGATATAAGGATAGACTGTGATGGCCAAAGTATAATTTTCTTGGCAAAGAACCTTGCTTATCGTTCAAAGACAAAGCACATTCATGTTCAGTATCACTTTGTGAGTGATATGGTTGAGGACAAAAAGGTGTTGCTAGTAACATTGAGGAAGACTATGAGCACTGAGAATTTTTCTTGTTGTAGAGAAACAATGGGTGTTGTAGGTCTGGACCAATGACTAAGCTCTCCTGTGACCCCCTGTGTGGAAAAGAAAACAACAAGTGGGAGAATGTTGGATGTGTGTTATATTCTTTCCAAAACTATTTGCACACGCGGAGGGGTCACAGGGGGGAGTGATAGCCAACTTTTTTTGGACCCTATATTAAGTGTGTGGATCTACCTATGTTTTTGTGCATGGGTTTTGCAAATCATTTTGGGCATGATGGTTTTCTGCCCATGGTATTTTGTAGATCCGGTCAAGGGATCCAATTATGTTCTATTCCAAGGTTAATGGATCGGGGTTTATGAATGCTTTGTCATGTATATATATGTATTGTAACATTGAAAGGAACATAATGAAAAATCAATATGGTAGTCTCGGTTTTGGGATCCAGGGGAAATATCTGTGTATATGTTTTATATTCTTGTCTTTGTTTATTTTATGTTTTTTAGAATTAATTTGCAGGTAATTTATGTGCAGGGTTAAAACGTACAACAAACATACTCATGAAGGCCATGGGGAAGGCGAGATTCATCTTCTTTAGAGACAAGTTGGATGTTATACAGAACACCTTACTCGTTAAGAGGGAGTGTTAGTTTGAGTAGCTCAGACAAGTGTTCTAGTCTCAAGTGGTGTTTGAGAGGCTAAAAACATAGTTGGATTAATTACCTCCAATATCTAGAAAAAGTTTCTAAGGAAAATTATCTTAATTAGATTTAATTAGCTAGTTTAATTATTTTTCTAAGTCTAACTGAGGAAAAGTGGTTAATAATTGGGATTAATTGAGACAAATCTATTTCTCTCTAGTGACTTCTAGAAAAGTCATTTTTAGAAGTTAAGATGATAATAACCATCGATTGAATTTAGTTTATGGTCATTGATTGATCAAAGAGAGATTATAAGAGGATATCAATGGGACTTTGGAGAATACATTTGAACAACGAATTAGAATGAGAGAAAGGGTGCAGTGATAGCATGAGAACACCAACATTTGAGATCAATAGTGGATGAAGATTGGGTTGTTGGAGAGATTTATTCACAACTATTTCTAGATTCTCAGTGATAGAGGAAGATTGATTTTATCTATAGAGGCCAAGTTTCCCCAACAGTGCGAGTTGGATCGATGAGGTCGTGTTTCTAGAGAAAGAGAAAATTCTCCATAGTGATCGATTTGCATAGGAGAAGTCATATTTGCTAGTGAAGGTTGAATTTCCATATAAGTCTGATAAATCTTCCTAGTCAATGTGAGTTGCTAGTAAAGGGCAAGTTCATTAGGGCCACACATGTGGATCAGTTCAAGGTTCCAAAGGAGGTTTGAATTGAACCAAGGGGTTGAGTTGGTTCCAAGAGGTTAGATCAACTAGTATAAGTGAAGAAAATAATTTTCTAGAGGTTTGATCATTTACAACAAACAATGTATGTAATTTCAATTGTAGATTTGTTGAAGAATAATAAAATACTCATTTGTAGAATTGCTTTCCCCACACTATGGTTTTTCTAGGGACAAATTGTCCAAAAATGTCAGTATCTATTATTTTGTGTGTGTGCAATATTTCTTATTTCTTGTGATTTAATTTTCGTGAAAGTTACAATAGTGTTTTATTCAGTATTTGTCGCATATAATTTGCAAAAGACAAATAATCTATTTCATATAGGTGAATAATAAGCAGTAAACATAACAATATTAAAAAATTCACACTTTAAGGGTAAATTTAATGGTTTATTTCTTTTGATGTTGTAGATTACAAAGAGGGAAAGCGATGTAACATACGTTTGGAGACCGATGATATTGCAAGAATTTTTTTATTATACATAAATTAGGAAAATTAGTGTAGTTTGGTTTATTTGCATATATCTCTAGTTTTGCAATAATAGAGGGTTATATGGTCATGATTATCAAGAAAGATAGAATGTGTAGGGCATATTTAGGTATCATTTCCAAGTTTTATATTTCCTCTCGCATGCATTTATAATTTTTCTTTGCCATGCATTTTTTCAAATTTGTGTAAGGGGAAAAATAGGTAAATATTCATTTTGACAATTTGATGCATGGTAGTTAGATTTGAAATGATTTAATTATTTCTTAGTCCAAATTTCATGACTTGGGTAAACTTGGTTTACCTTTAAAGTGATTTTTTGTAATAACTATGTAAACTAGAAATTAGTAAAAATTGCCATTTTAGCAAATTTGGATTTTACTAGAGAATATTGATTCTGGAAAATAGAGTAAGAAAGACTATAGAAAAGGTTGATATTTCTATTTTGTAATATTTTTATTTCCATTTGTCATTAATTATACATCTTGGTGTGTACTTATTTGAGGCACGTAATAACGACTTTATCATTTTGAAAAAAGAAGACAAATTTGGATTGTATTTGTATGTGAGCAAGTTTTACATGTCAAATTAGAAATTTATACTTATTCAATTGTATCTAGATTTATAGTACCATGTAATTGACCAAGAATAAGAGGAATTGGTGCCAAGGTCACTTCCATAGGCATTCCCCATCTAGGTAGCATATTATTAGTACCAAGTGGGTGACCCATCATTCAGGTAGGTGTTCTAGTTAACCCAAACCTACCTTTCCTACATGTCCTTGATCAACAAATGGTTGCCCACCATGATATCCACATCCAAATTTCATTCCTATGCCCATTCCCATCATTCTTGAGCAACCAGGTACTGAGAAACGTTGATCTAATATAGGATTTGGCATGTGTCGTCTCATATGATTAGTTCCCATCATATGGTTGTTGAAAAGTGTAACTAGGTTTGGTCTTCGTAATGACATGTAATTATGATTTTATGTAATGAGATGTAAATAAGAAAAATTATTATATTGACTCACTTCATGGGTTTTATGAGCAAGGGAATTTTTTTTTGAGTCAAGACTCCCATTGAGAGTTTTTAGGATTTATTTGTCATCTAGTAATAAAATGTTAGAGTCATTGTCATGTAAATGAAGACATGTTACACTTTGTAAGATATCATCTTGTCTATGTAAAAGTATCCTTCAAGAACTTGTCACCTAACCCGTTCAAGTCGAACTAAAAATGATGAAGGAAATATCTAGATGATGTCGGCCTAACTCTAGCTGTCAAGTCGGCCTCAAGACCCAGTGAAGAGGTGTATAAATAGCCTAACTCGGCCTCCATTTGAAGCAAGAAATTCGATTTGAATTCAGTCTAGAAAGAAGTGTGAAGAAAGGGTGAAAAGGAGTGTGAAGAAGGAGCAGCAAAGGGAAGTGCGAAGTTTCTTCTGGGAGACTATCTTCTAGGTATAGTGAAGTTTCTTCTGGGAGACTATCTTCTGGGTATAGTGAAGTTTCTTCTAGGCAGTGCGAAGTTAGTGTTGTAAATTTTCTTTTGGGTAGTGCGAAGTTAGGGCAGCAAAGTTTCTTTTGGGGTACGAAGAGAAGGATTCTTCTAAGAAATCGAAGTAAAGACCTAGAGACCAATATTCTCTAGGGAAAGCCGAGAAGGAGTAGTAAGAAGGATAGAGACAGAGTTTCTCTAGAAGGAGCCAAAGAGAGTAGTTCTAGATAAAGAAGAAAGGCAAAGTAAGGAAGAGGCAGTGCATCAAGGTTAGTGGCAAGATTCTTGAGAGGATACTAGAGTCAAGGGTCTGTGTCATCGTCTTGGTACTTATCAATTGAAGATCGAGAAGAAGAATTTTGATCTGGTTTTCCTACCAAGAGGTGAGAGGTTTTGGCCCTGGCTGAAGAAGCCTAAATAATGTGTCACTTGTCTTTTACGCATTGTGGTAATTGTCTTGATGAAAGAACACATTAATAAGCTAACAAATAAAAGACTATAATATAAAGAACTAAAAGTACATCACAAGCAATTATCAAGCAGAGAAATTGTTAACTTTGAATTCCCTAGATTTCTCAACATGGTATCAGAGCTTAGGTGCTGAAGACAAGAAGGGGCAGTCAAAAGAAAGTAGACACAAGAGAATCAATCTTCAAAGAAAGGCATCAAAGAAAGAAGATCGAGATCTACATCATAGAAACCCTAGATCAAAGAAGGAAGTAGGAAGAAAGACCGAAACCCTAGAAGCACTTCAGATATCATCACATCATCAAAGGAAGTGGAAGCTCTTCAAATCTAAGGAATATTGAATCAATCCTCTCTCTATTGAAGCAGAGATATCATAGAAGGCAATCCTCTCTCACCAAAATATTTGAAGTAAGAAGCAACAAGTTCATCATCAAGTTGAATGTTTGACCTTTACAAGTAAGTACCTCTCATTATAATACAATCTAGTAAAAATGACTTCATGTTTCAAGGAAGACCAAAAGATGGTTGGGATATCAAACTTCCTTGTATGGAAAAGAAGGATAGGCATTGTCCTCGAAGTAAATGAATTCATTGATCATGTCTATGGGAAGGTATCCAAGCCATCGGAAGAACAAGATTTGTCTGAATACATGGAAATGGATCTCAAATCTCAAAAGATTCTTAATCATTCCATCAAAGGTCCACCCATTTCCTATGTAGCCAAGATGGAGACATCTAAAGAAATATATGATAAGCTTGGAGAAATTTTCTCTAGAAGCATGATAGAAAAGATATTATCACTTAGATCTAATCTTCATAAATTTAAGGTGTCAAGGGATGAAGGGATATCATCATGTCTCTCTAAAGCATATAAAATAAAAGGTCAATTTAAGGACCTAAGAGAGATAAATCCGATAACGAAATAATCTTTGATATTATGAATGCTTCAACTGATGAACATGACATCACCATTGAATTTTGAGAGCAAAGAGTAGCATATGTGCTAAAGGTCATTCTATACAATGCAATGAATGGAAGTGAGAATACAACCAATGGTAAATGGATATACGACATGGTCAGAGAATATATATTAACAAATTAAGCAAAAGGCATCCATGTAGAATGCATTATGATAAACGGGTGTTGAAAAACAAAAACGTTCAATCACAAATGCATTGGCGAGTGCATTAAAGCAAAAGAGCAAGAAAGGTTGTTCCTTTAAAGACAGATATATAGACCTATGATATTAGTTTTCTGGCTAATTGATTTTCCCCTTACCTTTATCTACTCGATTGGATTAGAAAGAAAACATTATTACTTACAATGTCGAGTTGAGGAATGATGATCCTAGAATAGATATGGATTTTATTGTTCGGCCAAAGGATTTTCATTTTAGTGGATCATATTTTCCATTCAGACATAATTGACTTTAAAGATGTTTAAACCCAAGCTAGAGGAGAGGTAATAGATTAGCCAAGAATTTTTCATCATCATAATTTCCCTTTTCAAGTTTTGCCACATTGTATTTTGAGCCAAATAGGAGAATTTTCATGCAAAGTCTTATTGAAAAAAACGACAAAAAAAATACATGACAAAATAAATGAAACAAAACCAAAATAACAAAGCAAATGGAGGTGGGACCTATAAACAACGTGCATAATATACAATAAGAAAACAAATGTAGAGACTCGATGGAGAGTAGGATAGAGGGTGGATGCAATGCAAGGGAAACTAAATGAAACTAAGAATACTCCCAACATAACCATCTAGAAGGTTACGGCTAAGTGTAATGATATTTCCAATGCAACCACCATAAATGGTCCCGACCTACAAACACAATGATAAGTGAAATTACAATTGATATGTGATAATGTGCAACATAAAGGATAGAATCTTGAAAGTCTTGAACAAAACATTGAAGGAATTTCTTAAAGGAAGAAAGATATTTCATATCACCTGACTTTATCCAACCTGCCACCTTAAATTTCTGATAAGAATAGAAATCATAAAAACCTATACAACTCCTTGTGAATTCACTAGCATTTGTATTGTCTTCCTTAACACACATCAAGATAGATAGGAACTTTCTTCTAGCGAATGGTCCTACTAAGTAATATGCTTCTAACTGATGATAAATTGGATCATTAAATTCAAAAACGTCCTCTTGAAGATCCTGTAATCCTTGGGAGAAACAATTTTGAATTAATGGTGTGGAATCAAGATGAGAATATTACGAGGGAAAATAAATATGATCATATTCAGAAAGCTTGTCAAGATAGTGAGGGCCTGACATAACCACCACTGGAGGCTGAAGTGCCTCAAATACTTGACAAGTTTCTAAATATTGAGATGATAAAACATAAATAACAACTGATATACAACAACCATCATTTGGTCGCTAGTGGGAAAATGATCAATTGAATGACAGTTGTTAGAACAATAACCATGATTAGATGGATTGATTAAGGCATAATATTCTCGGTTAGGAGACATCAAAGATAGATCAGTTTGAAGAGCTCTACAAATACTTTGAATAAACAAATCATCTTCCTCATATGTTGAATGTAACAAACCATCTACTTGTGACTGGCTACAAACTGAACTGGCATCATAATCATTGAAAGAATTAAAAAGGAATGTCAGTATGAAAAACACATTAGACCAGTCGGGATGTAGTGGATGAAAAACAGGAACTTGATTCACCAAATAATTCAAGCATTCATTAATGCTCAAAAGGAGATCTGGTGCCAAAATGAACATGATTAACATCAATACTTTCACAAGAAATATTAGGAGTTGATTACTCTAAAAAACATCTGATAGACATGAATCTTTTGGCCAATTATAATATTTAGAATGATCAAGTTCATAGCTTTGTCCATCCATGAAAGGTACACATTCCAAACCTGATTTTGATGTAAGAGATTTACATGAAGATGAACTAACTAAAATAAAGTCTTCAATCCAATTAGAAACCAAATATTGAAATTTAAGAGAGATATATCAAAAGTACCACACAACCTTCAAGAAGGAATTTGCATTCTGTGAAATCATGAAAAGGAAAGAAGTTTGTGAGAAAATCCATACTTGACTTATTTCAGGGATCTTACTAGAGTCGCAAGAACCTAACATAGCCATCTACGAAAGTTGAAGTACCTTGACTCCCTGAGAAGTCTTAGAACTTTAAAATATTGTAGAATGACATATCGAAGAATGTATCAGAGCATGCATGGTGTGTGGAAAGATACCATCAATAATTACAACTAAATCACTACTATCCAAATGGCATCCATCTACATGACTAATTTGATCAAAATTTACATCTTCACAAAGCATATTACCCAGTTCATAAGGTTCTTCTGATTGCACATATAAAGATGGATGGATTGGACAAATCTCATGAGTAACCTGAATTGAAGAATTTTCTTCATGGAAGACTGGAAATGACAGAGAATATAATGGATGCTTGATGAGTTGCATACCTTCTTACTCATCATGGATGATGTCATTACCTTGTGTCAGTTCAAAAATCTACTTATCGGGTGGGAGCCGAGGAGAAATACAAATAAGCAATAGGACACAAGGAACAAGGAGTTGAGGGAGAAACTTCCATGAGAAAATATTATAAAATGAAAGATCAAAAGGTGCACTTGGGAAACCATGATTACATACAATAATAGAGTTAGTATCATCAAGATGAAGATTTTCTAAGATTTCAGATTGATTAGGAAAATCAATTCCATTTGATTCGTAACCGATATTGCTAGATTCAAAATCAACCAATGACGAAAGAACATAATCTTGACATGGAGGATTTTGAAAAAGAGAAGAAATATCAAAATAATCCTCACTTTAATTCTCCTCTACCTATGACGAGTGACTATTGTGTACCTGATCATTGGTCATTAGGGGAATTTTTAGGTCTAAATGGGCCTCCTAAGGAAATTATAAAATAATAGTGGAAAAAATAAGATAAGATTAGATTACATCATCAAAATTTAGAGGGAAAAAAAAGAAAAAAAAAACTAATTTTCAAATCGTATTTTCAACTTATCTCCCTATGGTTTTACTCAAATTTCGAGTGGAACACTTGTTGAATGCAAAATTTGATTCCTCATCCAAGGAGTACCCATGTTTCATACTTTCAATGGACCCTGCTACACGACAAATGAGAAATGCATAAAAAACATGATTACAATCACATTTTTTCATGTATTTCTCATTTTTTGTATAGCAGGGTCCATTGAAAGTATACAACACGGGTACCCCTTGGATACGAAATTAAATTTTTCATCCAATGAGTACTCCCGCTCAAAATTTGAGTAAAACCTTATGGAGATAAGTTGGAAAAGTAGTTTTATTATTTTATTTTATTTTAATCTTTCTACTTTTTTACTCCAAAAATGGTGAATCATCCCCCATGGTTGAAATTATCATCTTGAATCATATTGGTTCTTGTAAAGTTTATTTTTGTTGTACACTTTTCTTAGGAGGCCCATTTTAACCTCAAAATTCCCGTAATGTGAGTTTGGAAGACGTTAATCAAGCGAACCAAGGGGCAAGTGATCGCGAGAAAGAAATGATGGAGGATGATAGGAATCTGAATAAGATTCAAGACTAGAGCTATGAGTACTAATATAATATTGAGGAATGGGAGGATTAACCTTCACAGGAGGCTTCATGAACCATTCCAAGGTTTCCTCCATTGCATATGAATGATGGAAAGTGGAAGAAGATTGTGGAGATGGATCAAGAATTTGATTTCTAGATTTTCCAACTTCAACATTTTTTCAAGGAGGCACCCAAATTGGTACTGGAAAAGGAGGAGGACAAGAAAAAAAAGGAACAGTATGTTCCTCCTTTGAGATTGGAGGTGTATCATAGTTTACAAAAGTTGGAGAAATAAGAACATCTGGGGGTTTAGATTCAAACCGATTCAAGGAGTTATGAACCAAATGTTCAAAATTTTGCTTAAAGAAATCCAATCCATATCTTGTTCAGGAAAATCATAACATAAGTGAATGAAATCATTCATGAAATCATTAATTGATTCATTAGGCTCCATTATAAGTTGATTAATTCTTTTATAAGTGTCTCGGTAATCATACCTATCAAAAGCTTGATGAACATCCTTAAGAAATTGATGAAAATAATGGACAGAAGCATATGGTAAGGTATGACACCATCAAGTAACACGACCTTAAAGAGTGAGGGTGAATAGAATACACACAACATCTTCATCATCGATTTCATGAGATGTACAAAACCCAAGAAAATCATTTATGTGTTTGGATAAAAACGTACCACCCTCGCCATCAAACCTAAATTGAGACAAGACATGAATAATTTCCGTGGAGATTGAAACTTTTCCAGGAGAAATGTTAGAAAAACACTCGAGGATTATGATTTGGGAAAGAGACATTTAAAATAATAGATTAAAAACAAGCTCAATTGGCACAGCTTATCATTTGGCCCTCCTTCTAGTGCCAGAATGTTGATGATGTTTGATATTTCCAACGTACATGGGGTCTCCCCGATGTAAAGTCACAATTAGACCTCATGCCATTTGGAGTAGGAGCCTCATCTGGAGTATCGACCCGAACACCATGACACAAAGGTTAGCCTTGGTTTATACGGATAACATAAGAGATTATATTAGAACTTGAACACGCAAGTAAGTTGACATTATGAAACATTGATTGTAATGCATAAAAGGAGACCTTCATGAGCAGGAGACAAGAGTGAGTCTCTTGGAGGAATTAATAGCACTAACCTAAGAGAGACACACAAGAGGATGAAAATATTAGTTAGAAAAGTAGTTCACATAACAATTATTAAAGCGAATACAACACACATTCAACAAGATGAGTACCAAAGCCACCGAAATAGTTTAATTTCTCTAGTACATATGAACACAACATATACCATAAACATCCCAAGAATAGTCCTAAAACATTTGTGATACATGCATGAAAATGTGTTGGCTTATTGAATTTCAATTAGGTCAAAGATCCAAGTACACAGTTACAATGATGAGGCACTAGTTCCATTGGTGGAACATTAAGTCACTTCTTGCTTCTCCAAAGAATAACATTATCTCATATGCTAAGTAGAGAAGCCAAGACTAGCTCTCCAAAGCTTAAGCCTACAAAAGCCTTTTGTTTGAGTTATGAGGTTGATTTTATAACAAGAGGAATGACCTTTCATCTCCCCTTAACTCTTGGTTTCCCATCATGACTCTTGGACTTCTAATGTGTCCATTGGACTTTTAAACAACTTTTGGACTTCTAAATGACCTTTTGACTTATCTATGTGACTTTTAGACTTCTATACAACTCTTTAGTCCATATATGACTATGTGACTCTTCATATTCCACATATGACTCTTGGACTTCCACACACTACATTTTGTCATTTTCTTGAGAATACATCATTACATTCCACATGATCACACATTAACCATTAGATGACACTTGCACAAGTTACAACTTGACAATGATGACATGGACTTCATGATGAGGTGGTGATTCCAAGCTATCTTCCTTGTTGCTTCATCTTTCATTGTTGATGATCAATCTGATCTATGCTTCATCTTAATGCAAGATCTTATTTGTTTCTTATCTTCACCCTCCAAAGTGTCTTTGATAAATTTCATAATCCTATGATTAATCATGCAATGTCTTATTTCAGTCTTGGTCCATGATCTACTTCATGTCCCCATGATAGTTGTACTTTCTTCTTCTTCTTCACAGGTGTTTATTTATGCTTTCTCCTTGCTACATTGTTTGATAGTCAACTTTTCATGCTAGGAAGGTACTCCTTCCAATTAAAATCATTCATGAAAAATTTAAATCAATCTTAGAAACATATATTATATCACTACCTAGATCACGAAATGATTAACTTATGATTAGCATATGAGAGGGTTGAAAACAAAGAGGCTTGATTAGGAAGGCACATTCAAACTAATAAGTGCCTTAGGAAGGCTCCATTGTTCATTTTTACTATGCCATACACTATTAATAGGAGCTCTCCTTGGTCCAGCGCATTGGGCGAAGCTGAAGGAATAGGGTCGGAAGGCTTCATGCTTCAATATTTTGCCATGTACCCTAAAGAAAATAGAAGAAGACTTGAAGGTGCAGTTTGAATAGTCATGGTTGAGAGAAGACCTACTTCAGCCTTCCCTACTACACCATGCACTGAGGAGGAAGGCCTAAAGAATCGTCAGCGCGCAGAATGCATTAGGGAAAGGGAAGGTGAAAGCTTTAGGATTTAGGACTGCGCTATGCACTAGGAGGAAGAGGAGACCTTAAGGAAATTGCAATTTGACTAGTCAAAGATAGAGAGGAGGCCTCCTTCAACCTTCCTTACTATGCCATGTGCTCTAGAGTAAGAGGATAAGCTAGGCTTGGGTGCAAAGCGCATTGGGGAGTAGGGAAGAGTGAAGGCTATAGCCTTGAAGGGTGTGCAATGCGCTCAAAGGGAGAGGAGGCTTGAAAGATAGCGCAACTTTCCTTCTAGAATAGTGTAGTTTTACCCAAAAGTGGGTACTTGACCATTTGGAATGTGCTTTTCAGTGAGGGAAGCCATAGGGAGGAAGCCATTTTTCCTAAGAGGTTTTTCAGTACACTAGGAGGATAGGAGGGTCTTCTCATTGCATGTTTTTCATTTGGAAAAGGGTGGAATATTTCCATGTTGTTATCTTGGAGTTTTTTATGTTTCATGAAAGGAAAAGGTGACCAAAACTCAGTGTAGTGGGTTAGCATGAGCAAGAAGGATTAGGTGACTACCTTTGGGAGTTTTGTAATGTATAAAATTTTTGAGGTGATCTTGAGGAGGACTTAGTGCACCATTCTAGGTGAGTAGGATTACATCATTGATTCCCATGAATAAGCTAATATCCTCACTTGTTAATAGGGTTAATTCCTTCACAACTTGCATTGAGCTGAAGAACCAAGAAGGGATCCAAAATGGCTAACTGTGAAACCAACTGAGTAAACTACAGAAAATCATCTAAAATTGACTCAAACATGGATCACATACATAAAACCATAAATACAAGCCAAAATGATACTCAATACTCATGGATAATAATCACACCTTGAAACGACAACAAAGAGACACTTATTTCTAATTGCGACAGCCAAAACGACACATTACAACACTTAGAACATAAGTTGTGTAGAAGTGACGACTGTGATCAAAAGGTGCGCTAAGCTGTAGGAATGTGTTTAGCAAATATTTTGATGATATGTAAGACCATATAATGTTAAATAGTGTGCTAGAACTAACTTTTATGATACACAAAGGTGCGACACATGCAAGGGTGAAAAAAACAAACGCGACACCTGCGAAGGGAGGAAAACATGAAGATGACACTTGCAAATTGTGAACTATCTTGAAAGCGACACATGCCAAGGTGAAGATAACATGAAAATTCCACTTATTAAATTTAAATCAAGAAAAATCAATAGATGTGAATGTAAAAGCAACACTTTTGAAAGTGATGGTCCACAAAAGCGACATTCCAGAAAACTTGACGAAATAGTACAAATGAAACCAAAGTGAGGAAGGCTCTCAAAAAAAGTGCGCACTAACTGTCGATATGAGTTGAACATCACACAAACATTGTCTTGATATATGGTGTTATTCTTATTTAAACTTGAATAAATAAAGTGTGCTCATAGATTCAACCAAAATTGTGCATGTGCAAGCAAGTGACTTTGACACTTAGAATCTTATAAGAATAAGACTTGAAAATAAAACATTGAACAACCATGAAGTGACCAAGGGACGATAGCTCTTAAGATCCTTAGTAGGGTTCAAAATTCACGTGTAGGAAAAAAATTGGAGTGTGTTGATCATAACGTCAACACTTAGTGACACACTGGTAGAACTCTAGCTTCTCTATTTAGGTTCAATTCTCTAAGTGCAAGGTCATAGTCTTTCAAGAAGTAGTTAAACACATATCATCTTGCCAAATCACAATTTTTTTGATCTAGGAAAGTGTAATATATAAATGTGAGTTTAAGATAATCAAAGTATGATTTTTCATCTCTGGTGTTGCTTCGCTATCAGCGAGCCTAGACAATACCCCATTAGAATCACTACAGGAACACAAGCATCGCTTCATTGTTAGTGAGACTGAACAGTGCCGCGGAGAAGTTACTTGTTTCACCTCTCTACGTAGGAAGCCTTTCTCTTCTTTCATCCTTTATTTATTTTATTTATAGAACACTTCTTAGGAACTTATTTATTTCACCGATGGCAGAGGTATCCCTACTTATTGATAGCAAGAGACTTATTCATTCAAATATTGGTATGTACACTTTTAATATTAGTTTTCTCGCTAATTTATTTTCCCCTTACCTTTCTCTACTCGATTGGATCAGCAAGAAAACAATATTACTTACAATGTTGAGTTGAGGAATGAGGATCCTAGAATAGATACGGGCTTTATAATTCGACCAAAGGCCTTTCATTTGAATGGATCACATTTTCCATTCAGACATCATTGACTTCAAAAATATATAAATCCAAGCTAGAGAAGAGGTAACATATTAGCCAAGCATTGAACATCATCACAGATGCCCTTTTCAAGTTTTTCCACATTGTCTTTTTAGCCAAACAGGAGCATCTTTCATACAAAGTACTATTTGAAAAAAATGACAAAACAAAATACATGACAAAACAACGAAATAAAACCACAAGAACAAAGTAAATGGAGGCAAGACGTAAAAACAATGTGCAAAATATAAAATAAGAAAACAAATGCAGAGAATCGATGGAGAACAAGATAGAGGTTGGATGCAATGCAAGGGAAACTAAATGCAACTAAGCCTACTCCTAACCTAACTAGCTAGAAGGCCAGGACTAAGTGTAATGATATTTCCATTTAAACCACTATAATTGGTCCCAACCTGAAAATAAAAAGATAAGAGAAATTACAACCAAAATATGATAATGTGCAATAGAAAAGATAGAATCTTGAAAATTAAACACAAAACATTGAAGGTATTTCTTAAAGGAAGAAAGATCTTTCATATCACCTGACTTTACCCAACCTAGCACCTTACCTTTTTGATAAGAATATAAATCAAACAAACATCTACAACTCCTTGTGAAAGCACCTGCATTTGTATTGACTTCCTTAACACACATCAAGAGAGATCAAGATTGCTTCTAGCGAATGGTCCTGCTAAGTAAGATGCTTCTAATTGATGATAGATTGGATCATGAAATTCAAATACATGCTCTTGAATATCTTGTAATCCTTGGGAGAAAGAATTATGAATTAATGATGTGGAATTAGGATGAGAATCTTGCAAGGGAAAATAAATATGATCATATTCAGAAAGCTTGTCAAGATAGTGAGGGCCTAACATAACCATCAACGGAGGCTGAAGTGCTTCAAATACTTAAAAAGTGTCTAAATATTAAGATGATAAAACATAAATATCATTTGACGTACAACGACCATCATTAGGTACACTAGTGGGAAAATGATCAATTGAATGACAGTTGTTAGAACAAGAACCATGATCATATGCACTAATTAAGGCACAAGATTCTTAGTCATGAAAAATGAAACATAGATCAGTTTGAACAGCTCTACAAACACTTTGAATGAAATAATCATCTTCCTCATATGTTGAATGTGAAAAAACATCTACTTGTGACTAGCTACAAACTGGACTAAAATCATAATCATTGAAATAATTAAAAAGTAATGGCAGTGTGACAAACACATGGCACTAGTCAAGATGTAGTGGATGAAAAAGAGGAACTTGATTCACCAAATAATTCAATAATTCATTAATACTCAAGAGGATACGTGGTGCCAAAATGAAATTGATTAACATCAAGACATCCACAAGAAAAATTAGGAGTTTATTACTTTCAAAAGCATCTGATAGACATGGATACTTTGACCAATTATAATCTTTAAAATGATCAACTTCACAGATTTGTCCATCCATGAAAGGTATACATTCCAAACCTAAGTTTAATATAAGATATTTAACATGAATATTAACTAACTAAAATAGAGTCTTCAATCCCATTAGAAACCAAATCTTGAAAGTTAAGAGAGTTATATCTAAAGTACCACACAACCTTCAAGAAGGAATTTGCATTCAGTGAAAGCATGTAAAGGAAAGAATTTTGATGGAGAAAATACAGACACGACTTAATTCAGGGATATTACCAAATTCATGAGAACCTAATATAACCATCAACAGAAGTTGAAGTGCCTCGACCCCCTGACAAGTCTTAAAACTTTCAAATATTGTAGAATGACATATCGAAGATTGGATCAGTTCATGCATGGTGTGTGGATAGCTACCATCAATAATTTCAACTAAATCACTATTATCCAAATGGAATCCATCTGCATGACTAATTTGATTAAGATTTACATCTTCTCCAAACAAATTACCTAGGTCATAAGGTTGTTCTTATTGCACATCTAAGGATTGATAGATTGGACAAATGTCATGAGTAACCTAAACTGAAGAAATTTCTTCATACAAGACTAGAAATTATAGGGAATGGAATGGATGATTAATGAGTTGCATACCTTCTTCCTCATCATGGATGGTATCTCTACCTTATGTCAGTTTAAATATATTATTATCGGTGGGAGATATGAGGAGAAAGATGTTGAAGAATGTAACTAGGTTCAGTGTTCATAATTTTACTTGATTCATAATGTAATATATTTATCAAAAGAAAGAGAAAGAAAATTTATAATTAATAAAATGGTGTTATTAAAGCATGGTTTTCATCTTTGGGTCAAATATTTTTCGGTTAAAGCCTCCATTGCAGGCTTCTAGGGTTTGTGTCAAGTGTCCTTGTCCATGTCATAATGTAAAGAACCCTTCTTGGGAATTATTTGTCAAGAAAGAAATTTATTTTATATTAAAATGAGTCTTCTAGGCCTCCTCCACCAAGTTGGCCTCAAAACTGGACAAGTCGACCTAAAACTAGGCAGCAAAATCACTATATAAAGGCAACAACTCGACCTCATTTGTCACTCACACACAACAAGTTTGATTTGCAGTAACAGGGCCAAGAAAAAATGTGAAATTCAAGGAAGAAGGAGAAGAAGGATAGTGAAGAAGGAGGAATATTTCAAGCATAAAAATCAAAATTTTCTCTCTTTCCCACATATGTGAAGTTGTGCAGCTACTAGAAGGGGGCCGAAATTCTGCAGTAATTGGGAGGCCGAAAATCTGCTGCAAGAGGTTGAAATACTACAACTGGGAAGTGGAATTTCTATATCATTGTTGGCTTGAAGCTGCTGGATAAGAATAGACTACTATATCATCTTGAAAGGTTAACTTGGTGGAAGAAGAAAGTATGTTTGTCTAGGGTATTGGTCCATCTCAATTTGAATTACTGAAGGAAGAATTCTTGACTGGGTTTTCCCTTATATAGGGGTTTTAGCCCTAGTTGTCCGCCTACATCTGGTGTCTCTAATCTTCATATTTTGTTTTTACTAATTTTTTATGAACTAAGATAAAAAGAATAACATAAGAAATATACAAAGAATACAAACATATCACAAGTAATTATCAACTAAAGAAAATTGGTTTGCCTTTCTGATTTTCTAACATGGTATCAAAGCTAAGGTGAAAAAGGAAGAAAAATGCAGGTTGAAGTTCTAATGAAGAGAAGTATCAAGGAAAGATCATTAAAGAAGATCATAGAAGGAGATAAGTTTACCATCTACAAGAATAATCACAAACTCAATGAAGGGAGAAAACAAATTAGAAGGGGCCTCGACCTACAGGGCCTAGAAAAAAAAGAATAGATCTCATTCTTGAAAAGAACAAAGTTTTAGATCTTGTTCAAGGAGAAGTCAAGAAGCCTACTGATGAATCAAGTAATTCAGAGAAATAGAATTTTAGAGAACTTAAAATTGTGGCTATGAATCTAATAGTGGATGGAGTTAAGGATAACTTAATTCCTCACATATCCAACATAAATTCTGATCAATAAATGTATGAGGCTCTCTCCAAATTATTCACAACCAAGAACGTTGGTCAAATAGCAAGCCTCAAGAATGAAATAATACGTGTTAAGATGAAAAATGATGATATTGTTTCATCATACTTTATAAGTATATATAGAATCAAGTATGAACTCCAAGAAATCGATGAATTTGTCCCAAAAAAGGGGCTAGTAATTACTTCCCTTCTAGGACTACCTAAATATTATAATGCTTTTGCATCAAGACTTAATAGTTGGAAGGATACTCCAAAATTTGAACAAATGTGGAATTCATGTAGTCAAGAAGAATCCATAATACCAATGGTAAACAACAAGGAGGATGAAGAATAAAACACCTTGAATGCTTATTCTGCGCATCAGAAAAAGAAAGGAACCTTTAAGAATTTCAAAGGACCAAAGAAGAAAATGGAACTATACAAGGTTGAATGTTACAATTGCCACAAGATGGGACATTATAAGAGTCATTGTCTTGAAAATACAAGAAATAAGAAGAGAAATAGGGATCAAGCAATTGTCACTGATGAAGCCCCATCTAAGAAAAATAAGACTAAAGAAGAATCAAAATTTAAGGACTTATACTACTAAGTACCCCTAAAAGATTGGATTAAGAGGGAGCCTCCATCATTTACCAAAATATAAGTATTTTATTCCTTGTCTCCTCTTTTGTGTTTAGTTTTTATATTTTTCCTTGGCTAGGAAAGCTTACTAATTGCTCTAGGGTTACGAAGGAGACTTCAAAGAATAGACTTGAAGCATGAAAAAAGTTATAGTACAAATAATCCCTTCAAGCATTGATGTCCTACAAGTTTTTTTAAGAAACAACTTAAGGTATGTCTTGGCCTATAATCTTTGCTACAAATTGCTCTTCAAATAAAATATATATTCATTGCCTTTTAAATTTACTTTACATTACTAACATTGTTATGCTCATGGTTTTGAATCGTATGGGATTCTCAATTGGGTGATTAATTATTAGATTGAATCTACCCTCATTATATTTTAATCATTCATATGGAACCCTAAAAGGTTCTCTATAAAACCCTAACCTAAGGGTATGTCTATAAAACCCTAGTCTACTTAGGGTTGATGATGAAGTCTAGAAATTATATTCTCTTGATGTTTAGAGTCTTGGTATTGTTATAGAAACCCTAGTCCTTTAGGGTTTGTTGTTAATGTTTAAATAAAACCCTAGATCTTTAGGATTTGGAAAATTAGGGTTTATAAGCCAAACCATTGTAATAGTCATAGTAAAATCCTAGGAATGAAACCCCATGTGTATATTTGTTTGTCTAATCGAAACCATAGTCTTGTCAAATTATTGCTTTGATTTTTGTATCTTGGGTATATCTAGTAGATATTAATGTGTATATGCAAGGATGTTGACCTATTTATTGTTCTAGAATACCCTAGTGAAGATTGATATTTTAGGACTTGATGATATTATATTTTGATGATGAAAATCTAGAGCTTGCATCAAGCCCTAGTAGAGTCTGTCATAGAATATATTTAGTAAAACCTTAGATGCATAGTACTATGATTGATTATTATTTGATTTGCTATCTAAGGTCTTGTATCTCGAAATGGAATCTAGGGCTTATGACAAAACCCTAGTAAGAAGTTGAAATCTAGCATGCAAATAAATGTGTCTCTTATCAATTATGAACCTAACTAGGTATTTGATGTCTAAAGTCCAAATGCTTCCATTGTATTGACATAATTTTGATATAGTTAACTTCATGCTTCGATTTGTATTTGGTTGTACTTGCTTTTGAATATTTGCAGGTACATAATCTTCAAGATGATGAAAATGTTTGTATAAGCATGATGAAGGAAGTTATGATTAAAGATGACCTTGATGTCATAAGAAGGAATGGAGCCATAAAATATTCTCTAAAGATAAAAGTGGTTAATCTCCCTAAGTTGAGAGGGAGCCTGGATGGAAGAAAGGGTATATCTCCCTAGTTGAGAGAGAAGGCATATTATGACAATGAATACTTTGAAGTAAGAAAAAGTATTATCGATAAATGTTCGTGATTCATGAAGTTGCAAACAAAATATTTGAGTAGTACTAAAGGCTATATTTGGTGTTTCTGAAGAAGTGAGAGAAGAAATATTTCGACAAAATTGTATATAACTTGGTGATGATATAAGAAACATCTGAATGAATAAGGACCCCGAAGGTTTGTGTTTGCTTGTTTGTATGTTTGAAAATTTATTATTAATTGGGTTTTGTGTTTGTACAGGTAAATCTCTCCATAAGAAGGTCAAAGCATGCTTGAACAAGTGGATATATCTAGTTTATTAGGGAGAGTTGAAGCATCTAATGGAAGATGCCTGGGAGTACATATGGTCAGCTTGTGTGTTGATGTCTAGATCCTAAAGAGGGAGGGCAGCATTGGTCTTGGAGATCTGACCTTCGATACAAACATAGGTCACTCAGTTGACGGTTAGTTAGTAAGCTTGATGGTACCTAGATTGGCTGAAATATTTAGTCCATATTAGTCCCACACGGATAGATAACCTTAGTCAGGTATCTAGTCTGAGGCACTGAGTGTGCCATAACTCTTCGTAGTTCATTTTGGAGATCTTCCATGTACATTTATATATAGGTAATTATGAATACCTCCCTACTTAAGAGGGAGTGTTGAAAAATGTAACTAGGTTCGTTCTTCACAATTGTACTTGAGTCATGATGTAATATATTTATCAAAAGAAAGAAAAAGAAATTTTATTATTAATAAAATTGACTTATTGAAGCATGGGTTTCATGCTTGGGTCAATTATTTTTAGGTCAAAACCTCCATTGTAGGCTTATAGGGTTTGTGTCAAGTTTCCTTGTCCATGTCATAATGTAAAGAACCCTTCTTGGGAATCATTTGTCAAGAAATAAATATATTTTATATTAAAATGAGTCTTCTAAGCCTCCTCCACCAAGTCGGCCTCAAAATTGGACAAGTCGGCCTAAAACTGGGTAGCAGAATCACTATATAAACACAGTAACTCAACCTCATTTGTAACTCACACACAACAAGTTCGATTTGTAGTAACTGTGCTAAGAAAAAGTGTGAAATTCAAGGAAGAAGGAGAAGAAGGATAGCAAAGAAGAAGGAGGAATTTTTCAAGCATAAAAATAAAAATTTCTCTCTCTTTCCCACTTATGTGAATTTGTGCAGTTGTGATGTAGGATCACGAGGCTTGAAGAAAAAGGATTCATTTTATTCCAAAAATCCAAAAAAAAGTTTACAAGAAAAGGAGTGGGATCCTTTAGCTATCATTTTACAAATTTTTCTAGATAGGATTTGATCTAGGATATCGGTATTTGAATGATTTTTTAATTAATTCAAGTAGTTCGGACTTAGTTGAGATTCTCGAGGAGAATATCAAGCAGTTTAGCTATTTATCTAGGATTAGATAGATTCAATCCATTGATTGAGGATCAGATTGTTGGATGTAAAGTATTTATGTAAGTTTTGAACTACTGTAAGAGGATTTGGCTGGACTTGGTTATGGAGAATTAGATTGTAAAAGAATTGGAATATCTTTTTATCTCTATGTATTTTATGCATGAAAGGTTAAATCCCGGAGGTTGAATTCATTTGAAATATCTCTTTGTATTGTTGAAGACTAGTTTGGCTTGTAACTTAGAGTTCTATAAGATCTGGTGTTCTCGTGTTTTAAATTCATCTTTCACTGTGTATTAATTTAAGTCGAATGTGTTTCGACCCTTGGAGCTTTAATTAGCTAAACTCTAAATTTATTAGTGAAGAGCTAAACCTGGCGAAAGCGCTAAAACCATAGCGGAAGGAGGAAAAAGTCTGATAAACTTGTGAGGAAAACCAAAGAATCCTAGAACCATCCAATCGATAGAACTGTTAGATCTATAGTAGTAGCGTGCAAATCAGCATCGAGGTTTAACCCAAAACTGGACGCAATATTTTATCAAACTAGGTTAATAGTGCAGTTGATTTGGGTTGTTTGATTAGAGGAGCGAGATCCAATGAATATCGCATGAAAAAGTGAATGGTGGTTAATAAAATTTTTGGACCCGATGAGCAATTGTGGCTTAATTCTGTTGAAGTCTGGATGATCTTAACCATCTGTTGTGGAGGCCGTGTGTTATGAAACTAGCTCACAAAAAGATAGAAAAGACAGATCAACGCCTTAGAATTCAGCCTCTTCGAGGGGGAAACCTCCTTTTTTTTTTTCCAAGGAAAAAAACGAACTCTTTTTATAAGAAATAAAAAAAGTTACAAAGTACATGAGTTAACATTCGATACAAAAACGCCTGTGGGAAGGCAATATCTCCTCTGAGGAGGATCATCTAACACCCCATGTAAAGTGCTGATCAAAAAAGCAAGCTGAACGCTGCCCGAGCAGCCATATCCAGGGAGATAAAAACACAGAGAGTATAATCAGAGTTCACATGGGCCTCCTTACAAAAGGAAAACAGCCCATAGCACAACTGAAAGTTTGCTGTCATCATCCGCTCTTCTGAGAGAGCACCATATAACCAGGTTTTTTATAAACCAAACACAGAAAAAAGAGACCAGGAACTGCATATGCCACTTGTTTCATAGACAGGAAAACAAAGCATCTGCTGAGAATGAAACCAAAAAGGACCGATAAACCAATCAAACATAAGGAGGCTGATCCGTCACATGGATCTGATCCAAACGCTGTTCAGTTATCCGCCAAGTGCCCACAGCCTGTTGCAGACCTGCTTTAGAAAGCCCGTCTGCTTCTTCATTGGATTCCCTGTAGATATGATCAATGTAAAAACCATTAAAGTGATGAATTAATGATTGAATCTCCTCTAATAATGGAAGCAAAATATAGTGCTGGCATCTAAACTTCCCAGTAACCCAATTAACCACATTTTTGGAGTCTCCGAAAATCTGAACTATGAGAATATTTTTATGGATTAGCCAGCAGAGAAGCAGTTTAAGGGCCGAGAGTTCCGCAAAATTATTTGTGCCCACACCAGTTCCCACTGAAGCTTTTAAAGAATGGGATTGGTTTAAATGAATGCTGATCCCTGCCCCCGTGATATAGTCTTGTGCTGCACCATCGAAAAAGGCCCATGGAACTCCCTCTCTAATTTGGAATTCCTTCCTCCTTCTATCCCCAGATTGATCTTCCTTTAAAGGAATACTGTCCAGAATTGATTTGCTCTGGATGGCAATGACTGCCTCATTTATCTTTGATTCCCTGAAAATACAACGGTTCCTGGCTAGCCATATCCCCCAGCAAATGATTGGTGGCAAGTTCCTCAGGTTCTTCTCATGGAAGTGCTTCCACCAATAATCCCATGCCAAAGACATATCGTCCCCTCCCATTTTAGTTTAGCCTCAACGATTCTTTCAGCTTCCAGCCAGACTTTCCTGGTAAAAGGGCATGAGAGAAACAAGTGCGAGATGCATTCTGAGGCCTCACAACACAGCGAACATCTACTTGGTCCCAGTTTGAAACGTGATTGAAGGACATCCCAAGTAGGAATCTTTTTGTTTAAGGCACACCAGAAGAAAATTCGAGCTTTTTTTAGGCACTTTAGCTTGAACAGAGGTTTCGACCACCAAACCGGTGGGGCCCAACCTTTATTTTTCATTAGGAAGGTATACCCAGCCTTGGGGGAATAGATTCCAGAATCCGCATGTGCCCATATTAGAGAGTCAGGCCTGTCTAGCAGTCTAACATTTGATCTTTTCAGCTCTTGAGTAAATCTTTGCCAATCCTCTCTCCACCTGATATTTATCCCAAGTTCCGCTTCTGTCTTCCAAGCTTGACCCCAAATGGAGGTTCGCTCCATACAAGCAATTTGCCATAAGCTTCTGAGTCCTAAGTCTTCCAAATGTAAGAGCATATCTGGAGGCAGTGCGAAATCTTCACTACATCCTACCCATGGGTCCCTGCCAATTCTCACGTTTTCACCATTCCCAACTCTCCATGCCAGACCTTGTTCAATTATCTTGAAAGCTTCTGTAGTGGCTTTCCATATCACTGAGCAGTTCCTCCCTTTTTTGAGGGGAGATCTGATCCAGTCTTCTAGGGGTGTAGGGTCAATGTACTTCCTTCTGATCACTCTTGTCCAGAGGTTTTCCTTAGTGATAATACTCCAACCTGACTTTGCCGCAAGAGCGTTGCTAAAATCAGTGAGAATTTTTAAAGCCCAACCCCCCCAGTCTTTTGGCCTTGCAATTTTGTCCCATGCCACCCATGGAAGAACTGAGTCCTCCTTTGATCCCGACCAAAGAAATCTGCTGCATATCTGTCTTATTTTGTGCAATGTACCTTTTGGAATCCAGGTCAAGGCTGCCCAGAACACCGGCATAGCCTGCAGAACTGAATTAATCAAAGTTAATCTACCTGCCCTGGACAGCCACTTGAAACTCCAGTGCGCTATTTTCTGTTCAATCTTCGCTATCAACCAATTCCAGTCCTGTTTCTTATAAGAGCATGGTTTAAGCCAAAAGCCAAGATATTTGAAGGTATGCTCCATACTACAGGATCGAAAGGGCAGCTGAGCAACAATTGAAACCTCCTCAAGTCTACTGAAGCCTTCAAAAATTAGCTGAGATTTCCTTTCATTTATTTGGAGACCTGTTGCTTTCAGAAATTGATCTAGGATGAGCTTTATTTCAACAATTTCATCAATATTTCCATTAATAAAGAGCAGAATGTCATCTACAAAGAGCAGATGAGTGATAAAGAGATTAATAGCCACTTCCAAACCTTTAACCAAACCTGGGGGGAAACCTCCTTTACATTACACAAATGAACAATTCTTGGATGATACAAATGAAAAGACCTCCTTTCTATATATAGGAGTCTAAGGGATCATAATATAATAAGAGCCGACATAACAATAATAATGTAAGGGCGCAATAATAACAATAGTGGGCTTCTATGGGGCACAATATCAATAATAAGGGGGTTGTACTAATAATAATAAGGGGTTACACTAGTAGTATAGGGGCCTAACATGCCCCTCTCCTTCAAAAAGTGTTGTCCTCAACGCTTGAGTAGTTCTTGATGCTTCTGTATAAAATTCTTGTCCTCCCATGTGGAATCTTCATCGGGTAAGTTCTTCCACTTGATGAGATACTATGAAATTGATTGATTTCCTAGCTATCGGGTTCTTGTTTCTGTGACTGCTCCAGGTTCCAATATGATTTTTCCTTCCTCTTCAATTTCTGGCAATATTGTTTGAATAGGGATATTTTGCAACTTTTGAATAAGTGGCCATACTTCTTCGTCCTTCTTCCATTCATCCCTTGCTTCGTTTATCCAATCTAGTTGGATAATAGAAATAGCACAAAACAATGCTTCCACAACCTCATCCTTTCTTGAGAGTGCATCTGCAACAAAATTTTTCTTCCACTTTCTATAGATGATGTCAATGTCATAACCCAACACATTTGTGACACATTTTTTATGTTCTTCTAAAGATAATAGTTGTTCTAAAAAGTATTTAAGACTATCATGATCCATTTTTACCTTGAAGTGTCTTCCCATTCGGTAAGGTCGCCATTTCTTAAGTGCATGTAGTATTGCCAACATTTCCTTCTCATAAATAGCTTGCTTGAGATGTAGCGGTAAAAACACCCAATCACCTAAATCAAAACATTTTTCACTACGATGTTGATCTACTTGTTGTTTCATTTGATTTTGCACCAAAGTGGTGTTATCCTTTAAAAGTTTGAGAACTTGTTGTTGATGCTCGATGTGATCTTTCACTTCTTGAACATTTTTCTTCTTGATAGTTTGAGGAGTGGTAATTCCGACCAATGAATTACAAGATATGGTTGGATTCATTTCTTCTTTCTCGATGTGATATTTCACTTCTTTCACCTTTTTCTTCTTGATATGTCCTTCTATCTTGAGAGTTTTAGGAGTGGTAATTCTTGCCAATGCTTTACAAGATATGGTCTAATTCATTTCTTCTTTCTCTAGGGTTGGGTCCTGGAGTATATCCTCTTCTTTTGATGTTTCTTGATCCTTTTCTTCCTCCTTTTCATACTCTATGTAAAATAATTTCTTCTCGGCACACTTATGACCTTAGTGCATTTTCTATCACAATTTTAACAAAGCCCTTTTTCTCTTTTTTCTTCCAATTGTTGTGGTGTAACCCTTGTAGGTTGTGGAAGGCTAGGAGAAACAACACTTCCATATTTATAGTTGTGAGGGGTAGACTTCCTTGTTGCCATAATTTTACTTTCCACTATGTCACAAAGCCCTTTCACTATTTCCAATTGTTGTGGTGTTGCTCTAAAGAAGGTGTTACTCTTTGTATCCTCATAATGTGCTATCATTTCCTCCTTGAAAATTGACCTCGTAACAAGTTGTTTACGAGAAAAAAGCCCTTTATACCATAAAAATTGATCCGGTTCTAAATATGAAGATGCAATACATACCTTTTTTAATAGTGGTACACCATGTAGATCAAAATATTGCTCCATCTGAAGTATCCAATTTATGGATCCTTGCCATTAAACTTCCTCATCTTGCTTTTTCTTGATTTTAGGAGCTCGAACTTGAAACGATTGTAACTCTGTACATTCATATTTTCAAGTTCTGAAATTGCAACATGTCGTAGCCCTTTGCGTCCTCTTTCCAATGCCACTAGTCTGATCCCAATTGGATTCTCCAAGGAAGAGTTATGCCAAATCTCCCAAGATGACCTGATTATAGACCTTTCCAAAAGAGTGAACTTGCATGAAGTGCCACGTGTCATTGCTTCAACCTTTGGCACTGAAAATATATGTAAGAAACTATAGTCCGTCCTCTTTCTGTACCTTCTTACAAATTTTCAATCTGATCCCCAGAGAGAAAGTTATGACGATTTTCCCCAGGTCACCTATTTGGAATGTAATTCAGGAGTCTGCAAAAAGACCAACTTCCTCAGATCATATCTCCACAAATATATCGCAAAAAGCTCTGAAATTAGGAGTTGAGCTTTAGTGCGATTTCATCTCAAATGGTTTTTTTTTTAGCTTTTGAAACTTCGCAGAAAACAAGTTATAGCGAAAATGCCATGATGACCTATTTGAAGCAACGATACCCTAGAATCCAAAGCTCTGATACCAAATGTTATGAAACTAGCTCACAAAAAGATAAAAAAGATAGATCAACGCCTTAGAATTCAACCTCTTTGAGGGGTCAACCTCCTTTACATTACACAAATGAACAATTCTTGGATGATACAAATGAAAAGACCTCCTTTCTATATATGGGAGTCTAAGGGGTCATAATATAATCAGAGCCGACATAACAATAATAATGTAAGGGCACAATAATAACAATAGTGGGCTTCTATGGGGCACAATATTAAAAATAAGGGGGTTGTACTAATAACAATAAGGGGTTACACTAGTAGTGTAGGGGTCTAACACCGTGATCCAACGGTGGTTGCGTGGTAAAAGTATACGCGGGTTAATCCAGATTTCGGACCCGAGAAATTATAAGCTGGAGATTTGTTTTTTTTCGATTCCGTGAGAGAGGTAGAGGACTATGGAAAAGGTGGACCCGAGAATTTTTTCAATGGGGTGTTAACTCCTTTCGGTTCCGAGTAAGTGAAGTTCTACTATTTTCCAAGTAATATTAGAAATTCGGCTGTTTTAGTAGAATATCTAAGTTTAGAGGCAGATGACTGAAACTCCAGGGGAAATAGAAGAAGAACTTCCACCTGCACTTGAGGAGATTGTTTCAGGATTTGAACGATTATCCCTTATACCTGCAACCAGACCACCATTTGTGGTATCAGAGCAGCCTATTGACACTGAACAAGATCTCAAGGATCAGAAAAAGAAATCCAACATGGATTTCAGAGTTGGAGGAAGAGGTGGTGGTCGAAGAAGAGGAAGACTAGTTGCAAATGATGAAGTGTTGGAAGCTATGCAACAGATGCAAGCTAGATTGGAAGTAATGGAAATGGGAAGAGATGCAGATGTTGGAGATGTCAGTGAGCTTGAAGTTGGAGCTGCAGAAGAAGAGGAACCTGTAGATGTAACTCCTGAAATGAGATTCTTTAAGTCAGTATTGACATCCACATCCAATCCCAGACTTTAATTTTCAATTTATACAGGAAGCTTTAGCCCTGAAGAATTTATAGACTGGATTAATGACATGGAGAAATTCTTTGACTATGAAGAAACAGAAGAAGGAAAGAAGGTGAAGTTTACTGTCACAAAATTGAAAGGACATGCAACACTTTGGTGGGATGGAGTGCAGGTAGAAAGAAGAAGACTTGGTAAACAACCAATTAAGAATTGGAATAGAATGGTGGAAAAGCTGAAAAGTAAGTTTTTTCCAAGTGATTATCAGCAGACATTATTTAGACAGATGCAAAATCTTAGACAGAGGTCTATGACAGTAAAGGAATACACAGAGGAATTCTACAAAGTGAGTATAAGAGTAGGACAAATCCAAGATACATATGAGAAGGTTGCAAGATATGTGAATGGTCTCAGAATGGAGATCCAAGATGAGATAAATGTATTGTCTCCTAAAACAGTAGAAGAGGCTTATTAGATGGTATTGAAGGCTGAAGAAAAACTCATGAGGAAGCAGTCTACCAGAAATAGAGGTACTTTCTGAGGAAGGGGAAGTCAAGGTGGTAGAGGAAGGTCTACATCACCTAGAGATGGAGCTAGCAGTAGCTCAAGTCAGCATGCACACACAAGAGGTGATGCAAGTGGCAGAGGGAGTTTTTATAGAGGGAGAGGAGGCAGAGGCAGAGGAAGAGAAGTGAGATGTTACAGATGTAACAAGTTGGGACACAGAGCCTATGAATGCCCATAAAACATAGAATGAATAAAAGGAATGCAATTGTTATGAAGACTAAAGAGGAAGCAAAAAAGGTAATAGAAGAAGAAAATGTACCAGAGAAAGGAGAGCCTTTGGTAGTTAACAAAGTTTTACTAAAGCCAGCTAAGGAAATTGTTGAACCAGCACAAAGAAAAACCTTGTTCAGGATTGTGTGCAAGGTTCAAGGGAAGTGTTGTCATATGATAATTGATAGTGGTAGTACAGATAATTTGGTCTCCACAAAAGTGGTGGAGAAGTTGAAATTGAAGACAAAGAAACACCCAACACCTTACAAGGTGTCATGGCTTAAAAAGGGATATCAGTTGATAGTGAATGAGCAATGTCAAGTGGAGTTGTAGTTGGGAAAATACAAAGACAAAATTCTGTGTGATGTGATGCCTATGGATGTGTGCCAAATATTAATGGGAAGACCTTGTTAGTATGACAGAGGAGCTATGAATGATGGAAAGAAGAACACATACAAATTTAGCAAAGATGGTGTCAATCATACATTGCTACCTATGGAATAAGAGGATGCATCAAGGAAACCTGATCCAAAGACCCTTTTGCTGAGTGGAAAGGAGTACTTGCAGGAGATGGAAGAAGATGAGGTAAGTTTGCATTGGTTTGAAAACCCAAGGTAATAAATACTTCCACAAAAGTTTTTGATTTACCAATTGAAATTTAAGAGATGCTGGACAGTTATTGTGATATCATTATAGATGATTTTCCTGATGAGTTTCCACCCATTAGAAAAATCAGCCATCATATAGATGTTATTCTAGGAGAAAATCTACCTAATAAATCAGCTTACAGAATGACTCCCACAGAGAATGAAGAAATAAAAAAAAGAGGTTCAGGAATTGTTATACAAGGGATTGATTAGAGAGAGTTTGAGTCCTTGTGCAGTGCTAACAGTGTTGAGCCCAAAGAAAGATGGAGGCTGGAGAATATGCACTGATTCAAGAGCAATCAATAAGATAACAATTATGTACATATTTCCTTTACCTAGAATTGAAGATTTTATGGATTGTTTGAGTGGAGCAAGATATTTTACAAAGTTAGATTTAAAAAGTGGTTATCATCAAATTAGAATTAGAGAAGGGGATGAGTAGAAAACTTCTTTTAAGACAAATGAAGGATTGTATGAATGGATGGTAATGCCTTTTGGTTTGTCAAATGCTCCTAGTACATTTATGAGACTCATGAATGAAGTTTTGAAAGAATTTATAGGTAAATTCATAATAGTATATCTAGATTATATATTAGTTTACAACAGATCAAAAGAGGAACATGTGATACATCTGAATTATGCCTTACAGTGGCTACACCAAGAGAAATTATTGTTAAATTTAAAAAAATGTTCATTCACGAAGGAAGAATTGGTATATTTGGGCTTTGTTGTTTCTGTTGATGGGTTAAATATGGATCTAGAAAAGATCAAGGTAATCATGGAGTGGCCTTCACCAAAAAGTGTTTGTTGAGGTAAGAAGTTTTCACAGTCTTGCTAGTTTTTATAGGAAATTCATAAGGAATTTTAGTAAGATCGATACTTCTATTATTGACACTACAAAGAAGGACAGACAGCCATTTAAATGGACTGTTGAAGTAGAAAGGAACTTCCAACTGTTGAAGAGAAAGATTACTGAAAAACCTATTTTGATTTTTCCTGATTTTAATAAACATTTTCAAGTGAAGTGTGATGCCAGTGGAGAAGTCATTGGAGTTGTTTTAATTCAAGAGGACAAACCTGTAGCTTATTTTAGTGAGAAACTAAATGAGTCAAAGAAGAAATATCCTTCTTATGACAAGGAGTTTTATGCAGTGGTGCAGTATTTGAAGAAGTGGAGACATTACTTGATGTATAAGGAGTTCATATTGTACTCAGATAACCATGCATTACAGTACATTATGCAAAAACCAAAGCTTAACCAGAAGCATGAAAAATGGGTAGAATACCTTCAAAGTTTTAATTTTGTGTTAAAACATATAACTAGTCAATCAAACAAAGTAGCAGATGCCTTAAGTAGAAAAAGCATTTTGGTGCAAGAAAGTCAAATTCAAGTGTTGGGATTTGATTTTCTTAAGGAGTTATATGAGAAGGATCTAGATTTTAAAGAGGCATTTGAAGCTTGTAGAAATCTTGTTTTGTTAGATAGAAGTAAGTGGTTGGATTATTTCGTGCAAGAAGGACTGTTGTTTAAAAGAAATCAGTTGTGCATACAAAATTGTTCTATGAGAGAAAATTTGATCAAGGAAAAACATAGTGGTGGACTTGGAGGACATTTTGGTGTAGAAAAGACTTATGAGCAGTTGAACCAGTTTTATTTCTGGCCGAAGATGAGAGCTGAAGTAGAAAAGTATGTGAAGAATTGTAAAGTCTGTCAGTATGCAAAGGGAAGGAGCCGAAACACAGGTCTTTATGTTCCATTACCTATTCCAAATAGGCCTTGGGATATGGTAAGTATTGACTTTGTTTTGGGTTTGCCAAAAACTCAAAGGGGACATGATTCAATTTATGTAGTAGTTAACAAATTTTCAAAAATGGTACATTTTATTCCATGTTATAAAACCAGTGATGTTATTCATGTTGCTAACTTGTTTTTTAAGGAAATTGTAAGGTTGCAGGGGTTACCTAAGAGCATTGTTTCATACAGAGATACCAGATTTGTTGGTCATTTTTGGAGGACTTTCTGGAAGAAACTTGGTACTAAACTAAGTTTCAATTCTGCATATCATCCTCAGACTGATGGGCAGACTGAAGTTGTGAACAAAATCTTGGGTAATCTTCTGAGAAGCCTTGCAGGTGAACATCCAAAGCAGTGGGATTATTCTCCTAACAGGAGTACAGGGCAGAGTCCATTCCATATAGTTTATGGAATGCACCCAAGAGGAGTGTCTGAATTGAGAGATTTGGGTAAAGCTGAAATGAGGAGTGCTCTAGGAGAAGATTTTGCTTCAGAGATTCAAGCAGTTCATGAACAGGTAAAATAGTAGCTACAGGACAACAACACAAAGTACAAGAACAAAGCAGATTTGAAGAAGAGAGAAGTAAATTTTGAGGTTGGAGATTTGGTTTTGGCACACTTAAGGAAGGAAAGATTTCCAAAAAGGGAGTATAACAAATTAAAATTCAAGAAGATTGGACCATGCAGAGTTTTAAGGAAATTTTCTGCAAATGCATATGAAATTGAGTTACCCCTGGTATTGGAATATCTCCAATTTTCAATGTTTGATTTTTACAGGTATGAAAAGGGATAGACAGATGACACAGCAGAAGACAAGGAAGAACAATAGGTGGATTGGGTAAAACAGTTACCTATAGCGAAGGCATTGCAACCATAGAAGATATTGGATAGAAGAGTGTGTAAGAAAACAAGGGGATAAGAGTATTTTCAGTACTTGGTCAAGTGGAAAGATCAACCAATTTATGATGCTACCTAGGTGACAGAAACCATGCTACAGATGTTGGGTCGTTCTGTAGAAGAGCTCATGGACAGGAGCCCATGAAGAATTTTTTCCTCAGGATTTTGATGCAGGAGCATGAGGCTTGAAGACAAAAGGCTTCATTTTATTCCAAAAATCCAAAAAAAAAATTACAAGCAAAGGAGTGGGATCCTTTAGCTGTCATTTTACCAAGTTTTCTAGATAGGATTTGAACTAGGATATAGGTATTTGAATGATTTTGTAATTAATTCAAGTAGCTCAGACTTAGTTGAGATTCTCGAGGAGAATATCAAACAGTTTAGGTATGTATCTAGGATTAGATAGATTCGATCCATTGATTGAGGATCAGATTGTTCGATGTAAGGTATTTATGTCAGTTTTGAACTATTGTAAGAGGATTTGGCTGGACTTAGTTATGGAGAATTAGACTATAAAAGAATTGGAATATCTCTGTATCTCTTTGTATTTTATGCATGAAAGGTTAAATCCGGAGGTTGAATTCTTTCGAAATATCTTTGTGTATTGTTGAAGACTAGTTTGACCTGTAACTTAGAGTTATGTATGATCTTGTGTTCTTGTGTTTTAAATTCCTCATTCATTATGTCTTAAGTTAATTTGAATGTGTTTCGACCCTTGGAACTTTAATTAGCTAAACTCTGAATTTATTAGTGACGAGATAAACCTGGCGAAAGCACTAAAATGATAGCGGAAGGAGGAAAAAGTCTGATAAACTTGTGAGGAAAATTGAAGAAACCTAGAACCGTCCGATTGACAGAACCGTTAGATCTATGGTACTTGCGTGCAAATCAGCGTCGAGGTTTAACCCAAAATTGGACGCGATATTTTATCAAACTGGGTTAATAGTGTAGTTGATTTGGGCCGTCCGATTAGAGGAGCGAGATCCAATGGATATCGCATGAAAAAGTGAACGATGGTTAAAATTTTCGGACCTGATGAGAAATTCAACTGTGGCTTAAGTCCATTGAAGTCTGGATGATTGTAACCGTCTGTTGTGGAGGCCGCGATCCAACGATGGTCGCATGGTAAAAGTATATGTGGGTTAATCCAAATTTCAGACTCGAGAAATTATAATCTAGAGCTCTGTTTTCTTTCGGTTCCGTGAGATAGGTAGAGGATTGTGGAGAAGGTAGACCCGAGAAGTTTTTCAACGGGATGTTAACTCCTTTCAGTTTTGGGTAAGTGAAGTCTGTTATTTTCCGGGTAATATTAGCAATTCGGCTGTTTTAGTAGAATATCTAAGTTTGGAGGCGGATGACTAAAACTCCAAGGGAAATAGAAGAATAACTTCCACCTACGCTTAAGGAGATCATTTCAGGATTGAACGATTATCCCTTACACCTGCAACCATACCACCAAGTTGTTGGAAGGGGGTCTAAATTTTGCAGTAATTGAGAGGCCAAATTTTTTTTTCAAGTGATCGAAACACTACAATTGGGAAGTCAAATTTTTGGATTATTGTTAGGTTGAAGCTTTTGGATAGGAATAGAATGTTATATCATCTTGGAAGGCTGACTTGGTGGAGGAGGAAAGTTTGTTGGTCTAGGGTATTGGTCCATCTCAATTTGAATTACTGAAGGAAGAGTTATTGAATGGGTTTTCTCATATATATGGTTTTTAGCCCTAGTTGTCCACCTGCATTTGGTGTCCCTGATTTTCATATTTTGTTTTTAATAATTGCTTGATGAACTAAGATAAAAACAAGAACATGAGAAATATACAAAGAATACAAAGATATCACAAGTACATTTCAACTAAATAAAATCTTTCTGCCTTTCTGATTTTCTAACACAAGACATATAAGCAATAGGACACAAGGAACAAAGAGTTGAGGGAGAAAATTCCATGAGAAAATCTTCCTTAACCGAAACAGATTCAAGATCTAAATATTTCGAAACAAAGTTTTGTTGAGAAACTGAAAGATAAAAAGGTGCACTTGGGAAACCATTATTACATACAATAATAGAGTCAGGATCATCAATAAGAAGATTGTTCAAGACTTCAAATTGATTTGGAAATAAATTCCATTTGATCCATCACCGATATTGCTCGATTCAAAATCAGCCAAGGATGGAAGAACATAAGCTTGAGATGGAGGATTTTGAAAAAGAGAAGAAATATCCAAAGAATCCTCACTTTCATGCTCCTGTACCTTTAAAGAGTGACTAACATGCACCTGATCAGTGTTTGAGTTTGGAAGAGGTTGATCAAGTGAACCAAGGGGAAAGGGATCACAAGAAAGAAATGATGGAGGATGACAGGAATCTGAATCATATTCAAGAATAAATTTATGAGTGCTAATATCATCTTAAGGAATTGAAGGATTAACCTTTAAATGAGGCTTCATGAACCATTCAAAGGTTTCCTCCATTAGATCTTAATCATGGAAAGTGGAAGAAGATTGAGGAGATGGATCAACAATTTGATTTATAGATTTCATTGCTTCAACATTATCGCAAGGAGGCACCCAAATTGGTACTAGAAAAGGAGGAGGACAAGGAATAAAAGGAACAGTGGGTTCCTCCTCTGAGATTGGAGGTGTCTCATAGTTTACAAAAGTTGGGGAAACAAGAACATCTGGGGGTTTAGATTCAAATTGATTCAAAGATATCATAACTAAATGCTCAAACTTTTTCTTAAAGAAATCCCAATCCATATCTTATTTAGGAAACACACAACATAAGTGAGGGAATATGTTAGTGAAATCATCAATTGATTCATTAGGCTCCATTATAAGTTGATTATCTCTTTTATAAATGTCTCGGTAATCATACCTATCAAAATCTTGATGAAGCTCCTTAAGAAATTGATGAAAATAATGGATATAAGAAAATGGTAAGGTAGACACCATCGACTAACATGACCTTCAAGAGTGAGGGTGAATAGAATACACACAAAATCTTCATCATTGATTTCATGAGATTTACAAAACCCAGGAAATTTTTTTATCTGTTTGGATAAAAACATACCACCCTCGCCATCAAACCTGAATTGAGACAAGACATGAACAATTTCACCGGAGATTGAAATTTTTCTATGAGATGTGTTAGAGAAACACTCTGGGATTATGATTTGGGAAATATTCATTTAAGATATGAGATTCAAAAAAAACTAAACAGGAACAACTTGTCATATAGCCCTCTTTCTATCACCAAAATGTAGAAGATGTTGGATACCGCCAACATACAGGGGGTCTCCTCAATGTGAAGTCCCAATTAAGCATCACATCATTTAGAGTAGGATCGCCATCCGAAGTATCGGCCCAGCCACCATGACACAAAGGTTCGCCTTGGTTTCAACTGATAACATAAGAGATTATATACATAGAACTTCAACAAGCAAGTAAATTGACAATGTGAAACATTGATTGTAATGCGTAGAAGGAGACCTTCACAAGTGGGAGACGAAAGTGAGTCTCTGGAAGGAATTAATAGTACTAACCTAAGAGATACACACAAGAGCATGAAAACATTCGTTAGAAAAATAGTTCACATAACAATTATTAAAGCAAATATAACACATTCAACAAGATGAGTACCAAATCCGCCGAAATAGTTCAATTTCTCCAATACATGAACACAACATATATTGTAAACATCCCAAGAATATTCCTAAAACATTTGCAATACATGGATGGAAATGTGTTGGCTCATTGATTTCAATTAGGTCAAAGATCCAACTACACATTGGCAATGATGAGGCACTTGTTCTAGTATTGAAACATTCAATCACTTCTTGCTTCTCCAAAGAATAGTTTTCTCTCTTATGCCAAGACTAGCTCTCTAAATGTTAAGCCTAAAAAATCCTTTTTCTTGAGTTACGAGGTTGCTTTTATAACAAGAGGAATGATCTTTCATATCCCCTTGACTCTTGGTTTTCCCTCATGACTCTTGGACTTTTGATGTGTCCATTGGATTTCTAAAAAACTTTTGAACTTCTAAATGACCTTTGGACTTCTCTATGCGACTTTTGGACTTCTATACAACTCTTTTATCCATATATGAATAGTTGACTCTTCATATTCCACATATGACTCTTGGACTTCCACACATTACATTTTTTCCTTTTCTTGAGAATACAACATTGCATTCCACATGATGATGTGGCATTACACATGGAAACACATAGAGCATTATGATGACACTTGTACAAGTTACAACTTGACAACGATGACATGGACTTCATGATGAGGTGGGGATGCCAAGTTGTCTTCCTTTTTGCTTCATCTTGCATTCTTGATGATAAATCTGATCTATGCTTCATCTTCATGGAAGATCTTATTTGTTTCTTATCTTCACCCTCCAAAGGGTCTTTGATCAATGTCATAATCCTTTGAGACATCATGCAATGTATTCTTTTTATCTCAGTCCATGATCTACTTCATGTCCCCATTATAGCTCTCTTTTGTTATTCTTCTCTGTAGGTGTTTCTTCAGGAAACTCACAACATAAGTGAAGGAATTCATTAATAGAATACACACAACATATTCATCATCAATTTCATGAGATTTAAAAAACCTAAGAAAATCATTCATATGTTTAGATAAAAACGTACCACCCTCTCCATCAAACCTAAGTTGAGACAAGACATGAACAATTTCCATGGAGATTGAAAGTTTTAAAGGAGATAGGCTAGAAAAACACTCTGGGATTATGATTTGGGAAGTATCCATTTAAGATAAGTTATTCAAAACAGACTCAACGAGAACAACGTGTCAACTAGCCCTCCTTCTAGCATTAGAATATTGACAGTGTTGGATACTGCCAACATACAAGGGGTCCCCTGGATGTAAAGTATCAATTAGACTTCACACTGCTTGGAGTAGGAGCCCCATCTGGGGTATCGGACTGGACACCATGACACAAAGGTTCGCCTTGGTTTCAACGGATAACATAAGAGATTACATACATATACCTTGAATAAACAAGTAAGTTGACATTGTGAAACAACGATTGCAATGCGTAAAAGGAGAGCTTCACGAGCAGGAGACAACAATGAGTCTCTGAAAGGAAGTAATAGTACTAACCTAAGAGAGACACAATGGAGCATGAAAAAAATTGTTAGCAAAATAGTTTGCATAACGATTATTAAAGAAAATACACCATGCATTCAACAATATGAGAAACAAAGCCACCAAAATATTTTAATTTCTCTAGTACATATGAACACAACATATACCATAAACATCCCAGGAACAGTCCTAAAACATTTGTGATACATGCATGAAAATGTGTTGGCTCAATGAATTTCAATTAGATCAAATATCCAAGTACACAGTTATAATAATGAGGCACTAGTTTCATTAGTGGAACATTAAGTCACTTCTTGCTTCTCCAAAGAATAGTTTTCTCTCTTATGCCAAGTAGAGAAGCCAAAACTAGCTCTCTAAAGCTTAAGCCTTCAAAAGCCTTTTTCTTGAGGTATGAGGTTGCTTTTATAACAAGAGGAGTGACCTTTCATCTCCCCTCGACTCTTGGTTTTCCCTCATGACTCTTGGACTTCTAAACAACTTTTGAACTTCTAAATGACCTTTGGACTTCTCTATGTGACTTTTGGACTTCTATACAACCCTTTTGTCCATATATGACTATGTGACTCTTCACATTCAACATACGACTCTTGGACTTCCACACATTACAGTTTGTCCTTTTATTTAGAATACATCATTACATTCCACAGGATGATGTGGCATGACACATGGACACACATTGACCATTATGATGACACTTATGCAAGTTACAACTTGAAAATGATGACATGGACTTCATGATGAGTTGGTGATGCCAAGCTATCTTCCTTGTTGCTTCATCTTGCATTCTTGATGATAAATCTGATCTATGCTTCATCTCGCATTCTTGATGATAAATATGATATATGCTTCATATTTAAGGAAGATATGATTTGCTTCTTATCTTCACCCTCCAAATGGTCTTTGATCAATGTTGAAATCCTATGAGTCATCATGCAATTCCTTCTTTTTGTCTCAGTCCATTATCTACTTAATGTTCCCATTATAGCTCTCTTTTGTTCTTCTTCTCTGCAGTTGTTTCTTTATGCTTTATCCCTGCTATCTTCTTTGAGAATCACCTGTTCATGCTAGGAAGGTACTCTTTCCAATGAAAATAATTCATGAAAAATCAAAATCAATCTTAAAAACATTTATTCTATCACTACCTAACTCGTGGAATGATAAACTTATGATAGGCCTGTGAGAGGGTTTAAAATAAAGAAACGTAATTATGAAGGTGCACTTAAACTCATAAGTGGCTTAGGAAAGCTCCACTATTTCTTTTTACTGTGCCATAAACTATGAAGAGGAGATATCCTTGGTCCAATGTACTGGGGGAAGCTGAAGGGACAAGGTGGGAAGGCTTCATGCTTCAAGTCTGCATCATGTGCCCTAAAGAAAAGAGAGGAAGACTTGAAAGCGTATTCTGACTAGTAAAGGCTAAGATAATACCTTCTTAAGCCTTCCATATTGTTCCATGCACTGAGGAGGAAGGCCTAAACAATCTTGAGCACAGAGCGCATTAGGGAAGAGGGATGGTGAAAGCTTCAAGCTTCAGGATTGTGCTATGAATTGGGAGGAAGAGGAGACCTTAAGGAAAGTGTAGTTTGACTGGTCAAAGATAGAGAGGAGGCTTCCTTCAACCTCCCCTATTGCGACATTCACTCTATAGGAAGAGGCTAAGCTAGGCTTGGGCTATAGGTCACATTGGGGAAGGGGGAAGGATGAAGGTTTTAGCCTTCAAGGGTGCGTCATGCGCTCAAAGGCAAAGAAGGCTTGAAATATAGTGCAATTTTATTCAAAAAGGGGTCATTGATTATTTGGATTTTTATTTTCCTTCTACGCTAGAAAATTTTGAGCCAACAGTGGGTACTTGACCATTTGGAATGTGCTTTTCATTGAGGGAAGCCATAAGGAGGAAGCCACTTTTCCTAGGAGGTTTATCACTGTACTGGGAGGATAGGAGGGTCTTCTCATTGCATGTTTTTCCTCTAAAAGAGGGTGGAAGAGGTCCATGTTGTTATCTTGGAGTTTTCTATGTGTCATTCAAGGCAGAGGTGACCAAAACATAGTGTAGTGGATTAACATGAGCAAGAAGGATTAGGTGACTACCCTTGGGAGGTTCATAATGTAAAACAATTTTGAGGTGATATTGAGGAGGATACTGCACCATTCTTGGTGATTAGGGTTACATCATTGAGTCCCATGAATAGGTAAAGCTCCTCACTTGGTAAGAGGGCTAATTCCTTCACAACTTGCACTGGGTTGAAGGACCAAGAAGGGCTTCAAAATTCCTGAGTGTGAGACCAATAGAATTGACAAGAGAAATGCATCCGAAAACGACTCAAACATGGATAACACACATAAAACCATCAATACAATCAAGAATGATACACAAGACTCATGGATAACAATCACACCTCAAAAAAACAGGAAAGCGACACTTATTTCTAAGTGTGATAGTCGAAACGACACATTACGACACTTAGAACACAAATTGCAACAGAAGTGATGATTGTGAGAAAAAGGTGCGCTATGCTATAGGAATGTGTCTAACAGATATTCTAATGATATGTAAGACAAGCTAATGTATAAGAGTGCACAAGAACTAACTTTGGTGATACACAAAGGTGCAATACATGTAGGAGTGAAAACAACGAAAGCAGCACTAGCGACAGGAGGAAAACATGAAGATGACAGTTGTAAAATGCGAACAACATTGAAAGTGACACATGACAGAGTGAAGCTAACATGAAAACACCACTTATTAAAGTGAAAGCAAGGAAAGAAAGAGTCGTGAACATAAAAGATACACTTGTGAAAGTGACAGTGTGTTGGGTCCCTATAATACTAGTGATTACCCCATTACTATTGTAGTTGTATCCCTTATTAATATTGTTGTGCCCCTATTGTCCCCATATTGTTATTACTGTGCCCCGTAGAATCCCTCTATTGTTATTTTTGTGCCTTTATATTACTATTGTTAGGTCGGCTGGGTTATATTGTGACTCCTTAGACTCCTATATATAGACAGGAGGTTTTGTCATTTGAATCATCGAAGAATTGCTCATTTGTGTAATGTAAAGGAGGTTGCCCCCTCGAAGAGGCTGAATTCTAAGGCGTTGATCTCTCTTTTCTATCTTTTTGTGAGTTGGTTTATAACATTTGGTATCATAGCTTTGGATTCTAGGGTTTCGCTGCTCCAAACAGGTCATCATGGAATTTTCACTCTAAATTTTTTTCTGCGACGTTTTAGAAGCTAGAAAGAAAACCCATTTGAATAATTCGCGCTGAATCTTGGGTCCAAATTTCAGAGTTTTTCGCGCTATATTTGTGGAGATATGATCTGAGGAAGTTGGTCTTTTTGCAGACTCCTGAATTACATTCCAAAAAGGTGACCTGGGGAAAATCGTCATAACTTTCTCTCTGAGCATCAGATTGAAATTTCGTAAGAAGGTACAGAAAGAGAATGGACTGTAGTTTCTTGTATATCTTTTTCAGATCCAAAGGTTGAAACAGTGACTCGTGGCACGTCGTACAAGTTCACTCTACTGAACTAGTCTATAATCAGGTCATCTTGGGAGATTGTGCATAACTCTTCCTTGGAGAATCCAATTTGGATTAGACTGGTGGCATTGGAAAGAGGACATAGAGGGCTACTACAGGTCGCAATTTCAGAACTAGATGATCCGAAATTGCAGAGATACATCAGATTCAATATCAAGCTTCTACAAAGTGAAAAAAGGTGTGTAGTTTTTTTTTAAATTTTTGCATAAGCTTGGTTTGAAAAATTAGTTTGAATCGGTAATTGATGCCCCGAGGAAAGAAAATGCAAACAACTAGTAAGAAACCTGAAATCTCTAGCATGACTCATGAAGAAGAGGAAGAAATGCAACATGATATATCAAAGTTACGAGACCAAGTGCAACAAGTGTCACTTTCACAAAAAGCAACAGAATCTAAGATGGATGGTTTAAGGAAAGATGTAGAAGCTAAGATGGATGGTTTAAAGAAAGGTGTAGAAGCTAAGATGGATTGTTTAAAGAAAGGCATAGAAGCTAAGATTAATGGCATGGAAGCTAAGATGAATGGCATGGACGCTAAAATTGATGGCATGGATGATAAGATGGAAGAATTGAAGATAAATATGAATAGTTTGCTACAAGAAATGGTCACTAATGGTGAAAGGGCAGTAAAGGAAACTCATGATGAGAACAAAATAAATGTTAATCATGATTCCATACACTCTAATGTTGGATCGAAGACCCACCATATTCCAAAAATTGATATGAGGAATTTTGATCTCAAGGATCCCACAACATGGATATTATAGATGGAGCAATTTTTCGATCTCAATAATGTGCAAAACACACAAAAGGTACGTATTGCAAATTTATATTTGGAACCAAATCAATTTGTATGGTATCAATGGCTTTGCTCTCGTAAACAAATTATCACTTGGGTAATTTTTACAGAAGAATTGACAACACATTATGAGGATACAAAAAGCAACACTTTTTTCAGCCAATTGATAAGTCTCAAACAAAAGGGTTCAATAATGGAGCACATTGAGGAGTTCCAAAAATTGAACATAAGGGTAAAAAATATTCCAGAGGAGCATAGGATTGATGCGTTCATAGGGACTTTAAAGGATAATATCCAACATGATGTTCACCTTTTGGAACCTGATTCATTAGAGAAGGCATTCAGGTTAGCAAGAAAAATGGAAAGAAAAATTATGGCAACCAGGAAGCATACCACTCACAACTATAAAGATGGAAGTGTTGTTGCCCCTAGTCTTCCACAACCTATAAGGTTGACACCACAACAATTGGAAGAAAAAAGAGCAAAAGGGCTTTGTTATAGTTGTGATAGCAAATACACTAAAGGTCATAAGTGTGCTGAGAAGAAATTATTCTACATAGATTGTGAAGAGGAAGAAGAAAAGGAGCAAGAAAGGTCAAAAGAAGAGGATATACTCCAGGAACAAAGCCTAGATAAAGAAGAAATGAATTTGACCATATCTTGTAATGCATTAGCGGGAATTACCACTCCTCAAACCATCAAGATAGAAGGACAAATCAAGAAGAAAAAGGTAATAGTGTTGATTGATTCAGGAAGTACCCACAATTTTATTCATTGTAAGGTAGCAAAAGAATTGAATTGCTTCTTATATCCAGCACCTGAGTGTCAAGTGATGGTTGCAAATGGAGGAAAAATAAATTGCTCTGGAAAGTGCCATAATATCAAGCTATCCATGGGAGAATATGTATTGACTAGCCCAATGCTTTCCATTCCAATGGGAGGTGTTGATGTTGTACTAGGAGTCCAATGGCTACAATCCTTGGGTACAATAGCTTTTAATTTTCAAGAACTTTTCATGAAATTTTCTGTGGAAGGAAAGGAAGTTGAATTAAGGGGTATTATAGGGAAACCAGGAAAGACAATCAGCTCTAACGGTATGACAAAGCTTCTAAAAAAGGAACAAAGAGGTGTAATTGCACAATTATGTTCACTAGATGTTCCCACATTAGAATCATCTATTTCTCTAGATCTGCAAAAATTCTTGGACAATCATTCCAAGGTATTTGAGACTCCCAAAGGTCTCCCACCTATTCGTGATCATGATCATGCTATTCATCTGATTCCAGGAAGTGTTCCTCCAAACATCAGGTCGTACAGATATCTCTATGCCCAAAAGAGTGAAATTGAACGTATGGTTGCAGAAATGCTAGAGGCTGGTATAATTCAACCGAGTCAAAGTTCTTTCTCTGCTCCAGTAGTATTGGTGCACAAGAAGGATGGATCATGGTGCATGTGTCCGGATTATAGGGAGCTCAACAAGCTCACTATTAAAGATAAGTTTCCCATTCTTGTCATTGATGAATTACTGGATGAATTGCATGGATCAATTTACTTCACCAAGTTGGATCTTCGTTCAGGATATCATCAAAACAGAATGAAGACTGAAGACATTCTGAAAACAACATTTAGAACTCATGAGGGTCATTATGAATTCCTGGTCATGCCTTTTCGCCTTACCAATGCACCTTCAACATTTCAAGGTTTGATGAATTCCATTTTCAAACCATTCCTTAGAAAATTTGTGTTAGTATTTTTTGATGATATACTAATCGACAACAAGTCTTGGAAGGATCATGTTGAACATGTTGACAGGGTGCTACAACTATTGGAGGAGAAACAATTATATGCAAAAGGATCCAAATTTTCTTTGGAGTACAAGAGGTGGGATATCTGGGTCATATTGTATCTCATGAAGGAGTTAAGGTAGACCCTAGCAAAATTAAAGCCATTAAGAAATGGAAAATCCCCACATCCATAAAGCATCTATGAGGATTTCTCAGGTTGACAGGGTATTATTGCAAGTTTGTTAAGAATTATGGGAGAATAGCAGCACCTCTAACAACATTATTGAAGAAAGATGCATTTTCATGGACTCCAGAAGCAAAAAAGGCCTTCGAGCATCTTAAAAAGGCAATGTGCCAAGCACCGGTCTTAGCTACACCAGACTTCACAAAAACCTTTAGTGTGGAGTGTGACACTGCAGGAAATGGAATTGGTGTTGTTTTAATGCAAGATGAAAGACCCATTGCTTTTGAAAGTTGTCCAATCAAGGGAAAGTTTTTACACAAAGCTATTTATGAGAAGGAAATGTTGGCAATACTCCATGCACTTAAGAAATGGTGACCCTACCTAATGGGAAGACACTTCAAGGTAAAAATGGATCATGATAGCCTTAAATACTTTTTAGAACAAAGATTATCCTCTGAAGAGCAACAAAAGTGGGTCACAAAGATGTTGGGTTATGACTTTGAAATCATCTACAAAAAAGGGAAGCAAAATGTGGTGGCAGATGCACTCTCAAGAAAGGATGAGGATGTGGAAGCATTGTTATGCGCCATTTCTATTATCCAACCAGATTGGATAAACAAATCAAGGGATGAATGGAAGAATGATGAAGAAGTGTGGGCACTTATTCGAAAGTTACAACAAGGCTCCAGTACGTCTGATACATTTAGCTGGAAAAATGATTCGTTATGGTACAAAGATCGCTTATACCTCTGCAAGAATTCCCAGCTAAAACAAAAGATTCTTATGGAATTGCACACTTCTCCCTTAGGAGGGCACTCAGGATTTTTAAAAACTTACCACAAGGTTAAGAAGGAATTTTTTTGGGAGGGCCTTAAATTAGATATTCAAAAGTTTTTGGCAGAATGTTTGGTTTGCCAACAAAATAAAGTTGAAAAAATTAAGACACCGGGTCTATTACAACCTTTATCCATTCCAAGCCCATTGGGAGGAGGTTTCAATGGATTTTATCACAGGTTTACCCAAGTCTAAGGGAAAGAGTATCATCATGGTGGTAGTTGATAGACTTACCAAGTATGCACACTTTTGTGCATTATCACATCCATTTAAAACCAGTACAGTTTCTACTGCATTTATGGAAACAATGCAAAAGCTACATGGAAACCCAAAGATTATTGTAAGTGACAGAGATCCCATTTTCACTCGAAATTTTTGGACAGAATTATTTTCTTGTCTTGGTACTTAGTTAGCTCATAGCTCATCTTATCATCCTCAATCTGATGGGCAAACTGAGATAGTAAACAAATGTTTGGAAGGATATCTTCGTTGCTTTGTATCTGATAAACAGACATAATGGGTCAAATGGTTGCCTCTAGCTGAATGGTGGTATAACAATTACTTCCATACATCAACAAAAATGACCCCATTTATGGCATTTTATGGATATCAGCCACCATCCATCACATCATATTTAAGATAAAATTCTAAGGTTCAAGCAGTGGAACATCACATCAAACATCAACAACATGTCCTCCGACTCTTAAAGGATAACCTCGTGTTGGCACAGAATAGAATGAAACAACAGGCAGATCAACATCGCAGCGAAAGAAGTTTTGATGTAGGTGATTGGGTATTCCTACGGCTACAACCATATAAGCAAATGTCCCTCGAGCAAGCTAAGAAAGATAATAAATTATCACCAAAGTATTTTGGTCCGTACAAGGTGTTGCAAAATATTGGTACTATGGCATACAAATTGGAGCTTCCTGCACCTTCTCGATTGCACCCAGTTTTCCATGTTTCATGTTTAAAGAAGGTTATAGGCGACAAGCTCCCAGTTCAAACAATATTGCCAGAACTTGACGAGGAAAGAAAAATTATATTGGAACCAGAAGCAGCCATAGAAATAAGAACTCGACAATTACAAAATCGATCAATTTCAGAGTATCTTATCAAGTGGAAGAACTTATCCGCTGAAGATTCCACATGGGAGGATGAGAATTTTATACATAAGCACCTAGAACTACTGAAGCGTTGAGGACAACACTTTTTTGAAGGAGAGGGGCATGTTGGGTCCCTATAATACTAGTGGTTACCCCATTATTATTGTAGTTGTATCCCTTATTAATATTGTTGTGCCCCTATTGTCCCCATATTGTTATTACTGTGCCCCATAGAATCCCTCTATTGTTATTTTTGTGGCTTTATATTATTATTGTTAGGTCGGTTGGGTTATATTGTGACTCCTTATACTCCTATATATAGAAAGGAGTTTTTGTCATTTGAATCATCGAAGAATTGCTCATTTGTGTAACGTAAAGGAGGTTGCCCCCTTGAAGAGGCTGAATTCTAAGGCGTTGATCTCTCTTTTCTATCTTTTTGTGAGCTGGTTTCATAACACAGTGCGTAAAAGCGACAGTTAACATAACTCACTGAAATAGAAGTACACACGCAACCAAAGTGAGGATGATTGTCAATGAAAGTGTGCACTAACTTTCAACTTGATTTTAAAATCACAGACATTGTCTTGATAGACGACTCTATGCTTATTTAATCTTAGATAAACAAAGTGTTCTCATGGATTCAACTAGAACTGTGCATGTGAGAGCAAGTGACTTTGATGCTCGGAATCTTATAAGAAGAAGACTCAAACAAAAAACATCGACTAACCATGAAGTGAACATGACACAAAAGTTCGTAAGATGCTCAGTAGGCTCCAAAATTCATGTGAAGGAAAATTTTTGAAGGGTATTGATCGCAACATTAATACTAGCCATTAAATGTCCCAGATCAATACCACAAACATTTAAAATATTTCGAATTTCAAGTGGAGAGGCTCTAAGGAAAATGACTCTTCTTGAGCTTAAATCTAAATATAAAAGAGTAAGTTCAGTTGAAAATGTGCATGTTTGTTGGAAAGAGGAGTTTCAAACATATGTTGAATGGTGCATGCATGGACCAAAGTGTAAATTTGGTATGAGTTCTATTATTGGTAAGAGAATCCAAGAATTCAAATATTAGGGGGTCTTATTCTTCCTGTTTGGGGAATCATGGAAAGATACCTTTCTAAGTAGGCATTACAAAGTCACATGTGATTACGAGTTGTACGCTTAGAGACTACATTTGATTATCAACATGCTGAGCTAAGGGTTTCTCATAATAGTTACACACCTAGGGTTTCGACATGTAGGAAAACCAGCGCCATACACGCTTCTAGAACCATTCGACAATATCAAAGGCACAACATTGAAGGTTGGTTGGATGAAATTGAGGTGCAATAGAAATAAAATAGGCTTGTATTGTGACCTAGAAATAACATTGGCAATAAGAATTCTAGGGTTTCCAAGAACCCTCTGCATTCTCCTCATAGCTTCTCTTTTTCCATAATAAAAATATTTATCATCATAATGCCAGTAGTTATGTTGAGATTGATTTGAGCATGTAATAGTCATTAGATAGGAGAGATTCATGAGGAATTTCAAGACTTGTGAGGGTTGGTGAAATTTCAATGTGAATTTCTATAGATACGCCCTCGTGCCTCATTTTAAAGGGGCTTTAGCACTTGAGTTACAACTAGCATTAGATAGTTGATTTGTGCTTAAGGAGCTAAAGAAATTCAACTCTTGGAAACTTGTCAGAGAGTTGTGGTGAGGCTATGGTTTTTCTTTGATAATGGTATGAGTAACCCATGTTCCATGTTGGGCCTTGATGGACTTGTTGAATATGCACTTGGATATGCAACATGGATAATGAGAAGTTCTTTACTTTTGCCATGGATTCTTGTGCATTTTTTATGATGGCTGTGTTGACTTTCCTGTATTTCCATCATGTTTGTATGTTTTCTTTCATGTGGGAATATGTTAATGAGCTCATTATTAGCTTATGGATTTCATGTCAGCTTTGAATCTTTGCTTTCTTCTTCCACCCCATGTCGATAACTTATTTGTTAGCCTCTCTCATAAAACAATAATAAATCCAAAATAAATAAATTGATTAAATATTCCAAGTTAGGAATTTGTGCCTAACTCTTGGGTTGTTCCTCTAAGATAGGAGTTAGTTTAGGTAACTCCTAAATTGGTGTGTTTGGTGAGAAATTATCTCAACCAAAGGAGAAATTATCTCAACCAAAGGTGTCTAAGATAGCACGCACTATCTTGAGAACACTGTCTCTCATCTATTTATTTGTAACACTATATTCAATTATTTTTGTAATGTGTAATGAGAGAGAAGCATGAGGCTTCAACCTTTTTCCGCCCATATTTTGTGTCTGATTTTTATATGTGATTTATATATTTGTCTGAGTTAATATCTCATTTTTAATATGTGGTATCAGAGCCTGGTTTAGGCTTCATGCTGCCGCATTCGTATTCAGCATTGTGTGAGGTTGTATTGAACTCGTCGGTGATCCCCTTTCATGGGAATTGTGTGGGGAGGCACATAATTCAATAGAAATTATTGCACATAGAAGGATCGTTGTCATTACAGATTTGGCCGTGTGGCCAAACGAGAGCGCGCTGGCTAGGGCACTGAATACCATAGTCATGAGCGTCATCCCGTAGACTTTCTTGCGGCCAAGTTTGTCGCCGAGCCAGCCGAAGAACAGCTGGCCTGCAAAAGTTCCACACAGAGCCACGCTATCTCTTAAATTGCTATTGCCAGAACTCATATCACCCTCGTTTTGATCCGGGCCAGCTTCCTCACTGGTGCTCCTGGTGGGTTCTTCTTCTCCAATATCAGTGTAAATTCCTCTCGACCCTGTCGCTGTTAAAGCGCTGACAGCATCGGATAAAGGTGAGAAGTACAAACTCAAAGATGCTTTTTAAATTGGAACTAAATTCCTGAGGCTCGGCCCGTCTCAATCGTTCATGCGGAGGCCGATCTCGATGAACGACCAGAGCAACCTGAAGGCGTCTTATGCATCTCAGAATTTGATCAATGGCATCTCGACACCATAAACGCACATCAGTGCAAACTTGATCATTTCGACTTCTTGCAGTATGAAGCTTTTTCGCTGGCTCTCCAATCGAATCTGTAAGAGCTGCTTCTATATTCATGTGAACATCTTCTCTGTCAGCTCTCCAGATAAACGCCCCACTTTCAATACTTCTCTCAATATCAGCTAGACCTTTCAGTATAATATCTCTATCTTCTGCAGTTATAAGACCCTGTTGGGCAAGCATAGAAGCTTGAGCTCTGCTACCATTAATGTCCGCTTCAACCATAAGTCTGTAAACAGACAACGCTGGTTCACGTCGATTCTGTCGGACTAGGCTACTTAACAAATGATTGCAGGTGATGAGATTGGGTATCGATTCAGATTTTGCAGAAAGGAGATGCTCGAAGGTCTCCACGGCCTCTTGAAGCTTGTTGGTATCACATAATGTTTTAATGCGCGTGTCTGGAATGGGCAAATGGGATCTTGTTCTTATTCCATGTGCGTGTTTACAGTTTCTGCGGACCTTGCCATCAAGTTACATTTTAAAATAAGGAGGGCATTGTTGCAACAAATGTTGCCAGCTTTGTAGAACAGTGTGAGAGCTATTGCTAGGGAGTTAAAAGTAATATGAGAAGATGCATTTTTTAGTGAAGAGGTAGTATGTCTTTTTTATAAAATTTGTTGTTTTTTTTGGAGCGATAAGTTGAATTTGGAGAGGCTGGAAGTGATTTCATGGAGCGATAAGGTGAATTTTGTTTTGTAATATTTTAGAGTGATAAGTGTTTGGAGAGATAAGTGAATATTTTATTTCTAGAAGGTTGAGTCAGTGTCTTGAAGACATTTTTCTTTCAAAAGTTCTAGAACTTTGATTCCATGAAGATGTTGTGAAGCTGAGCCCTTATGTACTCCAAAATTTAATATAGACATATTATTTGTGGTGATTGTGTCCTAGATCCGCCCGAAATTGAATAAGGGGATCTTAGGTACACGAAGTGTGTGTTGATGATGGTGTATGCTTCATGTTGTTGTTTTTTATTTGTGTCTAGTTTTGACACATAAATGATCTCATTTATCACACATAAAGTTCAATGCAAGCAAGCACAACACTTGTAACAAAATAGCTGCAAGGAAGGATAATTAAGCTCCACACATACAACAACTCATCAAAGTTTTCAACATCGACATTCTACCACAACAAACAAATTCACTCAATACAATCAAGTTCATGAATCTGCAAACTCCAGTATTTCAAAGCAAAGTCTACATCACTACAATCAAGTTAATGAATCTGTAAACTTCAACGTTTCAGCGCACAGTCTACATCAACATTGTTGAACTTGTAATCAAACTCAAATCACATTGAATTGTAAGGGTGCATTCTCGGTTGAAACCGACACCCACGTCTTGAATTGAGTCATTGTAGTGAATCATTGAAATCATTGTAAGCTTTTTGGGTGCATTTTTGACAGTGTTCGACACCCTTCCATTAAAGCACAATCAAGTGAGTCCATGAGTTTTAATTCCTTGAAACAACCATCACAGCAACCACAACAAGTTCAACTCTAACACCAATCAAGCAAGTTGAGATCAACAAATCAAGCGAGCGTGCCATTCAAGTCCCATAGCGAGCGAGCCTGCCATTCAAGTAAAGTGAAACAATTCAAAGCACGACATCTACGACAAGAGAGCCTGACTTCAAGTGAGAAAGTTCAGATGGCGCAACATATTCAGTTATTAAACATTCTTCACAGTTTGATCATCTCCAGTGATGAAGACATGGTGCACATCAGCAAAGAAACTCTTGCTCATATTTCACGGCATCTACAACAAACACATGAAACCATTGAGTTTCTTCAACTTGAGTCCCAACTTCAAAGGAATGAATTGCAAGAAAAGAGTGATACTTCCAAGTCATTCAACCATGCAGATAAAGATAACGATGTTGATTCTAAATCACTCATCCAAACAACTTCAAGTGTCAAAGTTGTTCATGATCAAATTCCAATTTCTTCCAAACCCATCATCAAGCCCTGGGAAGAGATTCAAAATAACAAGAATCAACGAGGCTTAGGATATGTCACTGATGACACCAACTTACAAATCCCAGATTATTCCAAGCCAATTAAGTTCGTGAGTGCAGGATTTCTTGAACCACTCACCTCAGCAGGTTCTGAGAAAGTTGCAGTCAACCAGAATTGCACGCAACCTAAAGTTGAAGTCCAACGGAAGTGTTCTCATTGTCAAAGAACTGGTCAAATGGAAGATCAGTGTTTTGATCTCCATCCGTGTTGCCATTGTGGCAAGCCCAATCATTCCTCAGAAAAATGTCTCAACCAACAAAAAACAACCAGATTGAAGATACATTATGAATGGATCGATCCTTGGGAATGGTCATCCACAGTCAAACGGTTATCTCAGTTCTACAACCGACTACAATCACACATAATGAAGCCAGTAGTGAACAGATGATGGTACTCTCATGCAGTTGAATGAGGGAGTACAACAGTGAAACTCTCCTACACCTGAAGGGGGGGAGTTCAAATATATTTTGGAGAAGATTGTCTCTCCTTTCAGCTGACAAAGGGGGGAAATGTCAATGAAATTGACAAGTGGTTGTCAGACTGAAAGTCTCGTCAACATCAGCGAAGTAGCCAGTGGGCATTTGTCATCAGCAGTGCGCATCAACAAATTCGCCAGTGGGCGATCGACAGCCAAAGCAGCAGTGAGCAGCTTTCATCATAGCAAAAGCAACATTGAGTTGTTTTTCGACATCTTCAGCCAGTGGGCAATCATCATCAGCAAATACGCCAGTGGGCATTCATCAAATTGTGTCAGTGGACACCGGATGTTGTTTTCAAGCAAAGGACAGTTGGATCCTTTTGCGGCTTGGCACATGATGGAGTTGTCAAGCGTCCTTCAATTGATTTAATGCAAGAGAAAATAGGAAAATCAATAACAGATCAATGATATTACAAGATCAGGTAGTTGATCTTGCACACAATCATTCTCGTATCTAACAAAAATGTTGAATAAAGAATAATTAACACAGATCCACAATTGAATGAATATGAATTGCAATGACAAATAAAAGTATTTGGAAGTACAATCAATAAAACATGATTCCTTTGCTCTATAGATCTCCAACAATCCTTTCAAAAGGATCAGCTTTTCCAGCAAGAAGAAGGATTACAAAAATGCAAGTTCTGCCTCACAAACAAAGACTGAATTTTGAAAAGAAAATCCCCAAATAACTCAGTTTTGAGTTTTCCCCTTTACTTATAGCTAAAATTCCCTTTACAAAAGTGCTTAGAGTATCCAAGTTGCAGCAAAGAGGAACCATGTCCTCATTCTAAAAAACATTATTTATAATTTACAAAAAGAATCCCAAAATGGAGAGTCGTTGAAGAAGTTTTTGAACCATCTATTTTGGAGTTGAAAATCCTTATCATTTCCTTTGTTGGTGCAATATCATTTCTCCAAGATGCTTTAGATTCACCCTCTTTAACAGATCCCCTATCAAAAATCATTAAAATCATAAATAAAACCAATAAGAATTGCACATCAAATTGAAAATATCAAATTGGAAAAACAAGTTTCTCCAATTAAAATCTAATTAAATAAATAAAATGAATGAAAATTGTGCTCCCCATCCATCTCTGTAATGATTTATTTGGCCTAAGAGGACAAAATCTAACGAATTTGCTACAACCAATAGCTTCAACCAACCAAATTTTCCAAAACAGCTTTAGAAATTATTTTTTTGGTGCAAATTCGGAGCATAATTTTCTACTAATTTTTAGGCGCAATTAACAACTAAATCTGGTCATGCAACCACTCCCAAAATACTCTCCATTGTTTTATCTTTCCAACAAGTCGTTTTGGGCTTCATTTGGCCAAATACAACTCAAGATATTAACTTCCAAAATCATGATTTCAAAGCTTCCAAAATACTGGAAAAATACATATCTACACAAAATTTAAATATTTTATTAATATATACCAATTATTAAATAAAATTTTAATTTTAAACTATTTTAATAGCCAAATAATTTAAATTAAATAATTATTAAACAAAATTCATAATAAAATTGTATTATTAATATAAAATATTAAAAATTAATTCATATTATACCAAATTTAATTAAAATAAATTAATTCAAAAATATAATACATAAAGCTCACGTGAGCCATAAGAGGGTTTTGTACGAGTTATTAGTGGAAGGAGTAAATAAGACGGGAGTTATAACGAGTATGAGAGAGACGGAGGGGAAGGTCGAATGCCTAGAGCTCTATAAAAAATCGAAAAATAGAAGTTGTGAGGAATTAAAAAGTGGAGTCGGGTAATGGAGGGAATGGGAAGTGGGGAAAAAGGGAAGTGGGGAAATAGGGTCCATTTGCAGAGTTGCACGTGGAGTGGTCTTTCTTTATTATAATTATAATATGTTTTTTATATTAACATCTTCAAAGCGATATTGGAAGATTATATATCATTTTTTTTCTTATTTCGGGAGTTTGGGAGTTTGGGCGTAAGGAAATTGGTATTTTGATTTAGATATAGATTTTGTGTAAATAGTTTTTTTTTAATAAATTGTCTTTCGGATTAATCACATCATTAAAATTTTATTATCTTTCGTTATAGTTTTGTTATATATAAACTATATTATATAGTTTATATATATATATATATATATATGGTTTTGGAATCCAGAGGTTCTCTGTAGATTAGTTTGAATTAAAAATTAAATCAAAGTTAATCAAAATTTTATTAAATACTAATTAAATTGGAAAATTAATATTTACAATTTAATTAATTTAATAAATTACAACTATTTTAGTTAATCTAGGTTAGTTAAAAAATTAATTAATCAATATTTACAAGTTAATCAATCTTAATTAATTGAATTAAATTAATTAAATGGTCTTATTTACATATTTAAAACACATTTGGTACATTTTTAGCCTAGGCGATGAAAAACAGTGAAACTTTGAATAAGCATCATTTACAAACCACGGGTCCAAACTCAACAAAATTAGAGTCGTTGAGAAATTGGCGAGACACTGCACTCAATGAAGCAGTCGAAGCTAAAAACCAAGAAAAATGAAAATCCCGCAAAATAAACCAAATGAAAGAATCTAAGAAGAAATATTTTAAAATACATTTTGTACATTTTTAGCCTAGCCGATGAAAAACAGTGAAACTTAGAATAAGCATCATTTACAAACCACAGGTCCAAACTTAACAAAATTAGAGTCGTTGAGAAGTTGGCTAGAAACCGCACTCAATGAAGCAGTCGAAGCTAAAAACCAAGATAAATAAAAAACCCACAAAATAAACCAAATGAAAGAATTTAAGAAGAAATATGACTAAAATTTTACATGGAGGGTCCCCATTATTGTAATGAAGATAATAAGACAAAAATGGGGGGTTGTTGTTTTGTCACAACAATGTTGACACATGGGAAAGAAGCAGTTATCTTTGGTTAAAAAGATATTGAGCTCAAATTTACCAAAATGTTGAAATAATGAATTTTATTAAGCCTTCAAACATTAATACATTTCTCATGGGTGCCGCATTAATAGATCAAGCGATATAAGTTAAGTACTTAAAACAAATTGAGTCTAAAACCATGAACTCATGATCTAGGGAAATATTTAATTTTAGAAAAAACATCATGCGAGTGACAAAAGAGGTATGGATATGAAGTTTTAAAAAAATATATACATCCATTGATATAAATGACCTCCTTTACCCGACATTGCTTCGTTGTCAACAATTGTCCATAGCTCCAGCGAAGCTGTCTTAGTAACACACAAGCATATCCCCACTGCCAGTGAGTTTGTTCTATACCATTACGGGTTTACTTATGCTTCCCACACATATGTGCTTTCAACCCTCTTTTACCACCCTTTTGATAAACTTTATTTAAATAATCATTTTTAGCAATTCACTAAAGAGGGCGGGGTGGTACATGAGGTTTTAAAGGAAATGGATATAATACTTATAAAAGTTTGACTCCTTCATCTTTCCCTACAAATATCAATGTAGAAGCTCTTTATGTGAATTGAGGGGAAGGGTGGGATTCATTGATTTAGACTTAAGCTAGTTCTTTCCTTAGAAAGATGAACTCTATCACTTGGAGAAGATGAATTTTCCTCCATGGGAAAAGGATTAAGGTGAGAGGACTCAGAGTGCAATAAAGATGTTTCTTTAAGGTAAATGAAAACCCATCAAATTGACAGAGTAAAAATTTCCCATGCATTCCGACTAATATTGGGTAAGAAAAAATCTTACATAAAAATCTTGGTAATCTCACCAAAACCAATGTTATGAAACCAGCTCAAGAAAAGATAGAAAAGATAGATCAACGCCTTAGAATTCAGCCTCTTCGAGGGGGAAACCTCCTTTACATTACATAAATGAACAATTCTTGGATGATACAAATGACAAAACCTCCTTTCTATATATAGGAGTCTAAGAAGTCACAATATAATCCAGCCGACCTAACAATAATAATATAAAGCCACAAAAATAACAATAGAGGGATTTTATGGGGCACATAAATAACAATATGGGGGTAATAGGGGCACAACAATATAAATAAGGGGTATAACTACAATAGTAATGGGGTAATCACTAGTATTATAGGGACCCAACATGCCCCTCTCCTTCAAAAAAGTGTTGTCCTCAACACTTGAGTAGTTCTGGATACTTCTGCATAAAATTTTCATCCTCCCATGTGGAATCTTCAGCGGATAAGTTCTTCCACTTGATAAGATACTCTGAAATTGATCAATTTCGTAGCTGTCGAGTTCTTGTTTCTGTGACTGCTTCCGGTTCCAATATAATTTTTCCTTCCTCGTCAAGTTCTGGCAATATTGTTTGAATTGGGAGCTTGTCACCTATAACCTTCTTTAAACATGAAACATGGAAAACTGGGTGCAATCGAGAAGCTGCAGGAAGCTCCAATTTGTATGCCATAGTACCAATCTTTTGCAACACCTTGTACGGACCATAATACTTTGGTGATAATTTATTATCCTTCTTAGCTTGCTTTAGGGACATTTGCTTATATGGTTGTAGCCGTAGGAATACCCAATCACCTACATCAAAACTTCTTTCACTGCGATGTTGATCTGCCTGTTGTTTCATTCTATTTTGTGCCAACACGAGGTTATCCTTTAAGAGTTGGAGGACTTGTTGTTGATGTTCGATGTGATGTTCCACTGCCTGAACCTTAGAATTTTCTCTTAAATATGATGTGATGGATGGTGGTTGATACCCATAAAGTGCCATAAATGGGGTCATTTTTGTTGCTGTATGGAAGGAAGTGTTATACCACCATTCAGCCAGAGGCAACCATTTGACCCATTGTGTCTGTTTATCAGATACAAAGCAACGAAGATATCCTTCCAAACATTTGTTTACTATCTCAATTTGCCCATCAGATTGAGGATGATAAGATGAGCTATGAGCTAACTGAGTACCAAGACAAGAAAATAATTTTGTCCAAAAATTTCCAGTGAAAATGGGATCTCTGTCACTTACAATAATCTTTGGGTTTCCATGTAGCTTTTGAACTGTTTCCATAAATGCAATAGAAACTGTACTGGCTTTAAATGGATGTGATAATGCACAAAAGTGTGCATACTTGGTAAGTCTGTCAACTACCACCATGATGACACTCTTTCCCTCAGACTTGGGTAAACCTGTGATAAAATCCATTGAAACCTCCTCCCAACGTTGGCTTGGAATGGATAAAGGTTGTAATAGACCCGGTGTCTTAATTGTTTCAACTTTATTTTGCTGGCAAACCAAACATTCCGCCACAAACTTTTGAATATCTGATTTAAGGCCATCCCAAAAAAATTCCTTCTTAACCCTGTGGTAAGTTTTTAAAAATCCTGAGTGCCCTCCTAAGGGAGAAGTGTGCAATTCCATAAGAATCTTTTGTTTTAGCTGGGAATTCTTATAGAGGTATAAGCGATCTTTGTACCATAGCGAATCATTTTGCCAGCTAAATGTATCAGAAGTACTGGAATCTTGTTGTAGCTTTCGAATAAGTGCCCACACTTCTTCGTCATTCTTCCATTCCTCCCTTGCTTCGTTTATCCAATCTGGTTGGATAATAGAAATGGCACACAACAATGCTTCCACATCCTCATCCTTTTTTGAGAGTGCATCTGCCACCACATTTTGCTTCCCTTTTTTGTAGATGATTTCAAAGTCATAACCCAACATCTTTGTGACCCACTTTTGTTGCTCTTCAGAGGATAATCTTTGTTCTAAAAAGTATTTAAGGCTATCATGATCTGTTTTTACCTTGAAGTGTCTTCCAATTAGGTAGGGTCGCCATTTCTTAAGTGCATGGAGTATTGCCAACATTTCCTTCTCATAAATAGCTTTGCTTAAAAACTTTCCCTTGATTGGACGACTTTCAAAAGCAATGGGTCTTTCATCTTGCATTAGAACAACACCAATTCCATTTCCTGAAGCATCACATTCCACAATAAAGGTTTTTGTGAAGTCCGGTGTAGCTAAGACCGGTGCTTGGCACATTGCCTCTTTAAGATGTTCAAAGGCCTTTGTTGCTTCCGGAGTCCATGAAAATGAATCTTTCTTCAATAATGTTGTTAGAGGTGCTGCTATTCTCCCATAATTCTTAAAAAACTTGCGATAATACCCTGTCAACCCAAGAAATCCTCGCAGATGCTTTATGGATGTGGGAATTTTCCATTCCTTAATGGCTTTAATTTTGCTAGGGTCTACCTTAACTCCTTCATGAGATACAATATGACCCAAATATTCCACCTCCTGGACTCCAAAGAAACATTTGGATCTTTTTGCATATAATTGTTTCTCCTCCAATAGTTGTAGCACCCTGTCAACATGTTCAACATGATCCTTCCAAGACTTGTTGTAGATTAGTATATCATCAAAAAATACTAACACAAATTTTCTAAGGAATGGTTTGAAAATTGAATTCATCAAACCTTGAAATGTTGAAGGTGCATTGGTAAGGCCAAAAGGCATGACCAAAAATTCATAATGACCCTCATGAGTTCTAAATGCTATTTTCGGAATGTCTTCCATCTTCATTCTGATTTGATGATATCCCGAATGAAGATCCAACTTGGTGAAGTAAATTGATCCATGCAATTCATCCAGTAATTCATCAATAACAGGAATGGGGAACTTATCTTTAATAGTGAGCTTGTTGAGCTCCCTATAATCCGAACACATGTGCCATGATCCATCCTTCTTGTGCACCAATACTACTGGAGCTGAGAAAGAACTTTGACTTGGTTGAATTATACCCGCCTCTAGCATTTCTGCAACCATACGTTCAATTTCACTCTTTTGGGCATAGGGATATCTGTACGGCCTGATGTTTGGAGGAACACTTCCTGGAATCAGATGAATAGCATGATCATGATCACGCATAGGTGGGAGACCTTTTGGAGTCTCAAATACCTTGGAATGATTGTCCAGGACTTTTTGGAGATCTGGAGAAATAGATGATTCCAATGTGGAAACATCTAGCGAACATAATTGTGCAATTACACCTCTTTGCTCCTTTTTTAGAAGCTTTGTCATGCCATTAGAGCTGATTATATTTCCTGGTTTCCCTGCAATACCCCTTAATTCAACTTCCTTTCCTTCCGTAGAAAATTTGATGAAAAGTTCTTGAAAATTAAAAGCTATTGTACCCAAGGATTGTAGCCATTGGACTCCTAGTACAACATCAACACCTCCCATTGGAATGGAAAGCATTGGGCTAGTCAATACATATTCTCCCATGGATAGCTTGATATTATGGCACTTTCCAGAGCAATTTATTGTTCCTCCATTTGCAATCATCACTTGACACTCTGGTGCTGGATATAGGAAGCAATTCAATTCTTTTGCTACCCACAATGAATAAAATTGTGGGTGCTTCCTGAATCAATCAACACTATTACCTTTTTCTTCTTGATTTGTCCTTCTATCTTGATGGTTTGAGGAGTGGTAATTCCTGCCAATGCATTACAAGATATGGTCAGATTTATTTGTTCTTCATCTAGGCTTTGTTCCTGGAGTATATCTTCTTCTTTTGACCTTTCTTGCTCCTTTTCTTCTTCCTCTTCACAATCTATGTAGAATAATTTCTTCTCAGCACACTTATGACCTTTAGTGTATTTGCTATCACAACTGTAACAAAGCCCTTTTGCTCTTTTTTCTTCCAATTGTTGTGGTGTCAACCTTATAGGTTGTGGAAGACTAGGGGCAACAACACTTCCGTCTTTATAGTTGTGAGTGGTATGCTTCATGGTTGCCATAATTTTGCTTTCCATTTTTCTTGCTAACCTGAATGCCTTCTCTAATGAATCAGGTTCCCAAAGGCGAACATCATGTTGGATATTATCCTTTAAAGACCCTATGAACACATCAATCCTATGCTCCTCTGGAATATCTTTTACCCTATGTTCAATTTTTGGAACTCCTCAATGTGCTCCATTACTGAACCCTTTTGTTTGAGACTTATCAATTGGCTAAAAAAAGTGTTGCTTTTTGTATCTTCATAATGTGCTATCAATTCTTTCGTAAAAATTGCCCAAGTGATAAATTGTTTACGAGAGCAAAGCCATTGATACCATACAAACTGATTTGGTTCCAAATATACAGTTGCCATACGTACCTTTTGTGCGTTTTGCACATTATTGAGATCGAAGAATTGCTCCATCTGTAATATCCATGTGGCGGGATCCTTGCCATCAAACTTCCTCATATCAATTTTTGGAATATGGTGATTCTTCGATCCAACATTAGCGTCTATGGAATCATGATTAACATTTATTTTGTTCTCATCATGAGTTTCCTTTACTACCTTTTCACCATTAGTGACCCTTTCTTGTAGCAACTTCTTCAATTCTTCCATGTCTGTCTTCAAATCTATCTTCAAATCTGCCATGTCTCTCTTCAAATCTGTCTTCGAATCATCCATCTTAGCTTCCATGCCCTTTATCTTAGATTCCATGAAATTTATCTTAGATTCCACGCCACTTATCTTAGCTTCTGTTAGCTTTTGTGAGCGTGACATTTGTTGCATTTGTTCTTGTAATTTTGATATATCATGTAGCATTTCTTCCTCTTCTTCATGAGTCATGCTAGAGCTTTCAGGTTCCTTACTAGGTGTTTGCATTTTCTTTCCTCAGGGCATCAGTTACCAATAATAATGCTTTACTATGCCCTTTGAATTCCGTTAAACCAAGCTTACAAAAAAAAAACTACACACCTTTTTTCACTTTATAGAAGCCTGATATTGAATCTAATGTATCTCTGTAATTTCGGATCATCCAGTTCTGAAATTTCTACCTGTATTAGCCTTCTGCGTCCTCTTTCCAATGCCACAAGTCTGAGCCAAATTGGATTCTCCAAGGAAGAGTTATGTGAAATCTCCCACAATGTCTTGTTTTTAGATTGCTTCAGTAGAGCGAACTTGTATGACGTACCACACGTCACTGTTTCAACCTTTGAATCTGAAACACACATACAAGAAACTACAGTCCGTCCTCTTTTTGTACCTTCTTACGAAATTTCAATCCGATCCCCAGAGAGAAATTTATGACGATTTTCCCCAGGTCACCTGTTTTGAATGTAATTCAGGAGTCTGCAAAAAGATCAACTTCCTCAGATCATATCTCCCTAAATATCGCGAGAAAAGCTCTGAAATTCAGACCCAAGGTTCAGCGTGATTTCTTCTCAAATGGGTTTTTTTGTGACTTCTGAAACATCACAGAAAAAAACGTTATAGCGAAAATTCCATGATGACCTATTTGGAGCAGCGAAACCCTAGAATCCAAAGCTCTGATACCAAATGTTATAAAACCAGCTCAAGAAAAGATAGAAAAGATAGATCAACGCCTTAGAATTCAACCTCTTCGAGGGGGAAACCTCCTTTACATTACATAAATGAACAATTCTTGGATGATACAAATGAAAAAACCTCCTTTCTATATATAGGAGTCTAAGGAGTCATAATATAATCCAGCTGACCTAACAATAATAATATAAAGCCACAAAAATAACAATAGAGGGATTCTATGGGGCACAGAAATAACAATATGGGGGTAATAGGGGAACAACAATATAAATAAGGGGTATAACTACAATAGTAATGGGGTAATCACTAGTATTATAGGGACCCAACAACCAATCCGAAGCGGAAGTGAATCAGCACTCCAAAAATTGCAAAAAGAAGAAAGGAGGTGCAAACTAAAACCAAAAAGTTGAATGAAAATCCAAAATTGAAAACCTCAACAAGACGATTTGTAAAAATATCTCAACAAAAGAACAAGTGGGAGGGACACAATAAATTTTTTTCCTTAAATTTAGATCTTGTTAAGTTGTCTTGCAAAGTTGTAATTTATTAAACTTTTATTCAAACAAAAAATCTAACTCTAGATAGTAGTTATGACAGAAAATGTGTCATAAAATGAAACCAGATAAGAAATTTATCTTCTTCAATATTTTCTTGTTTCGAAACTAAACCTACATGCAAACATCACAACGGTTTCCAATAAAAATAAGGTTAGTGAAACAAACTAGAGGTTCAAAGACTCACCAATTTAGTTGATTTGCAATTTAATCGACATCATAACTATTTGGACTATTGTGTGATCACTAAAATGGAGTGATATATAAGCAAGAAAATCACAAGAGAATTGGCAATCAAATATAAATTGACCATGATCCATTACCTTCACATATTCTGTGTTTTCTTACCAATGTGTTGCATTATCATAGTGGTTGCTTAAGATTGTACTGAAAAGAACAAGAGGATGCATACTAAAAAGATGGTCGGGATGATGACATATGGGATGGAGAGAAAAGGAGAAAAGGGATGAGCATCCAATAGTAAACTGAGGAAAAAAGTACAAGTGAGCCACAGGTTATGATAGCCTGGAAGTTGGAGATTAGGAAGTAGATAAAATTATCAAAAAGAAATACCTAGGCACTTTAAGAGAAAACTTATTAGTAATGGGACCCGTCTAAGCTAGTCTAGAGGAAGTTGTGTGCGGGACTAATCCTAGCTTAAGGAATTGAAGTTCCTAAAAGAAACTTGAAATGCAATTTTATTATTTAGCCATGATTTTCGACTTGCAGGTAATAGAAGAGTGAGTGTAAATGTAGTAGCTTGGATGGGAAGAGCCTGGATATAATTAGAATAAAGTTATGGGTATAAGAGGCATGGGCTTAGTAGAGAGGAGAGAGGAGAACCCAGAGCGCGAATACCAAGAGGATATTATATATTGGAATTTGAAAAGGTTACGAGCTCCCAGGTTCGTGGTTCATTAAAACGACAGTGGGGGCATAATTTAAAGAATAGCGCGGTTATAAAGTGTATTATAAGAGTTTGTGCAGATTTTAAAAAAACATGTGATGACATGGAGCCCAGAGACATTTGAAAAAAAAATACGGTTTTATGGGTGCCAGGGTAGCGTGAAATATGTGAAAGGATGGAGTGAAGGTAAAAATAGGCCCAACTATACATCTTATCCTGGTAGTAATGCTCCAAAGACAACTCATTTGAGATGACTTCAAGCTCACATGGAAAAAAAAAACGAATGCCCAGTGAAAGCATGACAATAAAGACCCATGTGCACACACCCATGTAGAATGGATAATTATTCATCCTAAGATTTTTAAAAGTACTCAAACAAATGAGAAGACATGGGAAGAACAGAAGGTTTAGCACATCCTTAGAAAATACAAAATCCCAAAAAGGGTAGAAGTAAAGCCATGGACGGGAGTGTTCTTGTAATTGTCGCAATATTATTTGTGGTTTTCCTTCGCTTTCAGGACCTTTCTTTAATTTTATATTTAAAACATGAGAAGATACAAGGCCATGAAAAATTTAAACAAGAAGGAGCCAAGCATTACATTTCAATTGCATTGAGAAAAGAATCAAAATATGATTATGACTTCTCTTGCATATTTGTAAAGCAAAGGGAATATCAAGTAAAGCACCTATACAGTGCACATAAAATAAAAATTATAATGAGAAAGAAAATACTTCCCTAAACATTTTTATGACCTGGAGAAGATTAGTTTCTCGCCTTATTCTTTTACCTGTATTATTAAAAGAGAAATAAAAAGGGAAAACCAATCTAAATTTAACCTAATGTTATTTCTACTTCTAGTCTAAATAGCAAATTAAAGCTAGGTGACGTCATAGTTCCAATGTAACCATTCTAGCACTTCATTTTATGCATAAATGTACACGTAAAACATCAATAACAAAAGTATGAATATAATTAAACTAATAAGAATAAACCTAAATGCAATATGCACATCTATTGTTAACATATATACGAAAGGAAGTTTATTTAGAATCATTCTCTCTTAAAACATTTCTTCCAACCAACACTCAATGGGATCATAAATATATGGATGACTATTTGCTAAAGATTGGAAGAGGTGAAATGAAAGAGAAGTCAATCCAACATTAGTATTATGTACATAAGACATACTACTAAAAATATTTGGTTGCATTGAATCTTCCAAGCAACTTTCAAATGAATCATGGAAATCAGAATGGAAATTTAATGCATATGTCAGAAGATCTTCAATTGGGATAGATAGTTGGTCACATGTTATATTCACAAGTGTTGATTCATGTGGAAGATGCATTCTAAAAGGAAGATCAAGCTGATAAGACATGAACATCAAATGAAATTGGAAGATTAAAAACTCTTGATGGTTATGATCAAATTTTTTGATTCATCTTAACATTCTAGCAACGCACTTTGTGAGTATTGGACACTTAATTGCTCAAAATACCAGCATAAGCTATCTAAGAATTGACAAATGAAAGAAGAAAAGAAATCTGAAAATGAGCATAACAAATGAAGCAAAAATAACAAAATAAAATCATTATTTACAGTAGTGTTACAGCTATTGTGACAACACAATTGGAAATCATTCAAAATAATTTTCTCTTCACAATTAGCTAAGATAGTGCAATTGAAACAATTACCAACATCTACTTGTGAGTGAGAGAAAGGCTCGAGACTATGAGTAGGAATGGAAACTTGAATATTGTCAGAATCATAAACAAGAATGGAATAGTCATTATGATTTGATGGAATTTCAAAATGAAGCTCTTCAATAATGATATCTTTGAAAGGAGAGTCATCATTTGAAATATATGTGTTATCAAGAGTGAGAGGAATTGATAAGGACTGAAATGATTCATTGTCCTCCAACTCTAAATAATAATCATAAATAACATGTCTAATTTTATCAGTATTCTCATCCTTTCCATAAGATGTATCAAAACAAGAAGTATGGTTGAACATATTTTGAGCATTGTTGTGTTAACACTCAGGTTGTTCCCTTTGACTCCCAAGGGAATACGGCCGAGGTAACCACAAACCAACTTTGGATTACAGGTTCTAGCCTACCTGCAATCAAAGAGGGCTCTCTCTTTTGATTTAGCTTTGTTTTTTTTAGGATTTTAGGCTAGCTATGAAGTATAAGGTTTTGTTTGAATTTTGGTTGTCATCTGTTGTCTAGAGAAGGGTTTGTAATGATCAAAGAGGGTTTATTCCATTGGGCAAATGGAGTCCATGACTGATTATTACTTAGTGTCTGTAATAAAAGAGTGTTACTGCAGAGCCAGATAGGTATCCATGATACAAACCTTTGATTTGAGAAGAAATAGTATATAATCACACCATGAAAGGCAACAAAGATTTCTTTCTTGGTGATACAGAACATAAAAGGCTGAATCTTATTCAAGAGAAAAAGATATTTCTTGAATATAATTTACCATGAAATTAGAGTAAACAGGAGCATTTAAGAATTCCATATTTACAGCTAATCTTGAAGAAAACATAGTTAGCAGGAATGATTGAGTTTAGGGTGTCTAACTGGACAAATCCTGAACTATTCATTTTCCTTCCTACTAAGAAAACATATATCATAGATGAGTTATGTAAACATATAAAACATAGAGACAGTTAGGAAAACACTTATTGTATCATGAGAAAACACGAGAGTTCTGCAACAACCAACAATCCCATCACAACACATCCAAGCATAGCCAAGTTGAGAAAACCAGCAGCTTCTTGTATTATACTTCTCAGAACATACAACCGAGTTCTTCAGAACAAATAAACAACAACCCCCAAATAAGCTAAGCGGGGCGTATATATACAAAATTGTCTTTACAAAATATCTGAAAATGAGTCATCGACTCATAACTTTCTCTACCAACTCTCAAAAATAGTGGATGCAATAGTTATTGCTATTAAAGCAGATTGATTACAGCTAGTCATTCCTGTCAGAGATCCTTTGACTTTTGGAGCGTCTTGGGACGGTCGAGCACCTTTGCATTGATTTTGAGAATTCTTGCGTTTATGCTGCCTTGTCATGATATTGCTACGTTGGACACATTAATTGCATTATCCAGCTGTACCCAGACACTGTGCTTTTCATCTAGCTATCTTCCAATGTTGCTTTAAGTAGATTTCATACATGAGTCATTTGAAAATGATGACTTTAGGCCAAACTTAATTTATCAAAATATAGTTTCTATCATACTCCTCCACCATTCTTCAGTGGGAAATTGGTGCCTCTGCATTTTGATTAGAATTTCATCAGCTTCAGCGTATTTGTAATAATTGGGAGTAACTGCAAAAAGGTGTCTGATCTCATGCTCAATAAAAAATAGATTTTCCAGCTTATCGTAAAGATCCTGCCCAGATGGGGGCCCTGCTTCCTCTGGAGCGCTTGCAGATGTTGTTATTTGATTTGTTGCAAAGTTGTTGACCCTTTTGGCATAATTTTCATGTGATAACAATCTTCCTGCACTGGTCACCAAACTGGGGAGGCCCCTGTTATGTAGAACTGTGATTTTTGCAATAAATTCATTCACTTCCGCTTGTATTTCCTGACACTTTCTCTCCAATGACTGGACATAACTTCTCAGGGTAAGCACCCTTTTATCAGCAGAATAGTATCAGTCCTGTCTCTAATGCCCATTCCTGCTAGCTGAAGGCCAGTCCGATTGTTAAGGACATTTATCATTCTGTTGGCTATTTCAGGCATACTCCCTAAAGATGCCCTGGCTCTTTGATTTTCAGCTTGAGCTCTGCTCAGAAGATTCATTTGTTCATGAACTGTTTCAATGGACTGCCATTGGTCTGTAATAGATTGGCCAATTTTAGCCCATAGAATTTTCTTTACATCAACTATAGTTTTGTTCATGGTTAATTCATTTTCCAGCTCCTTTATCTTCTTTTCCAGGGTTCTTATTTCCCTTGTCCTTTCAGCCACATTCTGCTTTGATTTATCATATTTCTCTTCTGGCGTAGCCAATTTTCCTTTTGCTACCTTTAGTTCTGCCATCTGTGCCTCAAGAGCCTCCAGTTCCTTCCTCATATTCTGCATGTCAAGGCTGGGTGCCTGCTCTGGTGCTGCCACATCTGGTGCTGGTGCTGAAGGGCCTGCTTCTGATGTCCTTTCTGGGGGAGGAATTATTACTTGAGGAGTATCCTCAAGATTTATAACCTGCTGAGGTGGCTGACACCTGTTCTCCTTCCTTTTGCTTTAACACCTTCTGTTTCCATTAACCTTTTGTGCAAGGCCACCAGCATGGCCGTTATATCCTGATCTCTTCTTTGTTGGGCAACATCTTCAGTTTGAGGGTGAAGGGTTGGTGGTAGCTTGACCAGCTCCTTCAAAGCTGCTATGTCCTCATCTTTCTTCTTCATTAATGCTTGCACCCCCTTAGGGTCATTTGGATCATGGCCCAGTTCTATGATGATTTCTTCCAAGGACTTGATTCTGTTATCCTTGGCTTGAGAGGAAGCTTTCTCTAGCTCCAATTGAGCAGTAGTGTTATTCAGGGAGTTCTGCAACCTATGTGCCAATAGAGTCTTATCAGCCAATCTAGCATAAACCATCTCCCCTGTTTGTTTGTGCAGTTCTATCTGATCCATAGGATGGATGTCCTTGGCAAAGACCTCTAGGTTGGTCCTAATATAGTCGGCCGCTGACTGAGGCTGCAGCATGGTGGGCCTAAAATGACTAAGAGTCATTTTTCCCTCTTGAATATCATAGGCCGACATAAGCCTTTCTTGATTGGTTGGCGCCATCTTGAGCAGCTGGTTATTGAGTTGGATTCTAATTGGCTCATTTCTTGCTTTTATCTCTATAAACTGCTTCTTGATGCTAGATTCGTACCTTGTCTGCTGCCCTGATTAACTAACTTCTCCTCCATGATGTATTTCTTGTTCCTGCTGAAAGGAACTGGCTGATGTTTCAATGTTGGGAGGGAGCATGGTACCAGTGGGTCTTTCAGGCATCTCCTCCTCAGAAAAGGGATTCAGCCTTTGTCTTTTCTCACCTTGTTGATCTGTTGAAGTGGTGAGAGGATTTCTTCCTGCCTGTATCTCTTCCTTGTTCTTTCCTCATTAGCTGGAGTTTGCAGCACCGAGGTTTCCACTGTTACCTCCTGCCTAGGAGGGACTTTTTCCTGAGTTTGCTGCTCTGTATTTGAAGGTGCCTCAACCATCTCTTCTTGCCGTTCTGCTTGCTGCTCTATGTTAGAGAGTGGCTCCTCTTGTTGCATCTCTTTTCCTTTAGCTGTAGTTGTTGCTTGTGTAGAGGCTTGGGTAGATTGTTGGGGAGTAGTAGAAGAGGAAGCGGCTACTCCAAGATGCTTGAGTACTGGGGATCAAACCTGTCCAAAAAATTCTAAGTCAACTGATTTTTCTAACTGCTTCATTTCTTTTTGTGCCATTTCTTCCCTAGAACATGCTTCCACTAGGGTGCCCTCCTTCCATTCTAACTGATTTGCATATTTTTCAATGTGTGGGATGTTGACATGGTCATAGCTGGCAAGTCTGTATCTGACTCTTCTAAGACTTATAAAATGATTAGGGTCATAGGGTGACCAAAGGAAGCTTGTTTGCAGCTGGAAGCTCTTTAGAATTTTATCTGCTTCTTGCCATGCTTCTTCTCTTTTGTTGAAAATGAATGGGCCCAATTGATGTTTGATTTTGAGCTGTGCTTTATTATTTCTGCTATGAAAGTGAATCATGTTTGCATTTCCAAATTGCCGGAAATACTCTAATGCAAAAAGTCTCATGGGGACATACTTTGGCAGTCTGTAAGGGGCTAGCTCACAGCCATATATTCTAATCACTGTGTGGTCTTGGTAGAAGTACCAATCTCCAATGCTATAATTCTTTGAAAGCTGGAGGATCTTCTGCATATCGTCAGTGAGTCTAGGAGGAGGAGAACTCTGTAGCAGAGACAAGGCCGGATAGATGAATAGATCAATGAACTCACAATAGTTGTATGGGGAGCAAGAGATATGGTGACAAAATGATGACCAAAATACCACTGACCTCCTGTTTCCTTTTGCATCCAGCTTTCTCAAGGAGATAGGGAAACTATCAGGCTGAAAGTATAACATTAAGTGATATATATAGGAGGTGTATTTGAATACCCTTTCCCTCTCCAGATTCATGAATTGCTCATGAATCTTGTCAGCAATGAATGTGGCATAATCATACTAGGGAGCAGGAGGCTGCCTTGGAGTGAACATGGATAACATCACCAAGGTTGTATCATCCACAAACTCACTGGTATTGAATCCCAGAATGCAGGATATCATGTCCACTAGCAGTCTCCCTGTATCATTGAACCAGACATGTAGATAAGGAGAAGGTTGACGGGGCTGATATTCTGGTTTCATGAACAACTGACCAATCTTTGTGACCTCTGAGCTGGGCAACTTGGCAGCTTCTTGGAGCAGAAAATTCATAGAAAGGGGGACCAGAGGTTTAGTTGGTTTAAAGTTCAGCATCTGATTTATGGATTGTGGAGTGATGTGGAATAAAACATTCCCAGATGAACTCAAAACTGCTCTCTGTGAGGGGTCATAGTGTTCACAACACTGATGGATGAGGTCTGGGAACACATTGACTTGAGGTAGGTAATAAATGGGCAAATTAGACACCCAGATACCTATGTCATCAGCACCACTCATGTATTTATCCCTCAGCTCACAAACAGTGTGTACATGATATTTGGTAGTTATCTCAACTGTCTCTTTAATTTGATGATCCCGGTCAGCAAGGGCCAGCCAGTCTAGGTTCCTCTGTGGGGCACTCAGGGGAGTAATGTTCAAGGCCACAGGGGTCTCCATGCTTCACTTATCCTCTGAACTGGATTTATACTTGAATTGTGGGTGAATGAGGTGAATTTTGACAGAGAAAAAGATTTTCAGGGAGAAACAGGGTAGCTTTGGCAAAATTGAGGTGAAATGTTGTCAAAGGGGGTGAAACAGGGTGAATTATCTTGCTGTGGCGCGCCCTGCGACACGAAAACTTTGTGAAGGGTGTGGGTTAAGCACAATGCAGTGAATGAGGGGACTTTGATGAATTTGGGACCTCCAAGGGATACTAGTTCAGTCTTTGAAGGTATAGGAGTTCGGAAAGCCAGATGGTGGTTATTTTGTGTTTTTAGCTTGTGAAGACTGAAAAATCAGTTGGTGGGAGAAACAGGTAAATACCTGGTTGTGGCGCGACGGGGGGAAGATGACCGTGCGGAATTCCAGGTGGCAGCAGCTCAAGGACGAATTTCTGGAGGTTGGCGGAAGAACGACGTAAATGCATGCAAGTTACACAGAGTGCTCAAATATATGAAAAATACAAAAAACCGTGACTTTTGCGCGATAATATGGAAAAATTGGTTTTTGGCGCCTTTTTGATGGATGACGTCAGCATGACGTCATTGGTGGGGTCGGGTACGGCGGGATGACGTGTCAACTGGTGATTGGGTTGACCTGGACGAACGACGTGGCGGAGCTGTCGGAAACATGGCGAAATGGAAGCTGACACGACGCTGATACGGCAATGACGTGGTGGTGACACATGGATGACGTGAGGTGGAAAAGCAATGGCGGTAAGCGGTTTTATCTGACCGCTTTTGGTACGGGCCCGGTTTGTGTCGGAAGCCGCCCGATACAATGAGGAATTGACACGCGTCCACGGACAGACGTCATCCTCTGACACTTTTCGGGCGCTAAAGGACGGCGATCGGGGGTGGTCCGAAATCGCCGAGGACCGTCGGATGGGAGGGCCCGGATCCGACGGATGACGGGACGCGGAGATGTCAGAGCGATACGGCGGGGCCCGTATAATAAACAATTGTTATTTGTGGAAAAGCGCGCCGGGACAAAACTTTGGATAAGTGAAATTGTGGGTTTTCTGAGGTTTTCGGGGATAAATGGTAAACGATATATCCATTTATAAGGTGCGCTTAGGGTTATTAAATCAACCGGGTGTTGATTTAATTCCCAAAAATAAAGTATGAACAGATATTCCATGGGACTCCGACTTTCTCCCACTTCCAAACTTTGGGATATATGGTTAGATTGCCCAAGGGGGGGGGAAATATATATATTTCTGGGATTTTTTGCACAATAATGCTATAATAATAGGGAATGGGAGAACTTAGGGAGCTATATAGTAAGTTTAGAAGTTAATATGAATTTTGAGATGTGGGAGAGAAACAGAGAGCTAAGTTTAAGGATTAAACTTAGATTTAGAAGCAGATGAGGGTGAGGAATGATTTTACACAAGAAATGTGGCTTCTTTTCAGAGAAGAAGGTCACAATTTGTCATGAATTTTTCAAAGGAGAAATGCAAGGAGGACTATTTAGGGAGATCCTAAAGTCCTCAAGGGGATGTTAGAAAAAGAATCTTTGGGGAAAACAGGGAAAGTTAGACATGCTTCCATATTTTATCATCAAACTGCTGCATGGATACCTTTGCAAGTGCTAATATGTGCCTTCTTGATCAAGGCCAAAACTAAATAAAATCAGGCTTCTGCAACTTCTGGCTACCTACCCAGCTTAGTACCTAGCATTTTTTGTTACTTCAGGGAGGGTGCACTTAGACTTGCAAACCCTCAATTGCTCTTTTTCTTTTTCTTTTCTTTTCCTTTTGAGTTTCTATCTACAACTACCCTTATCACTTCCAAGGTCCCAGATTAAGCAGTTGGGAACCTTTATTCTCTACCTAATCTACTAATCTGCCAAGATTAGACAGTTTGGACAGATTCTCTTTCTCTATTCTACAACATCAATTTAAACATGGCATGATCCAGATTAGGCTGTTGGATCACCCATCCAGAAGTAGGACACTATCCAAACTATGTACAGACATGTTCTTCCACAGAAATATGGGATCTTTGCATCATCAAAGTAGAACATATTTGGAATTTCCCCTGCCAATCATGAAAAATGAAACCTATTGGTATAGGAGGCTAACAGTGGCTCCACTTGGGGATGGTTTTTCCATATGAAAGACCAAGAACAGCAGGTCAGAACGCCTTGGTCCTTAATTTCTTGCCAAAATTGGGAACTTTGCTTTTGATGATCAACACTGAGGCTTTTCAAAAAATGAGAAATCTTGTAATTATGGCCTTTCCTTGCTCTCTTTCAAAAATTTGTGAAGCTGTAACGCCTTTTATCTGCTGAAAACAAACTACTATAATTAAGTAATAATGTACAAGGCAATGTCAGATTATATACATGGAAAGTAGTCAAAATAGTGCTTCAACATCCGGCCATTTACAGGGCCCTCCTGAACTCCAGTGTCCTCCAAATTTTTCAAGAAATATGTGTTATTTCCTTGTACTGCTTGAATAACAAAGGGTCCTTTCCAAAGGGAATCAAATTTGCCATGTTTTCCCTTATCTTCTCTTCTTGAGTCCCATTTAAGCACTTTATCACCAATGAAAAAGTCTTCGGCTTTTGTTCTTCTGTCAAAGATTTTCTTTAGCTTCTCTTGTAAAACTTGAACTCTGTTGTATACCTGGTCTCTGGTTTGCTGCAAACAGATTGTTTGGTTGATCCTTCTTTGCATATCATTGGGTTCAGCTTGGGTTTCTTGAAGCAATTTGATGACAGGAATCCCTAGTGATGAAGGAAATTTGGCCTCCATTCCATAAACCAACTCATATGGGCTGATCCCAATAGATCTCTTGGTTGTTAGCCTATCTGCCCATAAGGCATTTGCAAGCTTTTTATGCCAATTTTTCTTATTTTCCTCCAACATCTTCTTGATGATGTTAATAAGGCTCTTATTAGATGATTCAGCTAAACCATTTCCTTGAGGGTAGTATGCTGTGGAATGACCCAAGGTAATATGGAACTTATGGCAAAAATTGACCATTTTCTTGGATCTGAAAGCAACAGCATTATCTGTAATGATCTTTTCAGGGCAACCAAATCTGGATAAAATATTAGTTTCAAGGAACTGAATGATAATGGAATCATTCGCTTGTCTGCATGGAACAGCCTCAATCCATTTGGTAAAATAATCCGTGGCTGTTAGGATCCATTTGTGTTGACCTGAAGATGAAGGATGAATCTCTCCAATGAAGTCTAAGCCCCATTGCTGAAAGGGCCTTTCTGTTGAAATAGGTTTCAGAGGTAAGGGCAATAATTTTCTTTTTCCCTCAAACACCTGACACTTATGACATGAAGTAACAAATCTCTTGACATCTGCAAATAGAGTAGGCCAATAGTAACCTGCCCTTAATATCTTATCCACAGTGGACTTCCAATATAAATGTCCACCACAGTCACCTGCATGAAAATCTTTCATAACATTGTCAGTTTCATTGATTGTTAGACAATTCAACAATATACCCTCATGATTTTTCCACAGTAAATTACCATCCATAACACAAAATCTTGAAGCTTTCATTTTTAAAAATCTGCTTTTGGTTCTGGACAATCCTGGGGGAGCACACAGGTTTTGCAATACATAACAGATATCAGCATACCAGGGGGATTGTTCAAAGGCTATATTGATCTGTGGAGTCGCCAGCTCCGGTTCATTGTCCAATTGATTAATATCCAAGGCTTGAAAGTTTTCTTCAGACATGAGTTTAGCCAAACCTTGTCCCTTTATCAGTTTTGTTGGTCTTATTTCAATGTCATATTCCAAAATACTTGCAATCCATTTTCCTCTTCTGCCCTCTAATCCTTCTTGAGTCAATATGTCTTTCACAATGGCATTTGGCACATAAGCAATAACATGAGAATATAGGATATAAATCCTAAAATCTTTGATGGCCTTTACCAGGGCATAAGCCTGCTTTTCCATAATCTGATATTTCAAGGGTGCATCTCTAAGGGCTCTGCTAAAGAAAGCAATAGGTTTCTCGTTTCCTTGGTCATCCTTCTGTAGTAAAACTGCAGCAATAGTATGTTGGGAGGCAAAAGAGAAGATAATGAAATCTTTATCAAATTGAGGACTTGTAAGAACGGTGTTTGAGTCAAAGAAGCCTTGATGCCCTCAAAGGCCTGTTTAGCTTCTAGTGTCCATTTTACCTTGGAATCTTTTTTCAACATGTGGTTTAATAGCCTTATCAATTCTGCTAGATTTGGGATAAATCTTCTTAGAAAGTTGATCTTTCCCAAAAAGGCTTGTAATTCCTTAATGTTTCTTGGTTGTGGGACTTCTAGAATAGCCCGAATTCTGTCAAGGTCAATTCTAATTCCCTCTTTAGAAATGATATGACCTAGCAACTTACCCTCTTCGAGGCCAAACAGAGACTTCTTGGGATTTAAGGAAATACCATATTTCCTACATGTCAGAAACATTTGCCTCAGGTGTCTAAGGTGTTCTTGGTCAGATTTAGAAAAAGGAGTGAGGTCATCAAGATAAACAACTAAGAAGTCATGAATCTCCTTGGCAAAGGCAATATCCATTGCTCTTTGAAAAGTAGCTCCTGCATTTTTCAATCCAAAAGGCATTTTGACATATTTAAACGTTCCCCATGGGGTTGTGAATGTTATTTTATCCTGGTCATTAGGATGGACCAAGATTTGGTTAAAACCTGAAAATCCATCAAGTAATGAGATTCTAGAAGCCCCCACCACTCTTTGAAGAATGTGATCCATTTTGGGTAAGGGATAATTGTCCTTGAGGGAAACTTGATTCAAGTTTCTAAGGTCAACACAAAGCCTAATCTCACCAGTTTTCTTCCTTGTAGGAACAAGATTGGATATCCATTCTGAAAATCTAATGGGTGCTATGATACCTGCTTCAAACATTTTTTGCACCTCTTTCTCAATTGAAGGGAGAAGTATAGGATTAATTCTCCTTAATTTTTGCTTGAAAGGCTTTTGATTTGGTTTGAGAGGAATAGTGTGTTGAATGACTGAAGTATCATAGGATTTTAAATCCTCATAACTCCATGCAAATACATCTTGGAACTCTTTAAAGAGGTCAACATACTTGGGCTTCTGATCAGGGGGCAAAGACTTTGATAATTTTATTATCTTGGGATTTTCAATTGTTCCAATGTTGCACTCTTCAATGACAGCATTTAGGGGCTGCATCTTTGGTTTCCTAGGAATATCATTTGAATCAAAAATGTCTTCCAAAGGGGTTAGGCCTGTGGGCAAAAAATTGTCCTTTAGTTGTATGACCTCAGCCTCTGCTCCAGTTATTTCATCAAGATTGATTTGTTTAAGCTCTTGTACATTCTTATTATCAAAGGTTGTTGGGTGAAGTATTTGGTTAGCTGTTTTGACTGATATAGTTCTCTGACCTTGGTTGCTCTGTGGTTGGGAGTCATCTACAGCATCAGTATCAACATTTAAGCCCGAAAACTCCTGTTGCAGAGTTAAAAAGTTATTTATCTGTGTATCATCTTCAAATACTTGCCAGTCTTTGACATTGTTTGGGATGGAAGGTCTATGTTTTATCTCAGCTGTAAAACAATGGTTGGGTTCAAAGGGTAATTTACAAGTACTAGCAAAAGTAGCTAGACTGTGTGCATGAAGGTTGTGGCTTCTAGATATTTTGGTCAGTTGAAATTCAGTAAAGACATTAAGTATTTCAATAGCAGCAGTTCTGTAAGACCTTAGCCTTTTGTCATTGGTGACAAAATTGCCTTTCATTTGTTGGATAATGAGGTCTGAATCTCCCAAGATTGACACTTTGGTTGCCTGTAAGGATTTGATCATTTTGAGGCCCAGTAAGAGAGCTTCATATTCTGCCATATTATTAGTACATCTGAAATTTAACCTATAAGCTCGACCCTCTGCATGATTGTTTTGTTTATTGTGGATCCACACTCCTGCTCCTGCCCCTAACTTGTTAACTGATCCATCGAACTCAAGAAACCAAAGGATTTCTTGATTTATAACAGAATTAAGAGACTCATTAGGACTTGGAATCGGGAGTTGGGGGTCTTGTTTTTCATCTGATTTATTTTCTAGAACAGTTTGATCAATTGATTGCCTAATTTCATGACCTTGGGTAGCTGATTGCTCATTTGTAAGCATATTTTGTTTCAGAGTGAAAGGTTTGCTATCAGCTGTAGGACTGTGTTATCATTGAACAGAATGAAGGAATCCATATCAGAATGGACTGCATAGATGGGAAAATTTTGAGGTTTTTCTTCACTGCTCACCATATATTTCATGAGTGTCTCTCTAGATAGCCTCTTTGGTTGCCCAAAGACAGAGATAGTTGCATAAGACATGTCTAACTGTAGGGACCCTTGGAGCTTGGCTCCCCATGATCTTGATAACAACATTCCATATCTAGGTGGGATATCAGCTACCACCACATCCATTAAAATAGTTTTATTTGGATATTGGACAAGGGAAACACACAAATCTTTGATCAGGCCCAGGCATTTGACTTGGCTAGAATCAAATGAGAATAGGTCCTTATACGGCCTTGTGATGTCTAGGTTTAGTCTCTCCATTACAGATTTAGGCATAAGATTATGTGAGGCGCCCGAGTCAAACATTGCATTGTGTAGTATCTTGTCATGAATGTGCAAGCTAACATAAAAGGGTAAAACTCCTGTGCTTATTGTTTTCCCATCAACTTCTGGGCCAAAAAGTACCTCTGGTGTATCATCCAGCACATTGACATCATCTTTATTCTGAGTTAATTGGAGGGATTTTTTGATTTGCTGCTTGTAAATGTCATGCTTAGCCAGCTCTGAAAGAGGGATGGCTATCTTCAACTTACCAATTTCAGCTTCTAGGTCAAAAGGTTTGTCAGATTGGGTCTTGGCATTGTGGTTAGCAGCTGTTTCTTTCTCAACTGATTTTACAGAGGCACCCTCTTGGGTTTGAGTTTTATCTTGGGGTTTATCTTTTTTACTAACCTTTTGAGGACTATTACTTTGATTGTGCTCTGAAGGAGATGTTACCAGTTGCTCTTGACTTGGGGGGTGTATTTCAGTTACATCCTCCACTGTTACTTCATTTGTAATAGAGCTGGTTTTGTCAATTGGTTCTGTAACAGTGACCTTCTCCTTTGACATCTTGGGCTGTTGGTTATCTTTTGTTTTTACAGGTTGTGGCACATTTATGGTCCTGCTTCTCAGCTTGTATTGTTTATGAACTTCAAAAACAGCAGTGTCATAGCCCTGCTTGAAGTCAAATGACTCACCAGATTTGGTTTGGAACGGATCAACATCATCATCTTCCTGATCTTCTTGACTTAGGAAAACCTGCTGTTCATTATTTAGACCCATCAGGTTAATGTGAGTGTCATCTATCTGTTCACTAGAGGTGGATGCTTCAGCATAGTTTTCTTGGAAAGGAGGTCTTATGTCTTGTTCTGGGCTGGCCCTTCCAGCATTTGGGTTTTGGTTTCTTCTAAAGCCAGGATTTCTGACAGCATTGTTTTGTGGTCCCTCCCATGATGATTTCCTTTCAACTGATTCTACTCTATCTCCAAGCCTATGCATACCGGTGATTATTGCATCTAGTTTCTGATCCCAGCCTGAAGGCTCTTCTTTGAAGGTAGTCTTTCTCTCAGTCCTTGCCCTATTTCTCTTGGCTATCAGGTTGGCTTCCACACTGACTGCTATATCTTGCATCTCAGCTAAAGTTTGGGGGGCTCTTTCTCTCAATTGGTATGCCATGTCTGAATCAAATCCATCAGGAAAGGTGTATAATGCCAGATCAGGTGGAGGCCTCAGATTCTGGGGGATGGCGTTGTATACATTATTAAATCTAGCACAATAGTCCAGGACAGTTTCTTGAGGACCTCTTTTAATAGAATTGTACTCAGACAATATGTGAAGGGGGTCTTTCTTCTTTTCCCATCTGTTTAGGAAAGTTTGGTAGAGGGCTTCTGGATTAGCAATAGAATTTGCTGGAAGAGATCTGAACCAGGACCTTACATCTCCTGTCAAACTTTGAACAAAAATCTTCATTCTAACCCCATCATCATCTATCTCATAATTTTCAAAGTAGTCCTGCATCTTTTTGGTATGTTGCAGGGCTGGATAGGAACTAGTACCATCAAAATATGAGATCTTGGTCTGGTAATCCTGAGGCATAGCCCCTAGATTTGCTGGTAACTGTAAAGGGGCATACCTGTTAGCCATGTTTGCTGAGATAACTGGAACAACAGGAACAAACGGAACAAGTGGAGGGAAATGGATGATAGGGGTGTGTGTAGTTGATGGGGGAGTTGAACAAGGGCTATGTGAAGTAGATGTAGAACTGGGAGACTGTGAAGTTGTGATATGAGGATGAAAGGGGACTTTAGCAGGTGTAGGAATGTTACTCTGAAATCCTGCTTCAGGGCTTGAATCTGGACTAGTTTCTTCCTTTTCTTGTTTCCTAAGAGTCCTCGAAATAAGGTTTGGATTTTCAAATACAGGTGATGGATTTGGATCTAGATTAGACCTAGTGTAACGTGTCTTCTTCTTGGGAGCCAGCTTCCAAGTTTTCTGACGTCTTTGAAATTTTGTAGGAAGTATTGTGAATCCGGCAGTGGTTAGGAATTTAGTTCATGTCCCCAGTGGAGTCGCCAATTATGTTAACGCTCAGGTTGTTCCCTTTGACTCCCAAGGGAATACGGCCGAGGTAACCACAAACCAACTTTGGATTACAGGTTCTAGCCTACCTGCAATCAGAGAGGGCTCTCTCTTTTGATTTAGCTTTGTTTTTTTTAGGATTTTAGGCTAGTTATGAAGTATAAGGTTTTGTTTGAATTTTGGTTGTCATTTGTTGTCTGAAGAAGGGTTTGCAATGATCAAAGAGGGTTTATTCCATTGGGCAAATGGAGTCCATGACTGATTATTACTTAGTGTCTGTAATAAAAGAGTGTTACTGCAGAGCCAGATAGGTATCCATGATACAAACCTTTGATTTGAGAAGAAATAGTATATAATCACACCATGAAAGGCAACAAAGATTTCTTTCTTGGTGATACAGAACATAAAAGGCTGAATCTTATTCAAGAGAAAAAGATAATTATTGAATAGAATTTACCATGAAATTAGAGTAAACAGGAGCATTTAAGAATTCCATATTTACAGCTAATCTTGAAGAAAACATAGTTAGCAGGAATGATTGAGTTTAGGGTGTCTAACTGGACAAATCCTGAACCATTCATTTTCCTTCCTACTAAGAAAACATATATCATAGATGAGTTATGTAAACATATAAAACATAGAGACAGTTAGGAAAACACTTATTGTATCATGAGAAAACACGAGAGTTCTGCAACAGCCAACAATCCCATCACAACACATCCAAGCATAGCCAAGTTGAGAAAACCAGCAGCTTCTTGTATTATACTTCTCAGAACATACAACCGAGTTCTTCAGAACAAATAAACAACAACCCCCAAATAAGCTAAGCGGGGCGTATATATACAAAATTGTCTTTACAAAATATCTGAAAATGAGTCATCGACTCATAACTTTCTCTACCAACTCTCAAAAATAGTGGATGCAATAGTTATTTCTATTAAAGCAGATTGATTACAGCTAGTCATTCCGGTCAAAGATCCTTTGACTTTTGGAGCGTCTTGGGACGTCCGAGCACCTTTGCATTGATTTTGAGAATTCTTGCGTTTATGCTGCCTTGTCATGATATTGCTGCGTTGGACACATTAATTGCATTATCCAGCTGTACCCAGACACTGTGCTTTTCATCTAGCTGTCTTCCACTGTTGCTTTAAGTAGATTTGATACATGAGTCATTTGAAAATGCTGACTTTAGGCCAAAATTAATTTATCAAAGTATAGTTTCTATCATACTCCTCCACCATTCTTCAGTGGGCAATTGGTGCCTCTGCATTTTGATTAGAATTTCATTAGCTTCAGTGTATTTGTAATAATTGGGAGTAACTGCAAAAAGGTGTCTGATCTCATGCTCAATAAAAAATAGATTTTCCAGCTTATCGTAAAGATCCTGCCCAGATGGGGGCCCTGCTTCCTCTGGAGCGCTTGCAGATGCTGTTATTTGATTTGTTGCAAAGCTGTTGACCCTTTTGGCATAATGTTCATGTGATAACAATCTTCCTGCACTGGTCACCAAACTGGGGAGGCCCCTGTTATGTAGAACTGTGATTTTTGCAATAAATTCATTCACTTCTGCTTGTATTTCCTGACACTTTCTCTCCAATGACTGGACATAACTTCTCAGGGTAAGCACCCTTTTTATCAGCAGAATAGTATCAGTCCTGTCTCTAATGCCCATTCCTGCTAGCTGAAGGCCAGTCCGATTGTTAAGGACATTTATCATTCTGTTGGCTATTTCAGGCATACTCCCTAAAGATGCCCTGGCTCTTTGATTTTCAGCTTGAGCTCTGCTCAGAAGATTCATTTGTTCATGAACTGTTTCAATGGACTGCCATTGGTCTGTAATAGATTGGCCAATTTTAGCCCATAGAATTTTCTTTACATCAGCTATAGTTTTGTTCATGGTTAATTCATTTTCCAGCTCCTTTATCTTCTTTTCCAGGGTTCTTATTCCCTTGTCCTTTCAGCCACATTCTGCTTTGATTTATCATATTTCTCTTCTAGTGTAGCCAATTTTTCTTTTGCTACCTTTAGTTCTGCCATCTGTGCCTCAAGAGCCTCCAGTTCCTTCCTCATATTCTGCATGTCAAGGCTGGGTGCCTGCTCTGGTGCTGCCACATCTGGTGCTGGTGCTGAAGGGCCTGCTTCTGATGTCCTTTCTGGGGGAGGAATTATTACTTGAGGAGTATCCTCAAGATTTATAACCTGCTGAGGTGGCTGAGACACCTGTTCTCCTTCCTTTTGCTTTAAGGCTGCCTCCAAAGCACCTTCTATTTCCATTAACCTTTTGTGCAAGGCCACCAGCATGGCCGTTACATCCTGATCTCTTCTTTGTTGGGCAACATCTTCAGTCTGAGGGTGAAGGGTTGGTGGTAGCTTGACCAGCTTCTTCAAAGCTGCTATGTCCTCATCTTTCTTCTTCATTAATGCTTGCACCCCCTTAGGGTCATTTGGATCATGGCCCAGTTCTATGATGATTTCTTCCAAGGACTTGATTCTGTTATCCTTGGCTTGAGAGGAAGCTTTCTCTAGCTCCAATTGAGCAATAGTGTTATTCAGGGAGTTCTGCAACCTATGTGCCAATAGAGTCTTATCAGCCAATGTAGCATAAACCATCTCCCCTGTTTGTTTGTGCAGTTCTATCTGATCCATAGGATGGATTTCCTTGGCAAAGACCTCTAGGTTGGTCCTAATATAGTCGGCCGCTGACTGAAGCTGCAGCATGGTGGGCCTAAAATGACTAAGAGTCATTTTTCCCTCTTGAATATCATAGGCCGACATAAGCCTTTCTTGATTGGTTGGCGCCATCTTGAGCAGCTGGTTATAGAGTTGGATTCTAATTGGCTCATTTCTTGCTTTTATCTCTATAAACTGCTTCTTGATGCTAGATTCGGACCTTGTCTGCTGCCCTGATTAACTAACTTCTCCTCCATGCTGTATTTCTTGTTCCTGCTGAAAGGAACTGGCTGATGTTTCAATGTTGGGAGGGAGCATGGTACCAGTGGGTCTTTCAGGCATCTCCTCCTCAGAAAAGGGATTCAGCCTTTGTCTTTTCTCACCTTGTTGATTCGTTGAAGTGGTGAGAGGAGTTTCTTCCTGCCTGTCTCTCTTCCTTGTTCTTTCCTCATTAGCTGGAGTTTGCAGCACAGAGGTTTCCACTGTTACCTCCTGCCTAGGAGGGACTTTTTCCTGAGTTTGCTGCTCTGTATTTGAAGGTGCCTCAGCCATCTCTTCTTGTCATTCTGCTTGCTGCTCTATGTTAGAGAGTGGCTCCTCTTGTTGCATCTCTTTTCCTTTAGCTGTAGTTGCTGCTTGTGTAGAGGCTTGGGAAGATTGCTGGGGAGTAGTAGAAGAGGAAGCGGCTACTCCAAGATGCTTGAGTACTGGGGAGTAAACCTGTCCAAAAAATTCTAAGTCAACTGATTTTTCTAACTGCTTCATTTCTTTTTGTGCCATTTCTTCCCTAGAACATGCTTCCACTAGGGTGCCCTCCTTCCATTCTAACTGATTTGCATATTTTTCAATGTGTGGGATGCTGACATGGTCATAGCTGGCAAGTCTGTATCTGACTCTTCTAAGACTTATAAAATGATTAGGGTCATAGGGTGACCAAAGGAAGCTTGTTTGCAGCTGGAAGCTCTTTATAATTTTATCTGCTTCTTGCCATGCTTCTTCTCTTTTGTTGAGAATGAATGGGCCCAGTTGATGTTTGATTTTGAGTTGTGCTTTCTTATTTCTGCTATGAAAGTGAATCATGTCTGCATTTCCAAATTGCCGGAAATACTCTAATGCAAAAAGTCTCATGGGGACATACTTTGGCAGTCTGTAAGGGGCTAGCTCACAGCCATATATTCTAATCACTGTGTGGTCTTGGTAGAAGTACCAATCTCCAATGCTATAATTCTTTGAAAGCTGGAGGATCTTCTGCATATCATCGGTGAGTCTAGGAGGAGGAGAACTCTATAGCAGAGACAAGGCCGGATAGATGAATAGATCAATGAACTCACAATAGCTGTATGGGGAGCAAGAGATATGGTGACAAACTGATGACCAAAATACCACTGACCTCCTGTTTCCTTTTGCATCCAGCTTTCTCAAGGAGACAGGGAAACTATCAGGCTGAAAGTATAACATTAAGTGATATATATAGGAGGTGTATTTGAATACCCTTTCCCTCTCCAGATTCATGAATTTCTCATGAATCTTGTCAGCAATGAATGTGGCATAATCATACTAGGGAGCAGGAGGCTGCCCTGGAGTGAACATGGATAACATCACCAAGGTTGTATCATCCACAAACTCACTGGTATTGAATCCCAGAATGCAGGATATCATGTCCACTAGCAGTCTCCCTGTATCATTGAACCAGACATGTAGATAAGGAGAAGGTTGCCGGGGCTGATATTCTGGTTTCATGAACAACTGACCAATCTTTGTGACCTCTGAGCTGGGCAACTTGGCAGCTTCTTGGAGCAGAAAATTCATAGAAAGGGGGACCAGAGGTTTAGTTGGTTTAAAGTTCAGCATCTGATTTATGGATTGTGGAGTGATGTGGAATAAAACATTCCCAGATGAACTCAAAACTGCTCTCTGTGAGGGGTCATAGTGTTCACAACACTGATGGATGAGGTCTGGGAACACATTGACTTGAGGTAGGTAATAAATGGGCAAATTAGACTCCCAGATACCTATGTCATCAGCACCACTCATGTATTTATCCCTCAGCTCAAAAACAGTGTGTACATGATATTTGGTAGTTATCTCAACTGTCTCTTTAATTTGATGATCCCGGTCAGCAAGGGCCAGCTAGTCTAGGTTCCTCTGTGGGGCACTCAGGGGAGTAATGTTCAAGGCCACAGGGGTCTCCATGCTTCACTTATCCTCTGAACTGGATTTATACTTGAATTGTGGGTGAATGAGGTGAATTTTGACAGAGAAAAAGATTTTCAGGGAGAAACAGGGTAGCTTTGGCAAAATTGAGGTGAAATGTTGTCAAAGGGGGTGAAACAGGGTGAATTATCTTGCTGTGGCGCGCCCTGCGGCATGAAAACTTTGTGAAGGGTGTGGGTTAAGCACAATGCAGTGAATGAGGGGACTTTGATGAATTTGGGACCTCCAAGGGATACTAGTTCAGTCTTTGAAGGTATAGGAGTTCGGAAAGCCGAATGGTGGTTATTTTGTGTTTTTAGCTTGTGAAGACTGAAAAATCAGTTGGTGGGAGAAACAGGTAAATACCTGGTTGTGGCGCGATGGGGGGAAGATGACCGTGTGGAATTCCAGGCGGCAGCAGCTCAAGGACAAATTTCTGGAGGTTGGTGGAAGAACGACGTAAATGCATGCAAGTTACACAGAGTGCTCAAATATATGAAAAATACAAAAAACCGTGACTTTTGCGCGATAATATGGAAAAGTTGGTTTTTGGCGCCTTTTTGATGGATGACATCAGCATGACGTCATTGGTGGGGTCAGGTACGGCGGGATGATGTGTCAACCAGTGAGTGGGATGACCTGGACGAGCGATGTGGCGGAGCTGTCGGAAATATGGCGAAACGGAAGCTGACACGACGCTGATACGGCAATGACGTGGTGGTGATGCAGGGATGACGTGAGGCGGAAAAGCAATGGCGGTAAGCGGTTTTATCGGACCTCTTTTGGTACGGGCCCGGTTTGTGTTGGAAGCCGCCTGATACAATGAGGAATTGACACGCGTCCACGGACAGAGGTCATTCTCTGACACTTTTCGGGTGCTAAAGGACGACGATCGGGGGTGGTCCGAAATCACCGAGGACCATCGGATGGGAGGGCCCGGATCCGACGGATGACGGGACGCGGAGATGTCAGAGCGATACGGCGGGACCCGTATAATAAACAATTGTTATTTGTGGAAAAGCGCGCCGGGACAAAACTTTGGATAAGTGAAATTGTGGGTTTTCTAGGGCTTTCGGAGATAAATGGTAAACGATATATCCATTTATAAGGTGCGCTTAGGGTTATTAAATCAACCGGGTGTTGATTTAATTCCCAAAAGTAAAGTATGAACAGATATTCCATGGGACTCCGACTTTCTCCCACTTCCAAACTTTGGGATATATGGTTAGATTGCCCAAGGGGGGGAAATATATATATATTTCTGGGATTTTTTGCACAATAATGCTATAATATTATGAATGGGAGAACTTAGGGAGCTATATGGTAAGTTTAGAAGTTAATATGAATTTTGAGATGTGGGAGAGAAACAGAGAGCTAAGTTTAAGGAGTAAACTTAGATTTAGAAGCAGATGAGGGTGAGGAATGATTTTACACAAGAAATGTGGCTTCTTTTCAGAGAAGAAGGTCACAATTTGTCATGAATTTTTCAAAGGAGAAATGCAAGGAGGACTATTTAGGGAGATCCTAAAGTCCTCAAGGGGATGTTAGAAAAAGAATCTTTGGGGAAAACAGGGGAAGTTAGACATGCTTCCATATTTTATCATCAAACTGCTGCATGGATACCTCTGCAAGTGCTAATATGTGCCTTCTTGATCAAGGCCAAAACTGAATAGAATCAGGCTTCTGCAACTTCTGGCTACCTACCCAGCTTAGTACCTAGCATTTTTTGTTACTTCAGGGAGGGTGCACTTAGACTTGCAAACCCTCAATTGCTCTTTTTCTTTTTCTTTTTCTTTTCTTTTCCTTTTGAATTTCTATCTACAAATACCCTTATCACTTCCAAGGTCCCAGATTAAGCAGTTGGGAACCTTTATTCTCTACCTAATCTACTAATCTGCCAAGATTAGACAGTTTGGACAGATTCTCTTTCTCTATTCTACAACATCAATTTAAACATGGCATGATCCAGATTAGGCTGTTGGATCACCCATCCAGAAGTAGGACACTATCCAAACTATGTACAGACATGTTCTTCCACAGAAATATGGGATCTTTGCATCATCAAAGTAGAACATATTTGGAATTTCCCCTACCAATCATGAAAAATGAAACCTATTGGTATAGGAGGCTAACATGTTGAAAGAATGGTCATTGTATGTCTCTTTTCCCTAGTCAAAACTAATTGGTAATTCATTTATGTTAGCTCCTTTGTTCTTTGGAATAGCATTAATTTAAAGAGGAAATGAATTGATATCAGCAAAAAGATCAAGGTCAAGAGAGAAATGAGAATTAGAAGAAATGAACAAGAAAATTTCTTTGTTTGTGGATTCTTGGGTGTTTTTTCTAATGCAAATTTGAGATTCATGATCATATATTTTGTTGAGCATACTTTGTTGAAGATGGATTCTTCGATGCCTCATATTGTATAGCCAATCAACATGGGAAAATTCAGAAATTTTAGCAGCAAGTTGTTCATTGTTGAAATGTTTGATTTGTGTTTGTGCTTGTTGATTTTCTGATTTTATCTCTTGTTGATTCTTAGATCTATTGGTAGTTGATTCTTCAAGTATGTTTTCAATATATTCTTGAAGTTGATTGTCAAATTCTTCCAAGCTTTGTGGTTGTGAATTATTGACATGAAAGAGCATCACCGTCTTCAATGACATTATAGGAAGTATGCAACAATTGTAGGTATTTATCATACATGGTTGATGTGATTTATCATGATTGTCGTGTGCATATTTCGTATGAGATCTTTTAGTCATGTTAATAGAAATAGAGGATGACTCATCAAAGCTTGAAATTGTTTCATATGGATTTGGAGTAAAAGGAAGAGAAATTGAATTTCTAAACCATTCTACTAATTGAAACTCTGGAGGTAAATCTTCAAATTGAAATTGGAAACAAATTAATTTAAATTTAATAAGGAAATCGTCCAAAGACTCGCCTTCAAATCGGTGAATAGCTTCAAGTTGAATGCATTACTTTCCATAGTCATAATCTTGAAAATCATGTAGGATTTTTTTTACAAACTCGTTCCAAGTGCGAATGGAGGAAAATGGTAATGATTTACACCAGTCTTTAGCGAAACCTGTCAAAGCGAGAGTAAACATCATGCACATCACAACTTCCTCAATATCAAAATTATTGCATTTTAAAATGAATTGAAGAACATGATAAAAAGTAGATACATTATTATTACCATTAAACTTTGTCTTTGACAAGAGATTTACTACCTGAATTGAAGTGGAGGTAGGTGGAAGTCTAGTGAAGAAACTCCAAATAGATCGTTTAGAAGGATCCATTGTAAAAAGATTAAAACTTTTAAAACACAAGATATTTAAAGAAATAATTTATTTTTGGCTCTCCTTCTAGCACCAAAAATGATGATGGTCAAAAATGACCTCATCAACATTTGGGAAGGTCGTCCGGTTAGAGTCCCACATCAAACTCTTATTTGTTAAATGATGGTTCTAACTGGTTCTATTGGGTCCAATTACCCCCTTCTCTCTCCTCGTTGGCTTGTGGTATTTCTATTAGTTACCAACAAGAAGAGAGATATCATATATGCTCTCTTGCAAAAATTTTGTAGGAAAGCGGCCCTTAAGCTGGATTGAGGGCTCAGCCAAGACACACCTAAGGTTTCTCCTCTATAAGGAGACTTCTAAAAATGAAATTAATTAATTTAACTATAAATCTAATCCGTAATGCAGAAAATTAAAGGAAACTAACCTAACTCAATACTTAGGAGATAGCTCTCAAATATCAAGTGCAAGACTTTAAATAAATTGGGGATTTAACACGCTCTAAATAATGAATATCATGTTGCAGAAAAATTTCTAACAATTGATACTATGATTATCATGCATGTTCTATTTTGGAGATCAAAATAATGAAGAGTCATTAAAATGCATAAGTAGTTCATATAATCTAATCACAATTAAATCGAATTAAGACGACAAATTTCAGAGTAAATAATTACTAAAAAAAATAATTTGATGCAAGATAAAATAGGAAAATAAATAACATATCAATGATATTACAAGATCAGGTAGTTGATCTTGCACACAATCGTTTATGTATCTAATAAAAGTGTTGAATAAAGAATAATTAACACAGATTTTTAATTGAATGAATATGAATTGTATTGAAAAATAAAAGTATATGAAAGTACAATCAATAAAAACTAATTTCTTTTCTCTATGGATCTCCAACAATCCTTTCAAAATGATAGTCTTTGCCAACAAGAAGAAGGATTACAAAAGTGCAAGTTTGGCCTCACAAACAAAGATTGAATTTTGAAAAGAAAACACTCAAATAACTCAAATTTGAGTTTTCCCCTTTACTTACAACTAAAAATCCTTTTACAAAATTTATCAGAGTATCCAAGTTGCAACAAACAGGAACCATGTCCTCATTCTCAAAAACATTATTTATAACTTACAAAAGGAATCCCAAGATGGAGAGTTGTTGAAGAAATTTTGGATCCATCTATTTTGGAGTTGAAAATCCTCTTCCTTTCTTTTTTTGATGCAATAAATTTGTTCCAAGATTATTTAACTTCATCCTCTTCAATAGGCCCCCTGTCAAAAATCATTAAAATCAAAATTAAAACCAATAAAAAATGCACATCAAATTGAAAATACCAAATTGGAAAAACAAGTTTCTCCAATCAAAATCTAATTACATAAATGAAATGAATGAAAATTGTGCTCTCCATTGATCTATGTAATGATTTTTTTGGCCCAAGAGGATAGACTCAAATGAATTTTCTTCAGCCAACCAAATTTTCCAAAACAAATTTAGAAAAATGTTTTTTTGTGCAAATTCAGAGCTCTATTTTATCCTAATTTTTAGGCATATTTAATTACCAAATATGGTTATGAAAACATTCCCAAAATACTCTCTGTGGTTTTAGCTTTCCAACGAGCCATCTTGAGACTCATTTGTCCAAGTAGAACTCAAGATATTAACTTCCAAAGTCAGGGTGTCAAAACTGCCAAAGTGCTAAAAAAATGTGTCTGAGTAAAATTTAGATATTTTATTAATATGTACAAATTAAAATTAATATATATAAATTATTAAATAAAATTCTAATTTTAAACTATTTTTATAACAAAATAATTTAAATTAAATAATTATTAAACAAAATTCATAATAAAAATGTATTATTAATATAAAAATATTAAAAATTAATTCATAATAAACCAACTCAATTAAAATAAATTAATTCAAAAATATAATACATAAAGGCTTGTGTGAGCCATCATAGGGATTTGTATGAGTTATTAGCCGGAGGAGTATATAGGAGGGGAGTTATAAGGAGTATGAGAGAGATGGAGGGGAGGGTTAGATGCATGGAGCCCTGAATGAATGAATGAATGGTTTTTAATGATGTCCATGAGACCTCACAGTTTAGGGGACCACAAAACAACTTAAACCATATTCAGATTATTTTCCATGTTAATTCTTCCATTGTGAAACTGGAGTAATAAATTCATTATTTTGTGAATTCTTTTCTCCTCACAAAGCTCACTGATATTGTCCACCTTTAGATTGTTATCAAATTGACGACAAATACATTCATATGATGCACATTCTTTGATATAATGCCACTCTGTTTCTACCACCCCTATGTTGCAAAAAATGCAAGTTCTTTCTTCCCACTCTTCTTTAGGGGTCGCTCATCTCTCAATTTCACACCTTAGATGATGGGAACTAGTCCTCAACTACGCAATTAATATTTTGCCTTTTCCTTGATTGTGGAACTCAAATACTCTTTATCATCATGCTTCCATGCGGGGTTAAATTATTTGAAATAATATGTTTTTTTTGCCTATTTTTTTTTTCCACATGGCAATCCTGAATTTTCTAACACCCACTTTTTTATCTCCTCCTTAGCGTGAGGAAAGTCATGCAAATTTATGTCCCATTTGCCTAACCACTTTTTATTTTGCTTCATCCATGTATTTTTCTGATGACTTAGCTCTTCTTTGACAACCAACTTGGGCCATCGATGCTTATCCATATTTTCAACCTTCTTTAGGTAACTTAGTAGACGAATGATTGTTGAAACCTTAATTGGAACATACCAGCCTCAACTAAAAGTATATCATATGGAACCGTCGATTTGACTTTGAGGCTACTTGTGATTAGATTCTTTTGAATTCTTTCTATTTGCGCCATTTGAGGTTTGACATGTTACTCCCCCATATATCGTAACCATAGAGGATAACTTGCACCACTAATAAACCAAAGAGGGTTTTCTGAGTCTTCCAATCCCATAATTATGCTTGTCTACACATGTTCTGATGAAGGTAGGAAGCTTTCCACCCTCCTTGGATTCTCTTTGATCTACATGTATCCCAGTTGATCCTGTAGTGGAACTAAATTCTTAGATATTTGTACTCATCTACAACCTCCAAGGGGTTTCCCTCAAAGATAAAATTATTATGTTGTTTCTTTATTTTTAGGGAGAAAATAATGACTTTAGTTTTGCTTATATTTACTTGCATTCTCGCATCTTGACAAAAGAGTTCCAAAGCTTTCAAGTGCTTTCTCAAACTTATCACGGATTTAGAAATAAGGATAAGGTCATTGGCATATAAGAGAATTTTCACCACATATCTTGCTAATTGGATGCCTTCTCCTTCGATATTTCTTATCCACTCTTCAAACTTATCAATATAAAAACCAAACAAAGTGAGGAAAAGAGGACATCCATGTTTGACTCCTATGTCACTACCAAAGCATTCATACATACCCTCCTTCATTCTGATTTTGGCTCTAATGTGCTCATATAGCTTATGAACAGTTGCTCTATATTCCTTTGGGACCCCTAGCTCTTCCATTATGTGCCATAGCTTATCTCTAGGGACAATATCAAAGGCTTTTTTGAAGTCAACAAAGCAACAAAATGCTTCCCCACCTTGGCTATTCCAAACGTTTTTTATGAGATACCTTAGAGTGATGCAATGATTAATGGTAGAATGCTTAGGCCTAAAACGAGCTTGCCCTTTTCTCTTTTTCCCTCTTTTTCATCCCACATGATGATTCTGTTCTCTAGCATGCTCCTGAAAAGTTTTCCAAGAAGAGGGTTGATAATAATAGTATGGTAGTTAGATGGGTTATTGATGTCTCCAATTTTGTGAAGAGGTATAACAACACTTGTTGTCCATTAAACCGAAAATATACCTTGACTAACTTTGTTAAAGGTCTATTTGATGTGCAGTGCTAGAACCTTCTTACCCCATTTTAAAAATTATGCCTGCATACTATCGATGTCTTGTGCTTTACCATTTGCCAGTTTCTTTAGACCTTGCTCAATATCCCCAACCAAAAATAGCTCTGTTGAGGAGACAATTATGGGATGCTTACTTTTCTCATTCGTCCACTGATATAGAATTTTTGCATAGTCTAGCCACTGGACATCTGTGATACTGCTTTCAATTTGTTTTTTCTTGTGTTGTGGTTCCTTAAAGAAACCCTTGGGATTATGTTTTCCCAAATAAATCAATTATTTCCTCCTTGCACTCACATAGCTTCTTTTTTTTTTCAATTGCCTATATATAATATTGTTTTCTTTACTTGACTTTTCTTTGAGGGATATTTTCATCTCCTTGCACTCCTTGTCATAACAAGGATTAGTTGGGAAGATATTTGAGATCCTCTTAATAGACTTAGATCACTTGCATACAGTTAAGGATTTGTGTATTAAGAGAATCAACATACGACTACAAATATATCGTTTATCTCTTCCATTATCCTCGCAGCCCCTATTTTTTTTTTTTTTCCAACTGAACGTGTTCTTTAAGAGCGGACCTGAAGAGATCTTGATTTTTTTGATTTAGGATCATTATCCCCTGATCATGAACTTTTTTGTGTGAGTGTTGAGTGTGTTCCCCCTTTTGACATTGTGTATTCATGCCAAGCTTAATAAGGAGGGGCAAATGGTCAGAGTCTAACTCTATAGGGCAACACTCAATATTAAAGTTCAACAACTTGGGCATAGCTCTTTGTGAACATATAACATAGCCTATTGTGGTTTGCCCATTGTATTTTTAACAAGTGATACTATTGGACCTTAGTCAATTTTTTATGCCATTACATATAACCATGTCATTTAGGGTACAAAGACCTAATAATTTTGCTCCAAAGAGAGAAACCTTCCCTTTCTCATCTTGTGATGTCCTCTTCCACGGGTGTTCTTCATTATCTCTTAGCCATAATTGATTGTTATCCTCCCTCATATCACTGGCCAGCTAAACAGATTAATTGTTTGTTGTTCTATCATTGAAATTACCAATTAGAAATATTTCTCCCTTAGTATTAAAGTTTGATATATCTCTTTTTAGCGTTGCATAGGGGTCTTCACTATCAAGGTTCCTTTTTTTGTATAAATTTGAGTTTTTTGGAGAAAAACAACAAGCAGCCAGCCATATTGTTGCATCTATATCTGTTATTTTCAGCCATATGAATTATTTGTTTGGGTCTTCTTTCTCCAATTTTATAATCTCAGACCACCTTTCTTTTATTAGGACTATTATTCCTCCATATCCTTTACCTGATTTAGTTTCTTCATTCCAAACAGAGATTTTAGTGTATCCTTCAAAGTCTGGAACTCTACATACATTATGATCATGTGTTTCCATAAGGAAAATAATGTATTTATCCTCGGTTATGGACCCAAATATTGGTCCTCTTCTCCATGGGTAACCTCTGCAATTCCATCTTACCATGTTTAGTTACTCCCGTGGGACCCCGAATCCCTATTTCTTATTTGTTAATCTATCAGTGACTTGGGATTCCCGTTTTTCAACCATGCCCACTTTCCTGCATCTCTTGATGATTTTACTTTCTCCAATTCTTTCCTCATTTCTTCTTGTTGGGTGAATGTTAAATCTTCATCTAAGTAGATACGAGTGTTTTTAAGTGACCCTTTATTCCTTAGGATCTTTGAATTTTCCTATATGCTTCTTAAAGTAACTCTAACGTGTCAATTCCTTCCTATTTCTATATTCTTTCATAACTTGTTGGCTTGTTGAATCCCCTCTGTCCAATGCAACTCATCCTTGAGAAAATTCCTTACTAGAATATTCGTTCTCTCTTTTTCCCAAAGTCCTTCAAGCCTTTGATGATGATATTTACTGTTTTTTCTTCTCTGTCCTTTTCCTCTCTCATCTGCCTCTTGATTTGTTTTTCTATAATTTCCTTTTGTTCACTTGTCGGTTCTTTTACTACCTGAGCCCATGATTTATCCTCTTTTATCTACTCCATTAGCTTGTTTTCTCTTATTTCCATGTCTTCCATTACTAACTGAAACTTTTCCATCTAAATTGTGCTAGTTGCTCTTGTTGGCTCTAAATGATTTTTTTGTTGCTCTTGCATGTTCCATTTCTTGCTTTAAGTTGATTAGCTCTTGTTTCCCTTTCTCCATTTGGTTTTGTAGGCTTCTTACCTGCTCTTTTAGCAACTTGTTCTCTCTTTCAATCCTCCCTCTATCTTTTGTGATTTCCTTTATTTGGTTGTCTTCTTGCTTTACTTTTGCCTCCAAAATTTCAATCCTCTTTTTCATGTTCATGAGCTCATTTACATAAAGTTCTGGAGACCATACCAATGGTGAGGTTGTGGGACTATATAGAGATTTGTTTCTTTGATGTCCCTCCTCTCTACTCCCTTTGTTTAATGCAGAGGTTTCAATTCTAACTTGTTTTGTCTTGTATGTTTCCCGAGATGAGAGTGCCTCCTTCCTTTTGTCTTTGTTACATCCCTGGTCAATCTGGTTCCCTATAGTATGGTACCTTGTATCTACTACCACATAGTTTCTTTTTGTTACTTTTGGTAAAATCATGATGAGTCTCTTTTCCTGCAACTGTTTCATTTTTCTAACTTGTCTGCACTTTAATATCCCCAGGTATTGTTTCTCATTTACAAAGATCCATTTATCACTTGAGTTTCTTGTGTTAACCTACTGAAACTCTGGTAAAAGGGGTTTCCATTATGTGTCATGATATATTTATGTAGGCCTTCTCATTGTCTCAAAACGATTTGCAGTCCATTTTACTATTCCAAGATTGTCTAGGCATATGTTTTCAATTGAAAATTGGATTTTAACAGCAGTGTTAGTGTCAGTCTTTCCAGCCTTCCTCCAGTGATCAAATATGCTCTTACAAAGTGGTCTCAGAGAGTCAAGGTCAAATTTTGTCATTGCAGTGAGTCTTCAAGCAAAATTTGGTCACTAGGCATTAGGTCTAGGGTTTGCTTTCACTCCTTTCAAAATTGCCCAAATGTCGGTCCATGTCATCATTCAGCTGATCCTATCATCATTCATAGGGTTTTCATTATCATGTCAGTGTCTAATGATTCATTTTACACCTTGTTCATGCTTCAGTTGCGCCTAGGTAAGGTCATTTCCCTCTCCTAGGGTTTTGAAGGCAATTTCTCTTGGATGGCCAAATCATCGGAAAAATTTGTATCCTGATGTTCATACACCTTCCCCTATCCTTAAAGTACCTTATAAAACACTTTCCATCACTGAGATTCCCCAAATTCTTCATTTTTGCACAAACCCTAGTTTCTTGCCACAACTTGGCAATTTTCTAGGCTAGGCCTGTGTTTTTCCCTTTTGGACCCCTTCCCCTCGCTCGATCTCTGAGATTCCACTTTCCCCTGCTTCCTAACATCCCTCCCTACTTCCAAAAATTTCCCCAAGAATTTAGAAGCCCCTTATCCCCTTCATTTCGCTTCATTTCGACAAAATCCCTTGTTCCACACATCGGGATAAGTTTCACTCAAAAGATGTTTCGGAGAAATCAAAGATGAATTTTGGAAAAATGAGAGATTTTTTTGTCCACCACATGCCAAAGAAGAAAAACCTCCTTCACTTTTTACACAGGTGTCATGGTTTTGGAGAAATGTCAAAAATACCGTTGCCTCAGGAGAATCGAATGCACCTCTGAAGTGACCTTGGGAAAATCAAGTTTTCTCCTAGCTTGGTTGGCCAAATGACTTTCTTGATGAGTCAAATGATAACTAGACACAAAGATATTTCCAATTAGCTATCATGAGCTCAATTTGGAGTTGAGGAAGGCATTCAAAAGTTGACTGCAATAGCACTCTGCCTTGAGGTAACCTCATTTGGCACATTTTGACCAGTCTTGGAATATTTGATTTTTGACAAGGAAAATGAACTCCAAATTGAAAAATTCTAGTTGCGTTGGAAATCAGACTCAATTACCTTTCCAACGAGCTATCATGCACCTGATTTAGACACCGGGAAGGCCTCCAAAAGCCTCCTGAAAAATGCACTATGTAGCTGGGTGCGCGCTACGCATCAGGGAGGGCGCGCTACGCGTCAGGGGCGTGCTACGCATCAGGCTGCTTTTCTCAGAACAAAATTGCTCGTGCGCTACACGTCAGATGGGCGCTACGTGTTGGGAAAGGTGTGCTACGCGTTGGGTTTTTCGCCCAATAAACAGCCAGCAAGCTACCAAATCCTCTCTTCTCTCAAGCAAATTGCAGGTAGGCCTCTCCTCCATGGCTAGTTTTGGTTTTGCAAGATGAATGAGAAATTAATATGTTAAAATGCCATGAAAATTAGAAGTCAAAACCCTACATTTCTGTGGAAGATTTAAGGACTTAATGGTGCTAGGGTTTCAAAATATTTTGCTGTCCAAGGTTGCCCATTTTTTATCCCTCTTTTCCCTCATCTCCATCAACATTCTCCTTCAAATTTTCCCATAAAATTTCATAATTTTCCTCTCTAAAATCCCTAAAACCTACTAAATTCCCAAACCCTACTTCACCTTAAAATCCCACAATTTTATGATTTCCCATGTTGCCTTCCCTAAATTCCTTATTTATGTTTATTGTCCCTAATTCCCTCATGTTCCCCTATCCCTAACAATTCCCTTGTATTTATGTCCCCTTGGTGACAGCATTTGAAAAAGTCAAACAACAGTTAATTGGGTGCAAAGTCAACATTACATTTCAGCCATCTTGCCTTCAAAACCATGTCAGAAACCGAATCAGATTATCAACAGAGTTATGACAATGATTCAACACCAGAGGTAGAAGTGCCAAGGAGGCATCACAAGGGTGGTAAAGGTGGTCGGCATGTCAGGGAGGAGCCTACTTCTTTGGCTCAATTGCAAGCTTGTCCACTTGCAATGGACTGTTTTCGGTATCAATCATGTTTTGAATACTGTGAGTGGATTTCACAAATTCATCATCATCGTGAATTAGCTCGCTTGTTTGTTCTACATTTACAGGATGGTCATGTAAACCTTGCCGGAGTGAATTTCACCTTGTCACCCGAGACTATTGCTCAGGCCACTGGGATACCAAATGTAGGGGAGGAATGGCTGAAAAGGGCCGATAGAGATCATGCATTATTGAAACACATGGTTATGCATTACAAGGTCCGGAACTTGGTTTGCAAGGCGCGAATTAGGAGTCTTAAGGCAAAATTGAGGAAAAGGGTCAAGAAGCAAAAACGACAAAAGGAGCTTGATCGTCTTGGGATTTTGGCCAAAGCCTCTTTGACTGAGCATAGTACTTGATTGGGGACCCCCAGCCCAAATTTCAAGAAATTTTGGGAAAATTTTGTCAATTTTGAAATTTTTATGTAAAAAACAGGTTTTTGCCCTCAACGTGTAGCGCGCCACGCGCTACCCTGAAGATGGGGAGGCCCAATTCAAGAAAGGTTTGCATTTTAAGATTTTTCATGATAAAATACACCTGCTCAGCCACTACCAAGACATTTCATCAAGTTTTGGGCCCCCAAAAGGTCAAAAAACATGCAAAAAATGACCTTCTGCCCCTTTTTGGACACACAGGAAGCAGTCTTGGGAGAATTCATTTTTGGAGGGGCAAATGGCCACCAAATTGAGAAATTCCACTTGTGCTGGAGAGTAGACATCCAGACCTTTCCAACAAGCCCACTTGTGCCTCATTTGGATGCCGGGAAGTGCCCCAAAAGTGGGTTCAAAGGCGCGCTACGCTTTGAGAAATGGCGCACTACGCATCAGGACATTTTCTCTATTTTTCATCTTCAGCTCAGGAAAACGCAGCATTTGACCAGTTTTGACTTTTGGTGGGATTTTTCACCCTCCTTGATGTAATTAATGTAATTTTATGTTTACATGACACTTATTTACCTATTCTAGAAGATTCATTCACAAAATAGCAAAAAATTAATGAATGAATTGGTTTCCTAGCTTATAGAGGCAAGTTGTTTTGATTGCCTAGATTGTAGTGCTCAGTTTAGAATTGGTTGAAACAGTTCCTAGGATGATGAGCTCGACCCCTAGAGGCAAGGAAATGTGTTAGCTTGCCTATATTATGTACTTTCTTATTCATTTTCATGGTTGGACTCTTGAGGGATAAGCTTAAACTATATTACTCTTTGTATCTCTGCAATTTTGGCAAAGGAAAGACCAGGGTTTTGCATCACTATTTGGGATTCCTGTGGTGATTTGTGTTGATGGTGTGTTTCTCTCATGTACTTGTAAGTTTTTTATGTGTATCATTTTCCTACTCTTCTCTTCTGCAAATTAAGTAAATGAAGTGTTAAGGTAGAATTCATGGTTTCTATGCTCTGCCTTTAAGTTTGCTTAATATCTATGTTTTCATCTGTTTAAGGAGAACTCCTGATGGTTTCTTGCTCTCCTTAGCTCCTCACCAGTCATACCTATCCATTCACTTCCTTCAAAGGCACAAGACAATCTCCTACCTTGACCTCTGCAAAAATTGTGTCTCATCCCCGCACCCAAAATTGCCGTGCTCAGTTTTCCAACAAAACCCTAAAAATTTGAAATCAAACTTTCCCTATCAGTTTACTAGCCTAAAATCAGTATTTCTTTATTGTTCATCTCAGCCCTTTGAAGACCTTTTGCTGATATAGACCCGGAGAGAGCCCTCTCCTGTCCTCGTAGGGCTAGCTACGAGGCTAAGTGGTTTGATGTTGCCTTGGATTTTTCCTTCCTCAGCCTGAGGCAAATTCGAGCGCTAACAAGCCGCATGTCTACGATCACTTATTTTTCTGTTGCCTAGCCCCACTTCAAGAGTGGGCATGGTTTTGATGATACTTTGATGTTCTTTACCCCTAGATTGCAGCTAAAATTATTTCCCAACATGCAACAAAATGGGGGAAAGTTAAAATTTATGTCTCAATAATCAACAAAGCGAAGAAAATGTGGTAGACCTTTTCTCATAGAAATTTGCAATGGCCTCTGACCTTACCTATAGCCTCTGTCACCACTCAACCTAACCCCCTTTTTCACTTAGCCTAGTCCCTAGTTACCACTTCTTGACCCCCCTCACGCAACCTCCCTACACTCAATACTCCTCAACTTCCCCATACACATTATCTCACTACATGCAACCTCACTCGTGGAAGCCCCAACTCCCCTCATGCAGCACTCCAGCAACACCCCAATGGAACTCACGCTCCCCAGCACTCCCTCACACTCCAGTGGCACACTCACAGCGATGCTCCTCATAGCGACACTCCAACGGCACTCACCTCACTCCAGCGGCCCTCAGTAACATTCCAACGGCACTCGAAGCTCTCCACCGCACTCCAGCGACACTCATAGCACTCATCGGCACTCAATGGTTCCCAAAGACAGTCACACTCCAGTATCACTCACGGAAGCACCCCAACACTCATGACAACACTCTAGCCGCAATCACCCCACTCCAACAGCACTCACTAGCTGCACTCAACGGCCCTTAGTAGCACTTAGCGTCATTTAGAGCTCTCTAGTGGCACTCACCTCATGGAAGTACTCCAACAATTTACTCTCACACTCCCCAGCAAACTCACACATCAACAACACTCACGGCAAGGTATTCATTCCCGAGAGGAATTAAGAAGTGGAGTTGGGTAATGGAGGGATCGGGAAGTGAGGAGGGAGAGGTCGGGCTCCACATGGAGTGGGCCCTCCCTCCCTCCATTATAATATGTTTTTTTATATTAGCACCTCCAAACTGACTATATACTGTAACATCCTTGGTGAAAATTCCATGTAATAAAAGTTAATAAAGGAAAAAATAATAATCACTGTTGATGGGACACTTATTCCAAGTTAAATGTTGGGCAAGACATCCTAGAGGGTGTTCATTTGGTTTTTTATGGCTAAGGAAATAGTTAAGGCTTTAGAAAGGAAAAATGGTATTTTTGGCACATTTATTTATGAAAATAATGGAAACTAGGAGAAAAAATAGGTGAAAGGTCACAGGTTGCATGTGAGGAGGAAATTGAAGGAAAATAATGGAAAATGAAGAAAATAGAGGCCTCATTCATAAAAAGGCTTCTGAGGATCAATTGGTAACCTTTTGTCATTTGAGTTTTGGAGCTCTCTCATTATTCTCTCTCTCTCTCACACACACACACACACTTGGACACTTAGAGTTTTCTTGGAGCATTTTGGCATTGGATCAAGAAAGGCAAAGAAGGAAAGAGGAAGCAAAGATCAAGCAGGGAAAGGCAGGATCAAGCAGCTACAACAGGATTCTTTGCAGGTATCGATTTGCATGTGTATTTTCCTTGCTAGATTTGGCATGCATGGTATTGCATGTGGTTATTTTGATGTTGTGGCATGGATTTTTCTAGGTGTAACAATGTTTTTAGCCTAGCCTTGCCATTTCCATATAGCCATGGTGTGATGGGGTTCTCATGTTTGGGTTGCGTTGGATTGTCGAATCGATTTGAAGATGAGTGAGGTGGATCTATAAAATGATAGAACACATGACCTAGTAACCCCTGAACCAGACTGTGGGTTGGGGTAAAGACGGATTCTATGTTGCCTCAGATGGCCTAGGAATCCTTGGCGGTGAATGGCTAGATATATGGTAAATCCAAGAGGTGGTTTTCTCTCAGTTGGGCTTAGTAATCCCAAGTTTGGGATATGTGATATATCCTAGAGAGTGGGTCTCGGTTTAGGGCCTAGTGATCCGGGTTTGGATTGCAGTAAAGCATGTGGGACTAGGAGGCAGGAAAATTCCTCACAGTGTAGGTGGATAAATCTAGTGGCATCCATGCTTGTTTGGCCTAGTGATTAGGTGGAGATCATGGTAAAGCATGTTATGACATGTTCATTGTGTTGGCCTAGTCATCCGAGATGGGTTATGGTAAATCATGGTTTCTAATGATGAGGGTGAGGTGGTTTAGCCTCGGTATGCCCTAGTTGGTTCTTTGGTTTGAGTCCCACATTCATGCTTGGAATATGGCAGGAGGGTGAATGGCTAAGGAAAGATTTGGCTCAGCCATTCTATGGTAAGTTGGAACGTGGAAGTCCCAACATGGGTTTGGTTTTTGCATCATTAATTAAAGGTTAAATGAGTATTTTGATGGATTATATGTGGTCTATATGGATGTACTTTCATGAGTATTTCGGTTGTTATTATGTTGGTTATATGTGATTTTTATGACAGTAGCTATGTATGGCTCTCAACATGTTTTTACTTGTAAATGAATGGATAATGTATTTATGGTCTAATAGATGATAATACAGCAAATGACATGAGGGAACAATGGTTCATAGCGATTATCAAATAAGTATAAGATCAATACATTTAATTTTGTTGTTTACACTTGTAGGTTACATGTTGATGATATGACGAAATTCCTATCATGGCTAGTAGGGGTCTGATTAAGTTCTTGTTTAACTTATTGCTTTTGCGTCATTGTTTCCCTATTCTTTGACTAATCTTAAGCTATCATTCCATTATGGGCATTGACCTAGGATATGGACTTGAAAATTTGGCTCAAATCCCAAGGACATTGGCACAGAACTGGAAAATTGGATCTTTGGACACTAGCAGGAAAGCCTGTCAGAGCGACTCTAGGTTTCTAGACGTTTTCATGCCTAAAGCATGAGAGCGACTGAGGCTTAAGATGTCCAAAACATCAGTGGGACCTGGGGACAAGATGTCTGAGTGGTTGTCATGTCTCCTGAGGGTTTTGTTGATGTTGTGGATAGGTTGGTTGATGTGTTAGGTTGATTCCACTTCCTTAAGGTCACATAGGAGGTCGATCCAATCATAGTAGCCTCCCGTCGCATGATTACCCCGGTTGGCTGGTTACTTGGGTAGATGTGTGAGGAGGGTGTTACATATACCATGCCCCCTTTTCTATTTCGAGAACCCGAGAGCCTATGAGCCTGGGATGTAAGGAAATTGGTATTTTGACTTAGTTCTAGGCTTCAGGAAAATAATTTTTTTAATTATCTTTTATTATGGGTTTATTATATATAAACTATATTACATAGTTAATATATACACATGGCTCTTGAATCCAGAGGTTTTTTTTAGATTAGTTTGAATTAAAAATTAAATAATAGTTAATAAAAATTTAATTAAGTACTAATTAAATTGAAAAATTAATATTTATAATTAAATTAAATTAATATAACTACAACTACTTTAGTTAATCTAGGTTAGTTAAAGAAATTAATTAATCAATATTTACAAGTTAATCAATTCTAATTAATTAAATGATTTTATTTACATATTGAGAATACATTTTGTACCTTTTTTAGCCTAGGCGGTGAAAATCATTGAAACTTTGAATAAGCGCCATTTGAAAACCATAGGTCCCAACTCAATAGAATTAGAGTCATTGGGAAGCTAGCGAGAAATCGTACTCAATGAAGCAATCAAAGCGAAAAATTGAGAAAAATGAAAATCCTGCAAAATAAACCAAATGAAAGCATTTAAGAGGCAATACGACAAAAAATTTACATGGAGGGTCTCCATTATTATTATGAATATAATAAGATAAAAATGGGGGGTTGTTGTTTTTCCACAACACATTCCAACTGAAAACTTTCCAAAAGACCCAAAAAATCCATATGTATTTTGCATCACGTTCTCAACTTAGTATCATTTTAACTTTTTGTGACTTCTCATTATCCTTGGAGAGTTGGCTTTCATCTTTTTTCCAACTTGAATCTAACCCGAGGTTTCTTATGAATCTAACTTTTCACCATTGTTTTCTTGATCTCCACTAATAGTTTCATTTTTTTAAACCAACGAGGGTTCCTCCACATCAATCTGATCAGCACAAGGGGGAGCTTTTTCAAATTTGTTTTCTAGAGAGACATGGTTGGGGGTATTGGATTTAGAGGAAAATTCTTGCTCTTGTCCAATATTGAATGTTCGAACCTAGAAAACTTTTTTCCAGAGTAATTCTCTGAAGTAGCAAAAGAGTAAACAACTTTAACGAAGATATTTGAAACCTCCACACCATTACCCATCTTCACTTGCTTTGTTGTTATATTTCCTTGATCTTTAAGAGAACCAACCTTATGCTCTGAGGAATTTTTATCCTTTTCTAGATTGGCCTTGTTCCTTGGAACTGAAGGAGGAACCTCCTTATAATTGTATAATGATTTAACTTGGCACCCTCCCACCATCTTGGTTTTCAACTAGTTTTCTTTGCTTTCCAATTTTTACAACCATAAAAAGTTTTGACCTGTTAATTTAATTTCAACAAGGAAACCTTTGGAAAAATCCATTTCCACACATATGTGGTCATATGTGGGTTTTGGGTATAATTTTGTGTCATGGCATCGATAATAAAATTTGCGTAAGGCATTACCAATTTGTCAACGAAGGAAGATTGCATAAATTAAAAGGGATGTTGGGAGCCTTACCCAAATTGGAGTAGTAGAGATTGAAGCCATTAGAAGGCCAAAGAAAAGGAACTAGGGTTGTAGAGAAAGCCCAACACTACCCCAAAACCATGAACCAGATTTGGAAATCAACGCTCTATCTTCAACTTTGTCAAAAGACAACAATAGAAAAACCTCTTTCAGGGGGTACATATTCAAATAATCAGAGATTAAGGGCTTCCACTACTCAAATCCAAGAATGGATATCAACAAGCCTCGGCTACAAGATATTGAACCTACAAATCAAACCAACCTCCGAGAAATATTTGGCCTCACTCATGGCTTCATCCACCAATGTAACTTCAATCAAAGGTGCTTCATGCATAGATAGTCCAGAAATAGAGGAACCGGAATCTGATTTCAGAATATCGCAAAACAAAGGATGATTCACAGATTTAATGGAACCCACAGAAGCGTCACGAGAGATAGGGTTCAAATATGATCCCACGACCGAGGAAGTCAGGGGCAGAACACGGGAAGAGGAAACACAGTCAGTATCGAGGGATACTGAAGCTAGAATTAAGCCTGTTGCCCAGGAAGACTGAGACACCTTTTTAACCACCAAGGAAGAGATTGTCGTGGCGGCCAAAACAGTGAAAGACAGATTACCCACAGCAGAGAATGTTGAAGCCAGAACTGCAGCAAAGGGAGAATCGAAGGGAGGAGTGCCCATCGTAAAAATTTGAAGCGTAGGTGAAGAGGCGTCCAGCTAGGGCCGAACCCTAGTTGTCGCATCAGAACAACACGCAAGAGCTATAATAACTAAATTATCACTTTGAATTTAAATCCCAACGCCATATGATTTTAATTAACAAAGTAAATGACAATATTTTCGAGCTAGAAGGGGAGGAATGAAAAATTATAAACATACTCCACAACTAGGTAATATGGGCTCATTCTATTACATTTACATTTATTGACAACAAGAATCAAGATATGTTTATGATTTTAAAACGTGACCAACATTTCTCTTAGTGTAGGTCTTGAACTTAAATCCAAGTCTAATATATTGCACAACTGACCAAGTACAAGCTTAATTGAAACCACAATGAAACACTAGGGTTACTTACAAAATATTTCAAATGACCAAATGAGTATGTAGGGATCAACCCTAATGGATTCTAAGGGTGGTATGATATGAGTTCATTAGCATTAATTCCCCACTCTTTTTAGAATTAATGCATAACATTTACATATGTGCAAGTTCCCAAAAGTTACTACTACCAACCTCATAGCATAATTCAACATCCATACAATAAGTAGAGTCTAACATTAAACATTGATAAATTTCATTAAATTAAGCCATACGATCTCTAATTCCCTCAATAGGTTTGAACTATAACTTACTATATGCCACCAAGGCCTCATATCATATCACAAACCAAAAAATTTGCATATCACCTTTGCATGCCATGGATTTTCAACATAACCTTTGTATAGTGTAATAATATACCTTGTAATGATAGGATCTATAAGTTTAAGATAAATGCGTATGAAAGGTTAATATCCTATACCATAATTCTTGCCACAAACTTTCCAACCATTGTTTCATTATGATAATAATATGTCTATATGGTAATTTCATAGGGCTATACCACCACTTGTATCACAACATATAAAAAAACACTTCTTTTAATCATAGATGACTAAATAATGTAATCTACCTTAAACATGAGCTTCAAACCATACTCTAGTACTATGATCAAGGTATGTTTCCAATCACATTCATCTTTTCATATGAAAACAAAATGATACTTATGTAAATCTATTGAACATACACTTATACTAAGAAGGGGGGGTGTGAATCAAAATAAGTGAATTAGTATGAGACAATTTTTATTTATTTAAGCATTCATGAACCATAGGAAAACAATCACATATGATATCTATCAATTTTATAACATGGAACACAATATTTTCAGGAAACCCTTACAGGAGAAAACCACAAAAATTATTTTTATAATTCTTTGTAGGCGCCAAACTCTGTAGACACCAAACCCCACTAGTACAAACCATATTAGGCACCAACCTACTAGAGACATCAATTCCGACTACTGCAAATATTCATAGGCATGAACCCACTTGAGACACCAATCTGCACCACTACAAATATTCGTAGGCATCAACCTATTGGAGACACCAATCCCCACCATTTCAAATATTAATAGGACCAACCTTCACAAAGTTAGCTCGATATATTTTTCTTCACCAAGTTTTCCCATTGCTTCTACCTTCTACAAATCAACTTGCTACACCTACCTTCACTAGTTATACTCATTACTTATGCCTTCATCAAGTCTAACCAAAATTTGAATATGAAAATGATTTTTTTTGTAACTCTCCCAAAGTTTGTTTTTTAATCCTCTTCCCAAGAACAAAATTTTATAACATGCAACATATCTAATTTTGCAAATACAATTCTTAATTTTTTACCCAAGGCACTTATGTATATCTCCTCGAATCTTTCAAAATTTCACAATCTAAAAAAGTCCCAGAAAAGAAGTTACATAAAAGTTCGAAGTTGACCCATTTGAAACTTATTACAAGACCACTTAGAAACCCTAACTTCCATAAGAAATATCTCAAAAGTTATAGTGAACCAAATCTTGAAAATTTTATTGAGGTACTATTATATGTCTTCACAGATCTCAGGAAATTTCATATTCTTAAACAACCTAGAAATTAAGTTATAGCGAAAATTCCAAACTGGCTATTTGAACTGATTTTAGGAGAATTCAAGAATCATAACTTCAATAGATCACATCTCATAAAGTATAATGAACCAATACCTTTTAAGAACATGTACAGAAAGATATTGTCTTTTTCTCCTCAAAATTTATGGGTCTAAAATGTCTAAGAAAATATGTTATAGAAAAAAATCCAAGATGACTTGTTTGAAGCAGATTTTAGAACCAATCACAAAACCTAGCTTCCATAGTGTATGTCTCTAAAAGCATAGAGAAACAATATCTAAAGTTTAACTACATGCTCTCCTTGATCTCACCTCAATATGCTCAAAACTTCACCATTTGAAGTAGCCCAAAGAAAATCTATAGTGAAATGCCAATATGGCTCATTTACTCCCAATATTACACTTTTTCTCACACAAAATTTCCTTCCTTTAATTAAGGAATTGATGAAATTTTGAATTAACATGTCTTTACTTGAAGGGTTATGATAATGTATAAAAGGACAAAGCATTGGAAGGAAAGTGTGTGTGAGCAAAAATGTAATAAAGGGAGTGAATTATTCATCTTGGAATTTTCGCTATAACTTTTTTCTAGGTTGCTTCAAATGGTGAAATTTTGAGCATATTAAGAAGAGATCAAGGAGACACCTTTGTATGAAGTCCCAAGTGATTGTTCAAATCATTCCATGATCCTCCATCAATCCATTCATAGATGATTTGAATAGTTGGTACTAGTCCATGATTCATCCTTTCACGATGCTTTTGCAAATATCTAAAAGCACAACCACCACTATTCCAAGGAATTAGTTTCTTGGTTAAATTCCTTTGATTCTTATGATGAGAAGAGTTATAAGGAATAGAGTTTTGGTCCACTGGAGTAGGGAAAAGTTTTGATTTACAAACAAGATTCTAATATCTTGTCATATAGATAATGCCAATTGTTGGAATAGATTACTCATCAATCTATTCATTGCAATTAGCAATGGGTTGCTCATAAGTTTGAATTCCACTTGCAAAAATATCATTTATGTCAATTTAATAGGGCTAGGTGAAGATAATGGGGTAGAATTACTATATATAATTCTTTCTTGAAACGTTTATATCTCGAGAGTAATGGGGGTAGTAATGCCATGTCCATTCTTTCCAATTCTACCACTATTATATCCCATTATGGTAAAAAATATTATCCAATACCTATCATGTGTTTTTCAAAATTGAGAGAAACATTATTGGTGACTACTAATGCATGATACGAATAAAAAAAGACACATCATCTATCTCAAGTAAAATTGTACTATAAATAGGTGAGCATGGCATCTCATCAAAGACCTTTTTCTCAGCATGCAATAGTAAATAAATGGTGGTATCCTTCTCTCCGAGTTGTAGTAGTAATGACTCATGATCTTTCAAAACCTAATATGCATCAAACATGGGATTTTTATCTTCTTGAAGTGGAGTATCATCTTCACAAAAGCTCGTCAATGGTGGCCTGCAAATGGGAAGCCTCATTATTCAGTTGTGAATTGGTCACTTCTAGCTAGCGAATAGTGGTCTTCAAGTCATCATTCTTTTCAAACTTCAAGCTTATATTCAACTAAGCAGGTTACTTCTCTCATTCCTTTCTAAAGAAAACAATTTCAACTTCTAGTTTATTGCAATCTTCTTCCTATTTCTTCAGCTTGATTCTCACCATGTCTTTTGTCATTTTTACTTCTTCTAGTTGAATCTTTAGGCTAAAATAAGTTTCTCTATTTCTTCAAGGCTTTCTAACATTTTTTCTTTGCATCACAATATTCTTCTTCATATTTCTATAACATGGGTGACAGGAGGGGGAGGGGTGCTATATGACCCCAAGGAATTTAAACTTGCAAAGTAATTATGGGGCTTAGGGCACATGACAAACAACCAAGATGAATTTTATACCCTCGACCAGGGGATTCATTTAGCCAAAGAAAAACAAGTAATTTCTTTCACTGTTTTAGGAGACTCCCTCCTTCTTATTTAGCATTTGGTGAACGGCTAGTATCTGAGGGACAAAACATTATAAAGTATTATGAAAATAATTAATAAATTGGTGGAAGGGTTCTCTTCAATAGCATATTTTTCACATTCTTCGTGATCTCAATAAGGATGCAAATATATGTGCTAATGAAGGGTATAAATTAAGATTCGGAGATTTAAAAATCAATGGTCAAATCAGAGTTTATCCTATTCCTTAGAGCTAAATGGATTGACATTATATATTTATGAAGGAGTCCATTATCAATCAGTTATAGTATGACATGTAAAAAAAAAATTGGTGGGTCAGTTTTATAAGGTATATACCTACAAAACCCTATATTTTTTGCCCAATTTGGAGTCTTGTGAAAAAAAAAATTAGTTTTGTTGGATAATAGGACTTGGGAAATTTATTGAAGATATAAATATGTACTACCTAATTCATTTTTTGTGATCCAGGTGCAGAATTGCATATAAATACAAAATTCTCATTCTTTTTAAAAAAAATATTTATATAATTGCTCCTTTTGTTTCAAATTCCTTTTCCCAAGATTCTTTATTTCACTTAACTCGTACATGAGTTCTTCTTCAAGATCCACTTGCCCGTCTGTTTAAGAATTTTCTTATTCTTTTGATTCCATTGTTTCTTTCCATTTGTCTTCATTAATTTATGTTTCAATTTCTATAAAGAGATTTTCTTCTTGATCAGCATCGGAACTGCTTTCATTTCTTTATTTAGACAAGTCACTGCCCCCTTTTGACTAGAGGCTCTTCTTCTGTTTATAAGGTTTCTTCTTCATTTCATGCTTGTCTAGTTTGATTTGATGATGTTTACCTTGTTTTTTATGTTATGGTCTTCTTCATCATCACCACTTTCATTTTTTGTATATGGACATCTAACAGAAAAATGTCCTACTTTTCCACAATTAAAGCATTTAAAGGGAAACTTACCTTTGTATCTTTCAAATCCTTTCCTAAGTTTCCTCACAAAAATGAACTTCCTCTATATCTAATTCATTGCAAGAGTTATCACTTGATCGTGCTCAATGTTCTTTATCTTCTTTGAAGCTTGGTTTCTTCTCACTTTGATGGATTTTCCTTCTCAATCCTTATTCCATATATGATGAGGATCCCATAAAATTTCATCCATTTTTAATGTGTCATGATTGACCTTAATTTCTTCAAAGGAGGAAACTTTGGTATTAAATCTGATGGGATAGATATTAACACTTTTTTTCACAACCACTGAATCTTCAACCTTTTCACTGAGTCATTTGATGATGTTGACAATTTCATCCATATGAATGAGATAGGCTACAACATTTTCTTCATATTTCATTTTCAAACTCTAAAGCTACCTTATATAAGTTTGGAGCTATGTCTTCTTAACCTTGTCATTACCTCCATAGATATTTTGGCAGTTATCCCAAATTTACTTTTCCTATTCACAATACATCACCTTGAAAAAATCCAATTTTGATAGACCACATAAGATAGTATTCATGGAGTTTGAATTATGTTCATTATCCTTATTTCCAATCTGATTTGTTGGTGGAATTTTGGAGCTTTCTAGTTAGTGACAATAGATTTCCGAAAGCCATTATGTAAGTTTGCATCCTTATATACTCCATGAAGCATAGGTTGTTCATCAAACGATGGAGCTTTTTTTGTCGATAAACCTTGTCTCACTAGCCAGGTATGCTTCTAAGTTCTACCTTCCATTGGTTAGACCATTTTTCAAGGAACTGACTATGATACCATTTGTTCAATACACACTTATATCAAGAACTAGGGAATTTTGGGTATGGGTATGTATTTACATTACTAATTTTAGGCATTTTTATGTTGCATTGGGCCATGGGGTTTGAGGTAGCACCCGAGAAAAAAAAAACAAAACAAAAATGAACAAAACAAAACAAACAAACAAACAAAACACAAAATGCAAAACGAAACAAAACAAAACACAAAACAAAACAAAACAAACAAACAAACAAAAACAAAAACAAAACAAAACAAAACAAAAAAACAAAAACAAAAACAAACAAAAAAACAAAAACCAACAAAAAAACAAAAACAAACAAACAAAACAACAAAAACAAAAACAAAAAACAAAAAACAAAAAAATGGTGTCATCCATGGCTTTGGGCATGATGGTTTTTCCCATGGTATTTTGTAGATCCAGTCAAGGGAACTACCATTATGTTCAAATTCAAGGCTAATGGATAGTGGGTTTATGAATGCTTTGATATTTATGTATTGTAAAATTGAAAGGAATATAATGAAAAATCAATCTGTTTTTTCAATTTTTGCGTTCCAGAAGAAAAATCTCTATGTATATTTTATGTTCTCGCCATTATATATATATATATATATATATATATATATATAACTCATTTGCAGGTAATTTTTGTATAGTGTTAAAACTTTTAGGGAAAGTGGAGTGAATCAATATAAGACAATTATTACTTATTTAAACATTCTTGAACCATAAGAAAACAATCATATATGAGATCTATCAAAGATAGAACATGGAACACAATATTTCCATGGAAACATTTTTGAAATAAAACTACAAAATTTATTTTTATAATTCTTTGTAGGCACCAACCTACTATTACAAATATTTGTAGGCATCAACATACTATTACAAATATTTGTAGACACCAACCTATTGTTACAAATATTTTTAGATACCAACCTATCTGTAGACACCAATCCCAACTCGTACAACCCTACTAGGAACCAACCTACTCTTATAATTTTTTGTAGACACCAACCTACTAGAGACACCCATCCCCACTAATGCAAATATTCGTAACCAACAACATAATAGAGACACCAATCCCCATTTCTACAAATATTTATAGGCACCAACCTACTAGAGACACCAATCACCATTACTGTAAATATTCATATGCACCAACAAATTAGAGACACCAATCCTCACCACTACAAATATTTGTAGGCACCAACCTAATGAAGACGTGAACCCCCATTGCTACAAATATATCATAGGTACCAACCTTCACCGGGTTTTCTTGCTACTTTTGCCTTCACCCAGTCTATTTGTTTCTTCTACTTGACTAGATCTACTTGTTTCTTCCACCTTCATTGGGTCTACTCACTACTTCTATATTCAACAGGTCTAACAAGAATTTAAATCTCCAAATAAAATTTTGGTAATCCTCCCAAAGATTGACATTTTTGGCCTATTCCCAAGAATGAACCGCACAACATGCCATGTATCCAATCTTGCAAATCTAATTTTGAATTTTTTACCTAATGGACTTATGTATATCTCCTCATATCTCTAAAAATTCCATAATTTAAAAAGTCCCAGGAAACAAGTTACAACAAAAATTTCAATCTAACCTATTTGAAACTGATTTTAGGACATGTTGATGTGTTTTCATATCACACATCAAATGGAGTGATTTTGAAACAAAATGCTTTTACTCAACCCTAATATTCTTCATGCAAGGCCAACAATGATGGTTTCTCCTTTGAACAAAGAGAAGAAAAGAAAAGACATCAATAAGAAAGAAATTATTCATGTTTATCTTTTCATATGATAGCCATGTTTCTTATCTTCATCTAGCATTTTACAAAATAAAAAAGAACATCATATTCCAAAGTTATCACTATTACTTATGTTTATCGTTATTTTTCTATTTTCCATTTCCATGACTATGTATCATAAGGAATTATCTCACTGTCTCTTCTCCCTTTTAACTTGGTCATTTTCCAAGTTGTGTGGAATATTTGACCCACTTCATATTTCTCCACACACTCCTTTATCTTCAAATAACCATTTATTATATACTTAATCATTTTCAAGGATGTGCAAAAGGTCTTACATAACACATCCTCTGCACGACCCTAACTTTTGCTCATCCCTTTTCTCCGCACACCTCTCATATTCATGTTTTATTACTTATTTATTTTACCTTCATTCATTGTATCCACACGCATTTTATTATTTAATCAATTATAACCTCACTTAATTTTACTTTTCACACTTGTCTTATTTCCCAGTTTGTTTCACCTCACATTTTCACTATTAATATTTCTCATGTCACTTCTATCCTAAGTACCTTGGCATATCTCTTTATGAGACATGCAAGCTAGCTTGACATATCACAGGGTGATACTTGTTCTATCCTAAGTACCTTGGCATATCTCTTTATGAGACATGCAAGCCAGCTTGACATATCACAGGGTGATACTTGGAAGGTATTACTTGGACAAAAATGTGGAATATTTGACCCACTTCATATTTCTCCACACACTCCTTTATCTTCAAATAACCATTTATTATATACTTAATCATTTTCAAGGATGTGCAAAAGGTCTTACATAACACATCCTCTGCACGACCCTAACTTTTGCTCATCCCTTTTCTCCGCACACCTCTCATATTCATGTTTTATTACTTATTTATTTTACCTTCATTCATTGTATCCACACGCATTTTATTATTTAATCAATTATAACCTCACTTAATTTTACTTTTCACACTTGTCTTATTTCCCAGTTTGTTTCACCTCACATTTTCACTATTAATATTTCTCATGTCACTTCTATCCTAAGTACCTTGGCATATCTCTTTATGAGACATGCAAGCCAGCTTGACATATCACAGGGTGATACTTGTTCTATCCTAAGTACCTTGGCATATCTCTTTATGAGACATGCAAGCCAGCTTGACATATCACAGGGTGATACTTGGAAGGTATTACTTGGACAAAAATGACTGGGTAATGACTCAACATGATGATTGGGCAATGACATGGCAATCAAGAACTACATCATGCATGAGCTACTTAAGGTCTTATGACTCTTTCTACCTCACACACAAGTAATATAAGGAGATCATTTATTTATAAATGATTGTTGACGTTCTCTCATAATACATGTGGGATGAGTAGGGTGGAGTTATAAATCGAAAAGAAAATATTTGTATGGATTAGATCAATAGTTGTTGAGTCATTTTGAGTAGATCAATGGTGGTTGAGTCGTGAACTTTTGAAGGCCTTAACTTGAGTTCAGGGTGTTTTTTTAAGCAAATAAGAGCTCGTTAAAAAGGTAAAAGAATGAATAACATGATGGGAGTCGTCTCTAAGGCCAAAATTATAGATATGTGTGCCTGTAAAATTAAAATAACAGTCGAGACCAATTTCAGGCGTCTCACCAAAATATTATTTTTTAATAATTTATAAAAAGGGAACTCTAGGATATTTGAAGTGGGACCCAGCTTGGTGAAAAAAAATTTAAATGTATATTTCTAAAAATGGAACTTTGTTCAATTAAAATAAAATGGAAAAACTTAACTGGAAATTAGCTATGAAGACAAAGTGAAGATTATAAAGAAGATGCCAAGCACGTTGCGACAGAGGAAAAGATGCAAAAAGGCTTTGACATTTTGGTTCCTGGCCTTTTATTGTAGGAGTTTTTCTCTATTGGTTTCTTTCTTGAGGTTATTTTTTCCTTTCAAATACTTTTATGAATCAACTAGTTTGACCTTCCCTTTCATATTTTCTTCTCATATTTCTTTCCAATAAGTTATTCCATGTATGTTGAGCAATTTGATTAATCTATGACTCATTATGTTTTCTCCATTCTTCTGAAAATTTTCATGATAGGTTAATAAGATGTTTAGTTTGTAAAAGTGAATGCACTTTAATTACAATATATATAATAGTTTAAGACTTATCATAGCGACATTTTGTTGAAAGAACTATTTGAATGTTATATTGTACTTATGAATTTATATGGCTATGAATTCTTGTGTACATTGTCCTTATACAATTTTGTGGGTATTATTTATTTTGTTTTGTGCAATTCCCTTTATTTATTCCAAGTCCTAAATCATCCAGCTTTATGAATTATCTTGTATATTTGTAAATTTTATCCTTGATTGCAATTCCACTCATTCTTCCAGATAAATTTTATCACATGGTCCAAGGGAGTCCAGTTCCAGTCCTTTAGGGATTGAGTCTGATTATTATTATTTTGAAACTCGTATAGAGTTATTTTCGCGAGGGCATCTCATTTGTGGTTCTTATACTTTTTCTTTTAGAAAAGCAATGAAGTCTTGTGAATGTCCATCGATTCTCTTAATATCTTAGAATGCATGAAATTATTTTTCAGTTCTCTAACAATATAGACCATCACTTTATTGTTTGTCTATTATTTTGTTTTAGATGCACCTCCTCGTAAATGTATGAATGAATGTGTCGCTTAAAATCAATCATTCAGTTAACATTTATTTATGTTCTTTGATTACTTAACCATCTTCAATCAGCTTGCATATTGTAAAGTCATAATTGTTCCTGGATTTACATTATTTAAAAGAAGGGTAAAATATTGTTGAGAGCAAGGCCCAATAGATGAAAGTTATTTGGATTCATGTTTAATTATATTATCTATTATCCATGTGCTTATAATGAAAATTGTTTATATGAGAGCCTTGTTGGAAGACTTGTTGATGTTTCCTATTTAGCACTCATCCATTGCATTCATCGAAAAACATATATGATAAAATTCTACACATTGAAATAGGAGTACCACATTTATAAAATTGATGAGAATCTTTCTTGTTCCCCACAAGATTTACTCTCAATGTTGGTCTCTTTTCCCTTGACTAGAAAAAATATCAGCATGACCATTCAAAAACCCTCACTTCTACGAGACATATCTCTAAAAGTATAGAAAACCGAAGTCTAAAAAATTTACTTGAGGTACTTTATATGTCTCACGTATCTCTGAAAATTTCACAATTCGAAACATCCTAGAAAATAATTTATAGCAAAATTTTGAAATTGACTTGTTTGAAATGGATTTTCAGGGCTTCAGGAACCCAAAATTCCACTGGAAATATCTCATAAATTATGACGAATCAATATCTGAATTTTTTCTCACGTGTCTAATAGATATCAACTCTATTTCCTCAAAATTTCACCATTTGAAGAGGCAAATAAAAATTTATAGTGAAAATTCCAAGATGACGCGTTCACTCCCCAAATTACATTTTTGCTTGCACACACTTTCCTTCCAATACTTTCTCCTTTTATACATTATCATAACCCTTTATGAAAAGACATGTTAAATCAAAAAGTCACATCAACTCATTAACTATATAATTAATTCCCCTTTTTATTTTACTTTTCCAAATATTATGGGAAAATACCATGGGTTTGAAACCACCATTTCACTTTTCAACTTCTCTTTTTTCATAGGAACCCCCTTTTAATGTACTTGGATACTTATATATAATATCAATGATATAAGCCCTTTGACATCATTGATAATAATTTGTTCAACAAAATCCACTTTGAATTGGGAAACTATATGCAAGGGTGCATTTCTAAAACCATACACACGATAAGAATAATAAATCGTCAAATATGCTCATGTAAAATATATGAGAATATGCCATATAAACATATCAATCATCTAAAAAGACTTTCACTATGGAAACCCACCTATTTTAGTTTGATTTTAACATGTGGATATAAGCTTTGCAACACATTGAGAGCTTTTATAACATAGGCCGGAAATATATGGGTCAACACATATGGACTCCACATGGTAGTCTACTTTTTTGTAGATTAGAACTCATGATATATAGTCTTGCAATTATGTATATTTTGCCTTTTCAAATTGTTGATTATGCATTTCTTTTAGATAGATGTTTAGTAGCAAAACTTTTCCAGTCAAAAACTTAATGTGTGCTAATAGAACACTCACATGAATGAAGCAAGGAAAAGGATAAGATTGAGAAGGAATTTAGAAGACCAAGTTTTGGTAAGGCATCATTTTAATCAATTAAAAGTTACTAGATAAAATAGCACTCTGAACACAAAAAGCATATTTATTTAACTTTGTTGTTTTCGTTCATCAATATTATATCAAATTAGTAACAATTTTGCAGACTGTATGTAAAAAAATGAAACTTGACTAGTTCTTATACTAAAATCTTCTTCAAAAAGTATAAAAATTTAAATCAAAATGAAAAACAAAGCCATAGATAAATCAAAAGCAAAGAAAATAGAAAAATCAATAAAACTAGAAATAAATTAAGCTAAAATGAAATATGTATAGGAACACTTAACATTCATATTTTTCACTTAGTTTTGGTTCAACATAGTGTTTTCGATGTGAATCATTCACGGTGTAAGAAAATAATTGTCCATCTTCATCCTTAGAAAGATAAAATTTGTTTCTCACGACAAATGTAATAATATACGACCCTAACTACAAATTATGAATTTTAAAATATTTAATTTTATTTGCATGAACATAATCCTATAACAACACATTTTGGCCAACTTCGAAGATAACTATATTTTCCCTTGTATCAAAGTATCTTTTCATAGTTTTTTGTTTGTGCTTTAAATTTAAAAATGTCTTTGCTCTTTTAAGGCTAAGAGAGCATGAATTCTTTGAGGAATGTTATTTGAATTTAACTCTTCTACTTATAACACCAATATTAAAGAGGAAAGATCATTATCAACTAGCAGTATAGCCTAAACCATAAAATAATTGAAAAGGAGTTAGAAGTATGTTGATATTTGTGGTCGTGTTATTTTCCCAAAAGACAAATGATAATGAAGTATGTCACTACCTAGGTTTATCATTAGTGATTTTGTTCTAAATTTTGACCAAAATTTTGTTTGTGGAGTCATCCCATTCATTCCCCTAGGGGTATTAAGTTGATGAATTGAAGTGTTTCACACCATAATTATTACAAAATTGAGTCAACTTACCAAACATAAAGCTTGGTCTATTGTTAAATATTAATTCAATAGGTAAGCGAAACCTAGAAAAAATATTAGATTCCAAGAAATGGATTACTTGTTCATCTTTAGCACGTTTAGCAGGAACTAGTTGTGCCCACTTATTAAAATCATCAGTTACATATGATAAATACATGGCCTACAGATGAAAGTGGATTATTGTTCTTATCACAATTTTAGTTAATGGTTTTGAGATGCTAATAGTGTTAGGTCCCTATAATACCAGTGTATTCCCTTATTATTATTGTCATGGTAGCCCATTACTCTTATTGTTGTGCCCATGTTGTCCACATATTGTTATTATTGTGCCCCATAGAAGCCCATTATTGTTATTGTTGTGCCCTTACATTATTATTGTTATGTCGGCTTTGACTATATTGTGACCCCTTCGACTCCTATATATAGAAAGGAGGCCTTGAGATTTGTATCATCCAATAATTGTTCATTTGTATAATGTAAAGGAAGTTTCCCCCTCGAAGAGGTTAATTTTGAAGTTGTTTCTCTATCTTTTCTTCTATTTTGTGAGTAGGTTGCATATCAATTGGTATCAGATCTTTGGATTCTAGGGTTTCGCTGCTTCAAATAGGTCATCATGGAATTTTCACTATAACTTTTTTTTCAATAATGTTTCAAAAGCTAAAATTGAAACCCATTTGAGACGAAATCTTGATGAACCTCGAAACTGAATTTAATATCTTTTCTCGCTATATTTTTAGAGATATGTTCCAACAAATTTTGGGTTTTTACAGGATCTTGAATGATATCTCAAACAGGTGAACTGGGGAAAATCGGCATAACTTTCTATCTAAGGATTAGATTGAAATTTCGTAAAAATATACAGAAATAGGACGGAATGTAGTTTTCTTTGTATTGGTTTTAGGTCCTAAGGTCAAAAGAATGATATATGGCACTTCATACAAATTTTCTCTATTCAACCAATCTATAATCAAGTCATCTTGGCAGATTTGGAATAACTCGTTATTGGAGAATCCAATTGTGATCAGAATTGCAGGGTTGGAATGAGGACTCAGAGGGATACCATGGGATGAAATTTCATACCTTGAAGATTTGAAATTACATAGATACAATAGATTCAATATCGATCTCCTACAAAGCCAAAAAGGTGTGTAGTCTTTTTAAAATTTTGCATAAGTTTGGTTTGAAAAATCAGTTTGAAGGAATTCAAAGGACATAGTGAAGCATAATTATCATTAATTGATGCCCCGAAGAAATAAAATTGAAAAAGCTAGTAAGCAACTTGAAAGTTCTAGCATGACTCATGAAGAAGAGGAAGAAATGCAACATGATATATCAAAATTACAAGACCAAGTGCAACAAATTTCACTCTCACCAAAAGTAACAGAAGCTAGGATGGATGGTTTAAAGAAAGGTGTGGAAGCTAAGATGGATGGTTTAAATAATGGTGTGGAAGTTAAGATGGATGGCGTGGAAGCTAAGATGGATGGTTTAGAAGTAAACATTGAATATTTGAAGAAAGACATGGAAGGTTTGAAAGGAGGTTTCTCAAAGTTGCTACAAGAAATGCTTCCTAATGGCGAAAAGGTAGTAGAAGAAACTCATGATGAGAACAAAATAATTGTTAGTCATGATTTCATAGACTTTAACGTTGGATTGAAGACCCACCATGCTCCAAATATCGATATGAGGAAGTTTGATGGCAAGGATCCTGTAACATGGATACTACAGATGGAGCAATATTTCGATCTCCATAATATGCAAAACACACAAAAGGTATGCATGGAAACTTTATATTTGGAACCCAATCAATTTGTATGGTATCAATGGCTTTGCTCTTGTAAACAAATTGTCACTTGGGCAATTTTTACGGAAGAAATGATATCACATTATGAGGATACAAAAAGCAACACCTTTTTTAGCCAATTGATAAATCTCAAACAAAAAGGTTCAATGGTGGAGCACATTGAGGTCTTCCAAAAATTGAATATAAGGTTAAAAGATATTCCAAAGGAGCTTAGGATTGATGTGTTCATAGGGACATTAAAGGATAACATCCAACATGAGGCTCGTCTTTGCGAACCTGATTCATTGGAAAAGGCATTCAGGTTCGCAAGAAAAATTGAAGGCAAAATTATGGCAACAAGGAAGCCCAACAACCACAACTATAAAGATGGGAGTGTTGTTGCTCCTAGCCTTCCACAATATACAAGGTTGACACTACAAAAATTGGAAGAAAAAAGGAGCAAAAGGGCTTTGTTATAGTTGCAATAGCAAATACACTAAAAGTCATAAGTGTGTTGAGAAGAAATTATTTTAGATAGATTGTGAAGAGGAAGAAGAAAAGGAACAAGAAACATCAAAATAAGAGGATACAAATCAGGAACAAAGCCTAGAGAAAGAAGAAATGAATTCGACCATATCTTGTAATGCATTGGCTGGAATAACCACTCCTCAAACTATCAAGATGGAAGGACGTATCAAAAAGAAAAAGTTAATAGTGCTGATTGATTCGGGAAGTACACATAACATTGTAAGATAGTGAAGGAATTGAATTTCTTCCTATATCCAGCACCAGAGTTTCAAGTGATGGTTGCAAATGGAAGAACCATAAATTTCTCTATAAATTGCCATAATATCAAGCTATCCATGGGATAATATGTGTTGAATAGTCCAATGCTTTCCATTCCAATGGGTGGTGTGGATGTTTTACTAGGATTCCAGTGGATACAATATTTTGGTACGATAGCTTTTAATTTTCAAGAACTTTTCTTGAAATTTTTTCAGAAGGAAAGGAAGTTGAATTAAGGGGTATCGCAGGGAAACCAGGAAATATAATCATGTCTAATGGCATGACAGAGCTTCTAGAGAAAGGAAAACATGGTGTAATTGCACAATTACGTTCGCTAGAGGTTCCCACGTCGAAATCATCTATTTCTCTCAATCTCCAAAAAGTATTGGACAATCATTCCAAGATATTTGAGACTCCCAATGGCCTCTCACCTATTCGTGATCATGATCATGCTATTCATTTTATTCCAGGAAGTGTTCCTCCAAACATGAGGCCTTATATATATCCCTATACCCAAAAGAGTGAAATTGAACATATGGTTGCAGAAATGCTAGAGGCTGGTATAATTCAACCTAGTAAAAATTCTTTCTCTGCTCCAGTAGTATTGGTGCACAAGAAGGATGGATAATGGCACATGTGTCTTGATTATAGGGAGCTCAACAAGCTCGTTGTTAAAGATAAATTTCCCATTCCTGTCATTGATGAATTGGATGAATTACATGGAGAAATTTACTTCACCAATTTGGACCTTCATTTAGGATATCATCAAATCAGAATGAAGACTGAATACATTTCGAAAACAACATTTAGAACTCATGAGGGTCATTATGAATTTTTGGTCGTGCCTTTTGGCCTTACCAATGCACCTTCTACATTTCAAGTTTTAATGAATTTCATTTTCAAAACCTTCCTTAGAAAATTTGTGTTAGTATTTTTTGATGATATACTAATCTACAGCAAGTCTTGGAAGGATCATGTTCAACATGTTGATAGAGTGCTCAAACTATTGGAGGAGAAACAATTATATGCAAAAACCTCCAAATGTTTCTTTGGAGTACAAGAGGTTGAATATTTGGGTCATATTGTATCTCATGAAGGTGTTAAGCTAGACCCTAGCAAAATTAAAGCCATTAAGGAATGGAAAATCCCCACATCCATAAATCATCTACAAGGATTTCTTAGGTTGACGGGGTATTATTTCCAGTTTGTTAAGAATTATGGGAGAATAGAAGCACCTCTAACAACATTACTAAAGAAATATGCATTTTCTTGGACTCAAGAAGCAACAAAAGCCTTCGAACATCTTAAAGAGGCAATGTTCCAAGCACCAGTCTTAGCTACTCCCGACTTCACAAAAACCTTTATTGTGGAATGTGATGCCTCGGGAAATGGAATTGGTGTTGTTTTAATGCAAGAATAAATACCCATTTCTTTCGAAAGTCGTCCAATCAAAGGAAAGTATTTATGCAAATCTATTTATGATAAGGAAATGTTGGCAATACTACATGCACTTAAGAAATCGCGACCTTACCTAATGGGAAGAGACTTCAAGGTAAAAAAGATCATGATAGTATTAGATACTTTTTAGAACAAATATTATCTTCAGAAGAGCAGCAAAAATGGGTCACAAAGATGTTGGATTATGACTTTGAAATCATCTACAAAAAATGGAAGCAAAATGTTGTTGCAGATGCACTCTAAAGAAACGATGAGGATGTGGAAACATTGCTTTGCGCCATTTCTATTATCCAACCAGATTGGATAAACGAAGCAAGGGATGAATGGAAGAATGGCGAAGAAGTGTGGGAACTCATTCAAAATATACAACAAGACCCCAGTACATCTGATACATTTAGCTAGAAAAATGATTCGTTATGGTACAAAGATCACTTATCCATCTTCAATCAGCTTGCATCTTGTAAAGTCATAATTGATCTTGGATTTACATTATTTAAAATAAGGGTAAAATATTTGTTGAGAGAAAGTCCCAATAGATGAAAATTATTTAGCTTCATATTTAATTATATTATCTATTATTCATGTGCTTATAAAGAAAATTTGTTATATGAGAGCTTTGTTGGAAGACTTGTTGAGGTTTTCTATTTAGCACTCACCCATTGCATTCATCGAAAAACATATATGATAAAATTCCACACATTGAAATAGGAATACCACCTTTATAAAATTGATGAGAATCTTTCTTGTTCCCCACAAGATTTACTCTCAATGTTGGTCTCTTTTCCCTTGACTAGAAAAAATATCAACACGACCATTCAAAAACCCTCACTTTTACAAGGCATATCTCTAAAAGTATAGAAAACAAAAGTCTAAAAATTTTACTTGAGGTACTTTTTATGTCTCACATATCTCTGAAAAATTCACAATTCGAAATATCCTAGAAAATAATTTATAGAAAAAATTTGAAACTTGCTTGTTTGAAATGGATTTTCAGAGCATTCAGGACCCAAAATTCCACTAGAAATATCTCAGAAATTATGACGAATCAATATCTAAATTTTTTGTCACATGTAATAATAGATATCAACTCTATTTCCTCAAAATTTCACCATTTGAAGAAGCACATAAAAAGATATAGTGAAAATTACAAGATGGCGTGTTCACTCCCCAAATTACATTTTTGTTTGCACACACTTTCCTTCCAATGCTTTCTCCTTTTATACATTATCATAACCCTTTATGAAAAGACATGTTAAATCAAAAAGTCACACCAACTCATTAACTATATAATTAATTCCCCTTTTTATTTCACTTTTCCAAATATTATGGGAAAATACCATGGGCTACCTAAACCATGGGTTTGAAACCACCATCTCACTTTTCGACTTCTCTTTCTTCACAAGAACCCCCTTTTAATGTACTTGGATACTTATATATAATATCAATGATATTATCCCTTTGACGTCATTGATAATAATTTTTTCAACAAAATCCATTTTGCATCAGGAAACTATATGCAATGGTGCATTTCTAAAACCATACACACGATAAGAATAATAAATCGCCAACGATGTTCATGTAAAATATATAAGAATATGCCATATAAACATATCAATCATCTAAAAAGACTTTCACTATGAAAACCCACCTATTTTAGTTTGATTTTAACACGGGGATATAAGCTTTGCATCACATTGAGAGCTTTTATAACATAGGTTGGCAATATATGGGTCAACACATAGTGAGTCCACATGGTAGTCTATCTATTTTTTTGTAGATTAGAAGTCATGATATATAGTCTTGCAATTATGTATATTTGGCCTTTTCAAATTGTTGATTATCCATTTCTTTTAGATAGATTTTTAGAATCAAAACTTTTCAAGTTGAAAACTTAATGTGTACTAATAGAACACTCACAGGAATGAAGCAAGGAAAAGCATAAGATTGGGAAGGAATATAGAAGGCCAAGTTTCGGTAAGGCATCTTTTTAATCAATTAAAAGTTACTAGATAAAATAGCATTGTGAACACAAAAAGCATATTTATTTAACTTTGTTGTTTGTGTTCATTAACATTAGATCAAATTAGTAACAATTTTGCAGACTATATGTAAAAAAATAAAACTTGACTAATTCTTATACTAAAATCTTCTTCAAAAAGTAATCAAAATTTAAATCAAAATGAAAAACAAAGCCATATATAAATCAAAATGCAAAGAAGATAGAAAAATTAATAAAACTAGAATGAAATATATATATATATATATATATATATATATATATATATATATATATAAACACTTAACATTCATATTTTTCAATTAGTTTTGGTTCAACATAGTGTTTTCGATGTGAACCATTCATGGTGTGAGAAAATAATTTTCCATCTTCATCCCTAGAAATATAAAAAAAATCTCACGATAAATGTAATAATATACGACCCTAACCACATCTTATGAATTTTAAAATATTTAATTTTATTTGCATGAACATAATCCTATAGCAATACATTTTGGCCAACTTTGAAGATAACTATATTTTCCCTTGTATCAAAGTATATTTTCATAGTTTGTTGTTCGTGCTTTAAATTTTTCAAAGAAAAATGTATTTTCTCTTTAAGGCTAAGAGAGCATGAATTTTTTGAGGAATGTTAGTTGAATTTAACTCTTCTACTTCTAACACCAATATTAAAGAGGTAAGACCAACATCAACTAGCATGATAATAAAGTGTTATTTGCCCAAAAGACAAATGATAATAAAGTTTGTCACTACCTAGGTTTATCATTAATGAGTTTGTTCTTAATGTTGACCAAAATTTTGTTTATGGAGTCATCCCATTCATTCCCCTAGGGGTATTAAGTTGATGAAGTGAAGTGTTTCACCCCATAATTATTAAATTGAGTCAACTTACCAAACATAAAGTTTGGTCTATTGTTAAATATCAATTCAATAGGTAAGTGAAATCTAGAAAAAATATTAGATTCCAAGAAATGGATTACTTGTTCATATTTGGCATGTTTAGCAGGAACTAGTTGTGCCCACATAGTAAAATAATCAATTGCAAATGATAAATACATGACCTACAAATGAAAGTGGATTAGTGGTGTTATCACAATTTTAGTTAATTGTTTTGAGACGCTAACAATGTTAGGTCCCTATAATACTAGTTTATTCCCTTATTATTATTGTCATTGTAGCCCCTTATTGTTTGTTGTGTGCCCATGTTGTCCCCATATTGTTGTTATTATGCCCCATAGAAGCCCACTATTGTTATTTCTGTGCCCTTACATTATTATTGTTATGTCGGCTTTGACTATATTGTGACCCCTTAGACTGCTATATATAGAAAAGAGGCCTTGTGATTTGTATCATCCAAGAATTGTCCATGTGTATAATGTAAAGGAAGTTTCCCCCTCGAAGAAGCTGATTTTGAAGTCGTTTCTCTATCTTTTCTTATATTTTGTGAGTTGGTTGCATAACAATTGATATCAGAGCTTTGGATTCTAGGGTTTCACTGCTTCAAACAGGTCATCGTGGAATTTTCGCTATAACTTTTTTCTATGATGTTTCAGAAGCTAGAATTAAAACCCATTTGAGCCGAAATCCTGATGAACCTCGGAACTGAAGTTCAAATCTTGTCTCGCTAAGTTTTTGGAGATATGATCCAAGGAAGTTAGGGTTTTTGCAAGATCCCAAATGATATCTCAAATAGGTGACTTGGGTAAAATCATCATAACATTCTCTCTGAGAATCAAATTCAAATTTCATAACAATATACATAAAGAGGACGGATTGCAGTTTTATATGTATCGGTTTCAGTTCTGAAGGTCGAAACTGTGATATGTGGTACTTCATACAAGTTTTTCCTACTGAACCAATCTATAATCAGGTCATCGTGGGAGATTTGGAATAACTCATTATTGGAGAATCCAATCGTGATCAGACTTGAGGGGTTGGAACGAGGACTCAGAAGCATACCATGGAATAAAATGTCAGACCTTGGAGATAAAAAATTACAGAGTTACAAGAGATTCAATATCGAGCTCCTACAAAGCCAGAAAGGTGTGTAGTCTTTTTAAAATTTTGCATAAGTTTGGTTTGAAAAATTAGTTTGAAGGAATTCAAAGGACACAGTGAAGCATAATTATCATTAATTGATGCCCCGAAGAAAGAAAATGGAAACACCTAGTAAACAACCTGAAATTTCTAGCATGACTCATGAAGAAGAGGAAGAAATGCAACATGATATATCAAAATTATGAGACCAAGTGCAACAAATTTCACTCTCACCAAAATTAACAGAAGCTAAGATAGATGGTTTAAGGAAAGGCATGGAAACTAATATGGATAGTTTAAATAATGTTTTGGAAGTTAAGATGGATGGAGTGGAAGCTAAGAAGGATTTTTTAGAAGCAAACATTGAAGATTTGAAGAAAGACATGGAAGGTTTGAAAGGAGGTTTGGCAAAGTTGCTACAAGAAATGCTTCCTAATGGCGAAAAGGTAGTAGAGGAAACTCATGATGAGAACAAAAGAAATGTTAGTCATGATTTCATAGACTATAATATTGGATTAAAAACCCACCATGTTCCAAAGATCCGTATGAGGAAGTTTGATGGCAAGGATCTTGTAACATGGATACTACAGATGGAGAAATATTTCCATCTCCATAATATGCAAAACACACAAAAGGTACGCATGGAAACTTTATATCTGGAAACCAATCAATTTGTATGGTATCTATGGATTTTATCTCGTAAACAAATTGTCACTTGGGCAATTTTTACGGAAGAAATGATAGCACATTATGAGGATACGAAAAGCAACACATTTTTTAGCCAGTTAATAAATCTCAAACAAAAAGGTTCAATGGTGGAGCACATTGAGGACTTCCAAAAATTGAATATAAGGTTAAAAGATATTTCGGAGGAGCATAGGATTTATGTGTTCATAGGGACATTAAAGGATAACATCCAACATGAGGCTTGCCTTTGGGAACCTGATTCATTGGAGAAGGCATTCATGTTGGCAAGAGAAATTGAAGGCAAAATTATGGCAACAAGGAAGCCCACCAATCACAACTATAAAGTTGGAAGTGTTGTTGCTCCTAGCCTTCCACAACCTACAAGGTTGAAATCACAAAAATTGGAAGAAAAAGGAGAAAAAGGGCTTTGTTACAGTTGTGATAGAAAATACACTAAAGGTCATAAGTGTGCTGAGAAGAAATTATTTTACATAGATTGTGAAGAGGAAGAAGAAAAGGAACAAGAAACATCAAAAGAAGAGGATACACACCAAGAACAAAGCCTAAAGAAAGAAGAAATGAATTCGACCATATCTTGTAATGCATTGGCCAGAATAACCACTCCTTAAATTATCAAGATAGAAGGACATATCAAGAAGAAAAAGGTAATAGTGTTGATTGATTCGGGAAGTACCCATAATTTTATTCATTGTAAGATAGTGAAGGAATTGAATTGCTTCCTATATCCAGAACCAGAGTTTCAAGTGATGGTTGCCAATGGAAGAACCATAAATTACTCTGGAAAGTGTCATAATATCAAGCTATCCATGGGAGAATATGTGTTGAATAGTCTAATGCTTTCCATTCCAATGGGTGTTGTGGATGTTGTACTAGGATTCCAATGGCTGCAATCTTTGGGTACGATAGATTTTAATTTTCAAGAACTTTTCTTGAAATTTTTTTCAGAAGGAAAGGAATTTGAATTAAGGGGTATCGCAGGGAAACTGGGAAATATAATCAACTCTAATGGCATGACAAAGCTTCTAAAGAAATAACAAAGTGGTGTAATTGCACAATTATGTTCACTAGAGGTTCCCACGTCGAAATCATCTATTTCTCCATGTTATGAAACCAGCTCAAAAAAGATATAAAAGATAGATCAACGCCTTAGAATCAGCCTCTTCGAGGGGGAAACCTCCTTTACATTACATAAATGAACAATTCTTGGATGATACAAATGAAAAGACCTCCTTTCTATATATAGGAGTCTAAGGGGTCATAACATAATCAGAGCCGACATAACAATAATAATGTAAGGGCACAATAATAACAATAGTGGGCTACTACGGGGCACAATAGTAACAATATGGGCACTACATGGGTACATCAATATAATAAGTGGGTTGTACTAATAACAATAAGGGGTTACACTAGTAGTATAGGGGCCTAACATGCCCCTCTCCTTCAAAAAGCGTTGTCCTCAACACTTGAGTAGTCCTTGATGCTTCTGTATAAAATTCTTGTCCTCCCATGTGGAATCTTCAGCAGGTAAGTTCTTCCACTTGATGAGATACTCTGAAATTGATCGATTTCGTAGCTATCGGGTTCTTGTTTCTATGACTTCTCCAGGTTCCAATATGATTTTTCCTTCCTCTTCAATTTCTGGCAATATTGTTTGAATTGGGATCTTTTGCAACTTTTGAATAAGTGGCCATACTTCTTCGTCCTTCTTCCATTCATCCCTTGCTTTGTTTATCCAATTTGGTTGGATAATAGAAATAACACAAAACAATGCTTCCACATCCTCATCCTTGAAGAGTCTTCCCATTCGGTAAGGTCACCATTTTTTAAGTGCATGTAGTATTGCCAACATTTCCTTCTCATAAATAGCTTGCTTGAGATGTAGCAGTAAAAATACCCAATCACCTACATCAAAAAAAATTTCACTATGATGTTGATCTACCTGTTGTTTCGTTTGATTTTGCACCAAAGTGGCGTTATCCTTTAAAAGTTGGAGAACTTGTTGTTGATAGTCGATGTGATCTTTCACTGCTTGAACCTTTTTCTTCTTGATATGTCCTATCTCTAGAAATTGAGTGGTAATTTCTTCCAATCCTTTACAAGATATGGTCGAATTCATTTCTTGATGCTCAATGTGATCTTTCACTTCTTGAACATTTTTCTTCTTGATATGTCCTTCTATCTTGATAGTTTGAGGAGTGGTAATTTCGACCAATGAATTACAAGATATGGTTGGATTCATTTCTTCTTTCTCAATGTGATATTTCGCTTCTTGCACCTTTTTCTTCTTGATATGTCCTTCTATCTTGAGAGTTTGAGGAGTGGTAATTCTTGTCAATGCTTTACAAGATATGGTCTGATTCATTTCTTCTTTCTCTAGGGTGGGGTCTTGGCGTATATCCTCTTCTTTTGATGTTTCTTGATCCTTTTCTTCCTCCTCTTCATATTCTATGTAAAATAATTACTTCTCAGCACACTTATGACCTTTAGTGCATTTGCTATCACAATTGTAACAAAGCCATTTTTCTCTTTTTTCTTCCAATTGTTGTGGTGTAACCCTTGTAGGTTGTGGAAGGCTAGGAGAAACAACACTTCCATCTTTATAGTTGTGAGGGGTATGCTTCCTGGTTTCCATAATTTTGCTTTCCACTATGTCACAAATCCATTTTACTCTTTCCAATTGTTGTGGTGTTGCTCTAAAGAAGGTGTTTCTCTTTGTATCCTCATAATGTGCTATCATTTCCTCTGTGAAAATTGACCACGTAACAAGTTGTTTATGAGAACAAAGCCATTCATACCATAAAAATTGATTCGGCTCTAAATATGAAGATGCAATACATACCTTTTGTAACAGTGGTACACCATGTAGATCAAAATATTGCTCCATCTGAAGTATCCAATTTACCAGATCCTTGCCATCAAACTTCCTCATCTTGCTTTTTCTTAATTTTAGGAGCTCGATCTTGAAATGATTGTAACTCTGTACTTTCGGATCTTTAAGTTCTGAAATTGCAACCTGTAGTAGCCCTCCGTGTCCTCTTTCCAATTCCACTAGTCTGATCCAAATTGGATTCTCCAAGAAATAGTTATGCACAATCTCCCAAGATGACCTGATTATAGACTAGTTCAGTAGAGCGAACTTGTACGACGTGCCACGAGTCACTGTTTTGACCTTTGGCTATGAAAAATATATACAAGAAACTTTATTCTTTCCTCTTTCTGTACCTTATGAAATTTCAATCCGATGCTCAGAGAGAAAGTTATGACGATTTTCCCCAAGTCACCTGTTTGGAATGTAATTCAGGAGTCTGCAAAAAGACCAATTTCCTCAGATCATATCTCCGCAAATATAGTGCAAAAAGATCTAAAATTTGGACCCGAGATTCATCACGATTCCTTCTCAAATGGGTTTTTTTTCAGCTTTTGAAATGTCGCAGAAGAAAAGTTATAGTGAAAATGCCACGATGACCTGTTTGGAGCAGCGAAACCCTAGAATCCAAAGCTCTGATACGAAATGTTATGAAACCAGCTCAAAAAAAGATATAAAAGATAGATCAACACCTTAGAATCAGCCTCTTCAAGGGGGAAACCTCCTTTACATTACATAAATGAACAATTCTTGGATGATACAAATGAAAAGACCTTATTTCTATATATAGGAGTCTAAGGGGTCATAACATAATCAGAGCCGACATAACAATAATAATGTAAGGGCACAATAATAACAATAGTGGGCTACTATGGGGCACAATAGTAACAATATGGGCACTACATGGGTACATCAATATAATAAGTGGGTTGTACTAATAACAATAAGGGGTTACACTAGTAGTATAGGGGCCTAACACTCCAGATCTCCAAAAAGTCTTGGACAATCATTCCAAGGTATTTGAGACAACCAAAGGCCTCTCACCTATTCCTGATCATGATCATGCTATTCATTTGATTCCAAGAAGTGTTCCTCCAAACATTAGGCCTTATAGATATCCCTATGCCCAAAAGAGTGAAATTGAACGTATGGTTGTAGAAATGCTAGAGGTTGGTATAATTCAACTGAGTAAAAGTTCTTTCTTTGCTCCAGTAGTATTGGTGCATAAGAAGGATGGATCATGGTGCATGTGTTTGGATTATAGGGAGCTGAACAAGCTCACTATTAAAGATAAATTTCCCATATCTGTCATTGATTAATTATTGGATGAATTACATGGAGCAATTTACTTCAACAAGTTGGACCTTCGTTTAGGATATCATCAAATCAGAATGAAGACTAAAAACATTATGAAAGCAACATTTATAACTCATGAGGGTCATTATGAATTTTTGGTCATGCCTTTTGGCCTTACCAATGCACCTTCTACATTTCAAGGTTTGATGAATTCCATTTTCAAACCCTTCCTTAGAAAATTTGTGTTAGTATTTTTTGATGATATACTAATCTACAACAAGTCTTGGAAGGACCATGTTCAACATGTTGATAGAGTGCTAAAACTATTGGAGGAGAAACAATTATATGCAAAAACCTCCAAATGTTTCTTTGGAGTATAAGAGGTCAAATATTTGGGTCATATTGTATCTCATGAAGGTGTTAAGGTAGACCCTAGAAAAATTAAATCCATTAAGGAATGGAAAATCCCTACATCCATAAAGCATCTGCAAGGATTTCTCGGGTTGACAGTGTACTATCGCAAGTTTGCTAAGAATTATGGGAGAATAGCAGCACCTCTAACAACATTACTAAAGAAATATGCCTTTTCTTGGACTCCAGAAGCAACAAAAGCCTTTGAACATCTTAAAGAGGTAATGTGCCAAGCATCAGTCTTAGCTACACCTGACTTCAAAAAACCTTTATTGTGGAATGTGATGCCTCAAGAAATGGAATTAGTGTTTTTTAATGCAAGAAGAAAGACCCATTGCTTTTGAAAGTCGTCCAAACAAAGGAAAGTATTTACACAAAGCTATTTATGAGAATTAAATGTTGGCAATACTACATGCACTTAATAAATCACAACCTTACCTAATGGGAAGACATTTCAAGGTAAAGATAGATCATAATAGCCTTAAATACTTTTTAGAACAAACATTATCTTCATAAGAACAACAAAAATGGGTCACAAAGATGTTGGGTTATGACTTTGAAATTGTCTACAAAAAGGCAAGCAAAAGGTTGTTGCAGATACACTCTCAAGAAAGGATGAGGATGTGAAAGCATTTCTTAGCGCCATTTCTATTATTCAACCAAATTGGATAAATGAAGCAAGGGATGAATGGAAGAATGATGAAGAAGTGTGGCCATTCATTCAAAAGTTACAACAAGACCCCAGTATAGCTAATAAATTTAGCTGGAAAAATGATGTGTTATAGTACAAAGATCACTTATACCTCTGTAATAATTCTCAACTCAAACAAAAGATTCTTCTAGAATTTCACACCTCTCCCGGAGGGCACTCAGGATTTTTAAAAACTTACCACAGGGTTAAGAAGGAATTTTTTTGGGATGGCCTTAAATCTGATATTCAAAAGTTTGTGGCGAAATGTTTGGTTTGCCAACAAAATAAAGTTGAAACAATTATGATCCCATGTCTATTACAACCTTTATCCATTCCATGTCAATGTTAGGAGGAGGTTTCAATGGATTTTATCACAGGTTTACCCAAGTCTGAAGGAAAGAGTGTCATCAAGGTGATAGTTGATAGACTTACCAAGTATGCACACTTTTGTGCATTATCTCATTCCTTTAAAGTCATCTCAGTTGCTACTGCATTTATGGAAACAATTCAAAAGCTACATGGAAACCCAAAGATTATTGTAAGCGACAAAGATCCCATTTTCACTGGAAATTTTTGGACAGAATTATTTTCTTGTCTAGGTACTCAATTAGCGCATAACTCATCTTATCATCCTCAATTTGATTAGCAAACTGAGATAGTGAAAAAATGTTTGGAAGGATATCTTCGTTTCTTTGTATCCTATAAACAAACACAATGGGTGAAATGGTTGCCTCTAGATGAATGGTGGTATAACACTTCCTTCCATACTGCAGCAAAAATGACCCCATTTATGGCACTTTATGGATATCATCCACCATTCACCACATCATATTTAAGATAAAATTATAAGGTTAAAGAAGTGGAAGATCACATCGAGCATCAACAATAAGTTCTCCAACTCTTAAAGGATAACCTCACTTTGGCACAGAATAGAATGAAACAACAAGCATATCAACATCGCAGTGAAAGAAGTTTTGATGTAGGTGATTGGGTATTTCTACGGCTACAACCATACAAACAAATGTCCCTCAAGCAAGCTAAGAAGGATAATAAATTATCACCAAAGTATTATGGTCTGTACAAGGTGTTGCAAAATATTGTAACTGGCTAAGAAGGATAATAAATTATCACCAAAAGTATTATGGTCTATACAAGGTGTTGCAAAATATTGGAACTATGGCATACAAATTGGAGCTTCCTACAGCTTCCCGAGTGCACCTAGTTTTCCATGTTTCATCCTTAAAGAAGGTTATAGGTGACAAGCTCCCAGTTCCAACAATATTTACAGAACTTGACGAGGAAGGAAATATCATATTGGAACCTGAAGCGGTCATAGAAACAAGAACTTGACAGCTACGAAATCAATCAATTTCATGGTATCTCATCAAGTGGAAGAACTTACCCACTGAAGATTCCACATGGGAGGATGATAATTTTATACAGAAGCATCCATAACTACTCAGGCATTGAGGACAACACTTTTCTGAAGAAGAGGGGCATGTTAGGTCCCTATAATACTAGTGTATTCCCTTATTATCATTTTCATTGTAGCCACTTATTGTTATTGTTGTTCCCATGTTGTCCCCATATTGTTATTATTGTGCCCCATAGAAGCCCACTATTGTTATTGTTGTGCCCTTACATTATTATTGTTATGTTAGCTTTGACTATATTGTGATCCCTTAGGCTCCTATATATAGAAAGGAGGTCTTGTCATTTGTATCATCCAAGAACTATTCATTTGTGTAATGTAAAGGAGGTTGTCCCCTCGAAGAGGTTGATTTTGAAGTCATTTCTCTATTTTTTCTTCTATTTTGTGAGTTGGTTGCATAACAGACAATTTCATTGTCAACACCAATTTGTAAAAAGCAATGTAAAAGTGCTCACGGATAAAATATCGGTGATATATTATATTTGAAAATAAGAACGCGATGACAACCAAAGTAGCAACGCAAATATGTGAAGACGGCCAATTAAATGTTGAAAGTTGGAGCATCAACGCCAAATGTAAGATTCATTTTTTTTATGGCAAAAGAAAAGCGTTGATGGGGCATATGTCAGTGAAGGAACGGTAACTAATCAACCGAGCTCTGACTAAGTAGATGGTGATATGACATGAATGGGTTTTTGGGTTCTGCCACCAAGAGGTAATTCTTAGTTAAAAAATCAAGATTACATAGAGAAATTTTATGTAATCGCCAGTTAGGTTTATTATATGATTTACCAACTGCCACGCTTTGAAATAATTCATTTTAAATGGTGAAAACCCATATAATGCATGGTTAATATGTTGTATGTTTTATGCAAAGAGGACAAGGTGTTGGTTACCCTGAAACCTCAGATCAAATCCCACTTCCATTTTCGATGCAACTGTTTGACAGTGAAAATTATGGGAAGGAGCGAAAAGTTACATAAAAGAGAGCCCAAAGGACCTGGCCTGCTTGAAGTATACCCATAAATTCATCAGTATTTTTGAGAGGCGGGGTTCGAACAGATTTTATTCCATTGTACAGACTACCATGATGGAGTTGCTAGGGTTTTCACTGATGGTTTTGATGGCTCGCAAGTCAATGTTGGGGGAATTTCTTTTCCTATTACCGAGGATGTAATTACAAAATCCATAGGTGGATGGAGAAAAAAGTTTTAAAATCCATGTTATGGTTGGAATCAATGTGTCATTCTACTTGAGGGATGAATAAAAAGATAGGTGTTGGCGCTCAGAGATCTAGAGATTGTGGTTGAAATATGAGTGGCAGTGTCTCCTGCGTATCACATAGTCCTACTTCACATGCAAGGGACATTTGAAGAGAATAAATTTGTACCATTTCTAGTTCCTTGCCCACATCGTAGGGTAGGTTAAAATGAACACCCTTATTTTATGTTAATGAGTCTGGAGCGCATGTTTGTGAGGGTTAGGGAAAGTCCCAATGTTTCTTCTCGTTTTATATATCGTAAGGGTTTAATTAAGTTGTTTATTTTAAACCATTTGAGAAAGGTCAATAGGACTTGGGAGAACTTTCTATTTTGGGGAGGCTTTGTGGAAACTGTAAAACCAAAGATGGGAAGAAATAAAGGAAGTAAGAATTAAATTAAACAACCCCAAAGCCTAGAATAAGGGACATCATCCATGCAAACCAGAAGTTAGAAAAAAGTATAACATGTTCCTCCTTTAGTTCCCGAGTTAGCAAAATTTTATACAAGGAGAAGTGTGAGTCTAAGAAAGACAAAGGATGCCCCTTCTCCCAGTGTACCTCTCCCTGTAAAACCAGAGGTCGTTAAGCCAACAAATAATGTCAATGGAAAAACCATTGAACCTGAGACAGAGTATGCAAAGCCTAAGAAAGAACCCACCTTAGCCAAAACTTTCAGAGGTGTAAAGAGGCCACATACAAGACCATGGTATAAACTAAGATGGAATATTAATCTGAAGTAAAACCATGAGCTGGCAAAAGAGGTCTTTGATATAGAAAACACCCCTCAAAAAGACTTAATTATAAACAGTGAGGAGTTTACAAGTTCAGAGAGACCTAAGAAGCCTAAAATCTCAAGGAAAAAGGTTGTTACAGAGGCCCAAAAGACTAAGAAATAGATAAAAACTAATGTTGACATCCTGCTCGAAGAATCTAGCACACTCAGCTAGTTGTTTTAATAGCATATTTTTGATCACTGATGAGCCCCAAAATTGGGTAACCTATTGGGCTCATTTTGCCTAATTGTCCTTGTTCAATCCTCCATTTTTCATAGATTATGCATGTTTTTATAGTATGTTTATGTTATTTGAACGAATAAGGGTGGTCACTCTACCTAGGAGGCTAATACGTGGTTATTTCAGGATTTTTGGACAAATTTTGGAGCAAAACCAAGCAATCATGGGTCAGCTGACAGCCAAGCTTGAGGTGAGGATTCGTAGGGAGGTTGTCTCTTGCATTAAATGGCCTTCCTCGAAATCTCCACCCTCAACACCGAGCTCCACAGGCCACCAAAACGAGTTTTAAAGGCAGCCAAACAGTTTTTGGAGGAGTGACTGTTCACTAGCAGTTGGGACAGCCGAGTCCCTTGAATCTAGGAGGGCTGCTAGCCCCCTCGTATTGTACAAATAGGAAGGCCTCAGCCTTCATAGTTTACTTTTGGAACTATTGTTATTTTTGCACTATAGTGTTGTCATTTTGCTCAGCCTGTTTTATTGTAGCTACTGCTGTACAACTTTCATATGATGTTTATTTTTGAATAATGAGAAGCAGCTCTACTTGGCATCAGATCTGAGTTCTTTATAGGAGCCTGCAGCTCTTGGGGTTGGGCCCAACCCGAGTGCTAAGGCCTCCTCTATGTATTGTTAGTTGTTCTTTATGCATTTGCAAAAACATTTCTGTTAAGTAGATTAAAGTTTGTTGATTAACTAGGTCATTGTTAATGGTTAGAAAGACTTTTTGAATGCTCAGATTTAGTTGATAGGTTGTTAACAGAAAAAAGCTTCAAGAAAAGGGCCATCAAACATCTCTGGTTTCACCTCTCCTTCAGTAGGATCAGGAGTTGGGATCAGGATAACTTTGTTGCCCACAAAAAAATTGATTTTTCTTTGCCATGCAATCACTAGTGTTTGATTTTCATGTGTAGAAGTTGGTTACAAATTCAGACTTTCATTTGCTTAGTTGCATGAGTTAAAATACATGGTTTCATTGCAGGTCATACTTCTGTTCATTCTCTTTACTGGCAGCTAGCAGATTAGGTCATCGTAATTGGGTTTTTGAATTACAAGTCTTCGTTGGATCAGTTGGAAAAACGCCTTGCAGAGCACCTGTACCACTCCTTCATCTGTTTATTCTCCATCAACACCATCCACTCCACCCTCTACTTAGCATCCTTGCCTCCCGTTTGCCATTTGCTCCCATAACCCTAGTTTTGTGTGTAACATTGCTTTAGTCTTCTTTGAACCAAATCCAGCCATCTACACCTGCCCACAACTCCATCCACCGAGTCCTAGACCATCTCCAGCCCTCACCCTACCTCCACACTCACTCCTTCACCTTTCCCTCTCCATTCATCCACCAAAAACCTCACTTCTGAACATCCTGTAGAAAGTTACAGACATCCTGTACAAAATCGCAAACATCCTGTAGAACCCCTGCAAACTTCCTGTAGAGGCTCACGAATGAGGTTTCTTGATAGCCAAACTCTGTGAAACTCTCTGGAAGGGTGTTAGGGACCCCTTAGGCCCTCTCTGAACCTTCCCGACCTCCTCCAAGCATTTCCTCTCGCCAATCCACCTCTGCACAGTCAAATCGCATGCATGATAATTCTGGCAACTTATTCAAAAATACAAAAAGATGTTCTTTTCAGATGCTAATGTAGAAGTAGCCTAGATACATGCATTTACCTTCCTAGAAGTCAATGGAATTTCTTTCAGTAGCTTGCATCTGTTTTCTTGCATCAATAGGGATAGCTGGTAAAATTAGGGTTTGCTAGGGTTTACGTTTCCTTTCAGCTTTCCAGTTTCTTTCTGCAAGTAGATCAGCCTTCTTTGATTTAGCTTTCATCCATCAGTTAAAAAGCTTCTTCTCAGAGCTCATAGAAGTTGGCTTGAGCCCCTAGCGGACTTGTGCCAGCTGACCAACTGACAGCTGCGGCAAGAGCTAGTACTTGTGCATACAGCACCGTCACTTTCAAGTTTGTTACGAACTACCGGGTTGATAAAAGTAAAGAAGGGAGTCCTAGGAGTTGTAGCATTATTGCTACAATATTGGAGCTTACCACCTCTTTTTGGCGCTGTTGCTAGGGAAGCGTCAGAGTATTTGTGATTGTTGTTTTTCTTCTATTTTCCTACTCTCGCCTTCTACTAAATAGTTTATTTCATTTCCATTCTGCAATTTCATTTCTGCAAAAGTAAATTAGACATTTCCTGCTTTCGTAGATTAACCTTTCAATTCTGCAAGCGTAAGATAGAATTTCAATTCTACAAGCGTAAAATAGAATTTCAATTTTGCAAGCATAGTCTAGTATTTCCTTCTCGCAATTTGATTTCAGCAAAATAGATTAGTCTTTTCCTGCTTTCATTTCAATTCTGCATTTTCATTTCTGCAAGATAGATTTTAGTTAGTTGCAATTCCACCTGTTTCAGTTTTGCAGGTACAAGCAGAAAAAAAGCAAAAAAGCAACCAAAAGTCCTTTCATGCCTCGTAGGAACAGAGATAATACCGGAAAATTCCTACCCAACACCCCCACCACTTCACTGAGTCACCCTTCGCTCTTCTTTGGTGGCAGTGATCCAAAAGAACCTATAGGTGAACCTCCTGAGATATACGAAGATCCTATAACAGAAGAAGAGCAAGAAAACATTCCTTTTGAGACTATGGCTGACAACAGAAATGGTAGAGACGATGACGAGAGAATAGAAGGTACCTTCCCCATCCGAGAGACTAACGGGGACATGAAAATGAAGAACATAAGTCCCTCAGCCTTACCTCATTTCCATGGATTGACCACTGAAGACCCTGATACCTTCCTGTTTGAGTTTGCTGTCCTTTGTCAAACTTATGACTATACAGAAGACGAGCAAAAGTTGAAACTCTTTCCCTCTACCCTCAAGGATGCAGCATTACGCTGGTTCATGGGGTTACCTGGAAACAGTATCACTACTTGGGCTCAGATGCAGCAAGCCTTTAATAACAAATACCAGGATTACTATAGGTCAAAGGAAACCAAGGGAGAAATCTTTCAGATTGTTAGAGTCGGTCTAGTTATCCCTCCGTCAGAGATCAAAGCTCTTTTTTGCATTTCATGTTTAGGTGTCCCATCAGTTTCGATTAGTTGCATTTCGTTAGGCATGCCATAACTCTGACAGAATGGTTTGTGTTACTCATTCCCCTCGTGTTTGGCACTGGTGGTTCAGGTCTATTCATAAAAACAAGTCTTCAAAGGTCATGTACAGTACTGTTTCAAATTTCTGGGTCATAACAATGGTTCTTGGTCATTAGGTCTTGGGTTGAGTCAGTCTTGTTTTGCAAAGTCTAAGAAGACCAACAGGCCAGAGGGATGTCCTCGATAGGTGGTTACTTCAATAATTTTCATCATTATACAGATAAATTAGGACTTCTCTTCAAAACTCTGTTTTGAAGATAAGTCGTCATCTCATTTTTGTAAAAATCTTCAAAAATTTCAGTTCTTGAATCGTCCAAGCGTAGCCTTGGTCTCCTTTGCCAGAGCATATCACAGCTATCCCTGCAAAGAATTGTAAAGAAAATCATTATTTCAACCAAATTTAAGGAGGAAACCAAAAAGGTCAGAAGTCTATTAATCCTGAAAAAGTGTCAACGACAAAACATTACAAAATGGGTCATGGACCAAGCAAAAATCAAAAGGGAGTCTTTATAAAGATATTTCATGACATTTTCAACTCATTTTGCATGCCAAGAGTGAAGAACATCATTCCAAAGCGAAATTGTGAGTTTGTGAGGAAGTTGGAGTAGTTTCAGGGGTGCGTGATGCATTGGACTAGGCGCACGGCACATCAGGGGCGCGCAGCACATCAGGCATAAAACCGCAGTGTAAAAATACACGCGCACGGCGCATCAGAGGCGCACGGCGCGTTGGGTGAGGCGCGCGGCGCACTTGGGTTTAAGCCTAAAAGTTGCTTGGAGACGCATGAACTCGCCTCCTCTCCACAAAAAATTGCAGGTAGGCTCACATCCACCACTTCTGCTTGGTTTTTGAAAGATAAACGTAATGGGTTCATGATATGTTTGCCTTAGAAATCCAATTGGAAAGCCCTCCTTGTCAATGAAATTGTTGTAGGGTTTGAATGCAAAAAATTGTTGTAAGGGTTTCAAAAGCAGAGTGTAACCAAGGTTGTCATTATTTCTCCATTTCCCTTTGTTTCCCATTCCCAAATTCACCCTTATTTTTCCCCATTAATTCCCTCCTTCATCCTACACTATAATCCCTCACCTCTATTACAAAACACATTATCCTTATCATTTCCCTTCCCTTCTCTAAGTCCCTTGTTTTTATTTCCAAATTCCCTAATGTTTCCCCTTTCCTAATATTCCCTTGTGCATTTGTGTCCCCTTGGTCACATCATTTTTAGAGCAAAAGAATAGTTTACAGGCAACTGTGCACGCAGTTTATACATCAGCATATATATTCCAGCTATTTTGTTTTCAAAGACATGTCAGAGACCGAGTCAACCTATGAGCAGGAGTATGATAGTCATTCTACACCTGAGGTAAATGTGCCAAATGTGCCACGGAGGTATCACAAAGGTGGCAAAAGTGGTCAGCATGTCAGGGAGGAGTCTACTTCTTTGGCCCAATTGCAAGCTTGCCCATTTGCAATGGATTGTTTTCGGCGTCAATCGTGTTTCCAATACTGTGAGATGATCTCACAAATCCAGCATCATCGGGAACTAGTCCGTTATTTGTTCTACATTTACAGGATGGTCATGTAAACCTTGCCGGAGTGAATTTCACCTTGTCACCCGAGACTATTGCTCAGGGCACCAGGATACCAAATGTAGGGGAGGAATGGAGTAAACACTAGCTGTTAGACAGATTCTACTATGAGCCATATATCAAACCCGGGTATATGAGACACTTGAGCGCAGTTTTTCCTTTCAGATTCCTGAGGGATGAGTATGCACCATTGATGAAACTCATCATTCGATATTTCAGTTGCGAGGCCAGATTCTCGCATATCTATGTGTACCATGTCCGTTTGTTGATGCATTTCATGAGGGTACGTATGATGAACATTTCGTTTTTCATGTGTCGCAACATAGAGAGGATGGTGCCTTTAGTACAAAGGAAGAGCCCAACACATCATCATAAGAGCATATATCATTATGCGTTGATCAAAATCATAGTGATGCATCAGTTGGCACAGCAGGGCATTACTTGGGAGGATTTCATCTCCCGTGATTACTTCGCAGCGCTACAGCCGCCTCCTGAGATAGTTCATGATGAGGGAGCACCTTCACACCAGCCAGGCATTCCCGAGACTGAGCATATAAGTGCTCCTCCATATGTGACATACCAGCGAGGCCACATGGCCTTATTTGCATCTACACGACGAGTACTATCTCCACCCGGGGTGGAAGGGGTCTCGTTGACTTCATTAGCACAGCGAGTATTATCTCCACATCATGTGGAAAGGGTCTCGCCTTCTTCTTCAACACAGGTACAGATCCAGGATAGGGGCAATAGGCCCATGTTTGATGAGGGTCCTTCAGGAGGTCAGGACACGGATATCATTGATCTTGATGCGAGCTCTCCTAGCTCGGAGCTAAAAGAGATCATCCGACAGCAAAGGGATGAAAATGACTTGCTGAAAAAGAAATTGCAGATGGCTAAGTGGACGATCAACTACTTGGAGTAGCGCAATAAATAGCTGGAAGATGAACATACACTTTATGAGCTACGGCAAATCCGGGAAGACCGAGAATTGGCCCGAAAGAGACCCGGTGATTTGACACCGATTGATCGAGAGTCTATGCTCATCCGGGTGAACACTCATTTGGAGAAATTGTTGGCGAAGGCAAACAGAGACAAGGACATGCTTCGTCATATGAAAACTCACTATTGGGCTCGCATGCATGTTTGCAAAGCAAAAATGAAGATTCTTAAGAGGCGATTGAGCAAGGCACTAAAACGGCGAAAAAAGCCTGATCCACTCCAAATTTTGGCCGAGGCTTCATTGGCGGGGCACAATACATGATAGAGGGTATTTACTCTGAATTTGAGCAAATTCGGAGAAATTTTTGTCATTTTTGAAAATTTTGTCCTAAAAACAGGTTTTTTGGCTCAACGCGTAGCGCGCCGTGCGCGACCCATAAGATTGGGAGGTCCAAATCACAAATGACTTGTAGTGTTGGATTTGTCATGATGAAATATACATGCTAAGCTATGGCCAAAGCATTTCATCAAGTTCTGGGTGACCAAAAGGCTCAAAAACACCATGAAAATCACCTTTCTGCCACCTTTTGCACCAACAGGAAGTACTTCCGGGAGAATGCACTTTTGGAGGGGAAAATGGACACCAAATTGGAAAATTCCACTTGGGTTGGAAAGTAGACATCCAGGGCTTTCCAACAAGTCAACCTGAGCTCAATTTGGATTCCAGGAAGTGCCCAAAAATAGGTGGAAAGGCACGCGGCGCATAGGGCTCAGGCGCACGGCGCACAGGGTTTTTTGGCACAATTTTCATCTTCAACTCAGGAAACGAAGCCAGTTTGACCAGTTTTGACTTGTGATGTGATTTTTTCACTCCTCTTGATGGAATTAATGAAACATGATGTAATTTTGGCACTTTATTACTTGTTCTAGAATATTCATTCACTAAAAAGTGAAAATTAAATGAATGAATCAGTTTCCTACCTTATAGAGGCAAGTTGTTTTGACTGCCTAGATTGTAGTGCTTTGTTTAGAATTGGTTGAAACAGCTCCTAGGATTATGAGCTCGATCCCTAGAGGCAAGGGAATAGGTTGGCTTGCCTATATTATTTATTTTCTTAGTCATTTTCATGGTTGGACTCTTGGGGAAAAGGTTTTGAGACTCTATTGTACATTTTACTTCAGCATTTTGGCAAAGGAAAGACCAGGGTTTTGCAACACTGTTTGGAATTCATGTGGCTTTATGTCTTGATGGTGTGCTTCTTTTAGTACTTGTAAGTTGTTATGTGTATCATTTTCCTTCTCTCATCTTCTGCAATTGAACAAATGAAGTGTTAAGGTAGAATTCATAATTTGTAATGCTCTGCCTTTAAGTTTGTTTGATCTCCTATGTTTTCATCTGTTTAAGGAGAATTCTTGAGGTTTCCTTGCTCTCCTTAGCTCCTCACCTGTCTGATCTACTCACCTCATTAGCTTTTAAGGCATCAAACAATTTCCTACCTTGCTCCAATCAGACCTCTGCAGAAACTGTGTCTCATCCCCGCACCCAAAATTGCCTTTCCCTTTGATTCAACAAAAACCCCAAAAAATCACCTTTAAACCTCTGCACTTAATACCTAGCCTAAGATTAGTTACAATTTCAGTCATCTCGAGCCTCATTGATTATATTTTTCCGAGATTGACCCGGAGAGAGCCCTCTCCTGTCCTCGTAGGGCTAGCTACGAGGCTGAGCGTGGTTTGGTGTTGCCTTGAGTTTTGCCTTCCTTAGTCTGGGGAAAATTCGAGCGTTAACACGGATCACCATGGGAAATGATGAGTCTTTATAGGACTATGAGGAAAGGTTCCAACTTAGCTATAAACGGGCCAGGTGCACACTTGACCCTGAATCTCTAAAGTTGGTTCTGCTCCGAGGAGTCCCTGAAGACCTTCTAGATACCCTTCACATGCTAGCTAGAGGAGATATTTACCAACTACCTTATAAGGACATAAAGACTGTGTTTAGAAACCACTCTAGGGTAGCCCGGAAAAGAGGTAGGGGGAATCCACTTTCAGCTAGTACTACCTTCTCCAAGCATGAGTTTGCTAATCAGACGGAAGACCTCAAAAGTGAGATGAGACAGACCATTGCCATGCAACTTGATACTTTCCGAATCCAACAAAAGAAAGAAGAATCTGAGAGGGCTTTGGCCATTTTCTGTCCCAGATGTACGAGGAAGCACCCTAAGAACGAGTGTCCATTGCACTCAGTGGACGTATGTTTCGTTTGTGAGGAAAACCACCCTACAAACCAATGCCCAACCTTACCCGGATTCAAAGCCATGTACCAAGGGACTAAGGCACCCACTGAACCTCTCTACTTCCTCAACCAAAGGAGGCCGCATGGACCCAGACCTTACCAGCAGGGGATGCAAGGGACATCCCAAGATTATTATAGCCCCAACCAATCTTCTCACATGCCTTCTTGGGGTCCCCCTGCTCATCCTTCCTCGTCTGCACCTCCTCCGTGGTCTTATCCACCTCAACACCATACTCAACCCACTGCTCATTCGTTTCACTCACATGTCTAGCCTCATTGGAATGCACCTCAACCAAGGTGGAGGCCCCAATACAACTCTCCTCCTGCCATTCTACCTCCACCACCGGCTCAACCACAACCATTACCTCCTGCTCCTCCAAGACAACGCCAAATGCCTGCTCAACCGAACCCGAACCCCAACAACCGACAGGCCCAGCAGGTATACACTGGGGAGACAACATGTCCTACCTATGTTGTGGATATCCAGGAGATCAACCTGTGATCCGGAAAGACCCTTCCATATTGCCAACCTCCTCCCCCAGAGGATGAGGAAGACAAACAGGAAAGTGAACCCAAAGCCATTCCACCCTTTCCTGAGTGACTAACAATAACCACGCAACCAAACCCAGAGGAGACTGAACTTCTGGGAGAATTGAAACAGTTGTGTGTGAAAATACCCCTTCTCCAGGCCATCAAAGATGTACCGATATACAACAAATTGATTAAGGAGAAGTGTTTCAGGCACCCAGGTAGGAGAAAGAGAGATGCCTCGACTATCAATGTCATAGGACAACTGTCTGATCTAATGTTGGGGCAAGTAATCTGTCCAAAGTAATTGGACCCTGGGAGCCCTGTAGTTGATGTCCACATCAATGGCACCATTATCCCCCATACCTTGATTGATCTATGGGCTTCCATTAATGTGATGACCAGGGACACCATGCTTAAACTCAACATTCAGAGTTCCTTAAGAAAGACCTCGACAGTCCTGCAGTTGGCAGATCACTCCACCGTGACTCCCGAAGGGATTGTGGAGGATGTCTTGGTCTCTGTTGAATCTTGGGAGTATCCTACAGACTTCTTGGTCCTTCAACCAAAGGCAAAGCTTACTAGATACCCCCTCATTTTGGGAAGGCCTTGGTTAGCCACTGCGGATGCTTACATCAGTTGCCAAGCTGGAAACATGACCATCAAAAATGGTCTTATGTCCAAGCAGCTAGTCCTATACCCTCCTGCCCAGCCTCTGCTAGAACATGACTTACCGCTCTGGTTGGAAGAAGGAGATGAGGATGAGGTCTACTCTGCACCATTGTGCACAATAGAAACCACTAAGGGAGGTCCTCAAACCAAGGATGATTTGATTGAGACTTTGATTCAAAATCCACCTCCCAGTGCACTATCCTTAGAGGAATTGGTGGAGGAAACCCAAGCCAGCACCTCAGTGGACCTCTGTGTGACTGATCCAACCCCTCCTAGAGTTAAGAATGTGGAGTTTGGTCCCGAGAGAACTTTAAAGATCAGCTCCTCCCTATCTCCTTCCCAGGAGAAGGAGCTGTGTAGCTTACTGAACAATCATTTAGATGCTTTCACCTTGAACTATAAGGAGATGAAAGGAGTCCATCCTTCAGTCTGTACCCATCACATCTACATTAAAGAAGATTGTAAACCAGTCAGGCAGCCTCAAAGGAGAATGAATCCAGCCCTTAAGGACATTGTCAAAGAAGAATTGCAAAAATTGTTGGATGCAGGATTCATCTATCCTATCTCCGATAGTGAGTGGGTTTCGCCTCTAGTGCTTGTGCCCAAGAAGAACAAGAAGTGGAGAATCTGTGTAGATTACCGAGAACTTAACAAAGCCACTAAGAAAGACCATTTCCCTTTGCCTTTCATAGATCAGGTGTTGGATGGACTGGCAGGGAAGAAGTTCTTCTCTTTCCTAGATGGGTTCAGCGGGTATAACCAGATCCAAATCAGCCCGGAAGACCAAGATAAAACCACCTTCACCTGTCCTTGAGGTGCCTTTGCCTATCGAGTCCTTCCCTTTGGGCTATGCAACACTCCTGCCACTTTCCAGAGAGCAGTATTGAGCATCTTTTCTGAGTTGGTCCATGATTCGGTAGAAATCTATATGGATGACTTCACTCCTTATGGGTCCAACTTCCAAGAAGCATTGACCAATCTGGGAAAAGTTCTAACCAAGTGCATTGAGATGAACCTGTCCCTCAGTCCTGAAAAATGTGAATTCCTGATGACTGAAGGGACTGTGCTAGGACATACCATTGCTCGGCAAGGATTACAGGTGGATCCTAATAAAATTGCTATCATCCAAAAGGTCCCACCTCCTCAAAAGGTAAGAGATGTTCGGAGTTTCCTAGGCCTAGCAGGATATTATCGAAGATTCATTAAAGACTTCAGCAAGCTAGCCTCGCCTTTGTTTGGACTCTTAGGGAAAGATGTTGAGTTTAAATGGACTGACAACTGTCAAGGGGCACTGGACGAATTGAAAGATAAGTTGGTGTCCGCCCCGATCTTGAGAGGTCCAAACTGGGCCCTACCTTTCCACATCCACACTGATGCCTCGAAAAAAGCCATAGGGGCAGCCTTAGGACAAATTGAGGAGAAACTCCCATATGCCATATACTTCGTCAGCAAAAACCTGTCCAAGGCAAAAATGAACTATACTGTAACCGAGAAAGAGTTCCTGGCCGTAGTCCATTCCCTAAACAAGTTCAGACACTACATCACCAGTTATCAAACCTTTGTACACACTGATCATGTTGCGATTAGATACTTAATGAATAAGCTTGATGTCAATGCTCGTATTATTAGATGGTTACTCTTGTTACAACAATTTGATTTGACGATTGTCGACAAGCTAGGTAAGGAAAATGGTGTTGCTGACTTCTTGTCTAGATTGGACTTTCCTGCAGGTGAGGAAGGAACAGTGGATGACCAAATGCTAGATGAACATCTATTTTCTATCTCAGTACTCTCTCCATGGTTTGATGATATAGCAAATTACTTGGTCTTAGCACAGTTCCCTCCGCATCTGTCCTCAAAGGAGAAGAGCAGAATTGTAAGGAAGAGTGCCCCGTTCACTTGGATCAGGGGCAACCTGTTTAAACTTGGCCCAGATCAGATCTTGAGACATTCTGTTAGGGAGGAGGAAGTCTTTGACATCCTCCTAACTTGTCATGATGGAACTTGTGGAGGCCACTTTGCAGCAAAAAGGATTGCCTTCAAAATCCTACAGGCAGGCTACTATTGGCCTACTCTTCATCAAGATGTCAGAAGATACATTATCCAGTGTGACCGATGTCAGAGGATGGGGAAACCGACTCCAAGAGATGAAATGCCTCTCCAACCTCAAGTGACCTTCGATCCATTTGAGAATTGGGGCATGTATTTTGTGGGTCCTATCAACCCTCCTTCAAAGCAACGGTCTTACATCATTGTGTGCACCGACTATCTAACCAAGTGGACAAAACGAAGGCAATCAAAGCAGCAAGAGAAGAAAAGGTGGCTGAGTTTCTGAGGGAAAATATCTTCTACAAGTTTGGCTACCAAAGAGAGTTGGTCACAGATAAAGGAATCCAATTCACCTCCAACCTGATTGAATATTTGCTCGCTCATCACAAGATCAAGCACAAGACTTCCACCCCCTATCATCCTCAAGCAAACGGGCAGGTGGAAGTCACTAATCGAGCATTGGAAGGGATTTTGACTAAGGTTGTGAGCAGCAACATAAAGGATTGGGTAGATCGCCTGGTTGAGGCCACCTGGGCCTACAACACCACTTGGAAGACCACAACCAATTTCACACCTTATGAGCTGGTCTACGGGAAGAAAGCTTTGTTGTCCATAGAGTTCGAGTACAATACATTGAGGGTGGCAGCTCAGCTGGACCTAGATCTCAGCCATGCTCAACGTGAAAGATTATTGCAGCTGAATGGATTAGATGAACAAAGAATGTAGGCCCTTCTCCACTCAGAGGTAGTTCAACTCCAGAGGAAGATATGGCATGACCGACACCTTAATGAGAAGCAATTCCAGCCGGGAGATTGGGCGCTGTTGTATGACTCAAGATACAAGGATTTCAAAGGGAAGCTAAGGACAAGGTGGTTAGGACCATATACAGTGGAGAAATGTAACGATAATGGTTCAGTCCTTATCAGGACCATTGATGAAGAGGCCATCCCCATGCTTGTCAATGGGCATCGACTGAAAATCTACAAGAAACCCCTCTCGAGGCAGGAATTCATTGAAACTATGGAAAAATCAGTGTTGGTAATAGAGCAGGGTTCTGCCTCTGTTCTGGCCACACCTTGATCATCAAAAAAAAAAAAGAGGAATAAAAAGATCCCTGGATGAAAACCTCTCTGAGGCGGCCAGGGCAGGCAGTGAGGGTGAAAACCTCATGGAGGTGCCCCCGCTGTCTCTCAGAAAATAAAGAAATGGAATAAAAAAGATACTTGGGTGAAAACCTCTTTGAGGCGCCCAGGGAAGATAGTGGGGGTGAAAACCACGTAGAGGCGCCCCTACTATCTCTCAAAAAAAAAAAAAGAGAAAAAGAAGAAAAAACAGGTCTGATCTTTGAAATAATTGCAGGTTGTAGGGATATAACGCAGATAAAGAGGGTTGCGCAAATCAAGGACAAGGGTCCATCCCAAGCTATCAGACATCCTCACCAATGCTCCCTCCATGGCCACACACTTTTTCCAGGATTTGGACACATTCGAGTCAAGATTCAACCTCCTACAAGAAGTTTCAGGGCTTTCTACAAGAAGTTCTGCATTTCTACAGGAAACATCCTGTAGAACCTTTGGGCAAGCCAAGATCGATTCTGGAGGAGGATTTAAATCTTGAATTTTGTTGGTGAGGCCTGCAGCCACCCCTTTGTCCCATCCATTACCTGTTTCCTCTCTTTCCACTGCCATTGCCACAATTTGGTCATGTACTCTTGCACAGTCATGCAAAAAGTTCTGTTTTCCTCAGATCGCCATTTTTTTCCAAGGAACAAATCAAATACATGAAGGCCCACACACTCTACTTGTCAAAAGCTCCAACAGGACCCTTCAACCATGACTGTAGTCGTGCCCGTTTCAGCATGCAGCCCAGGAGGAGAAGCAGCTATAGTATGTCCTACAGGAATCCTGTAGCACTTGATCCACCTGGAATACACACTATGGAGTCAAGAGTAGTTGAAATCGACACAGGAGGCATGCAACCAGCTCCGCGTAACAATGAACACCTCCTTGACAGCTGAGAGAAGACAAAGCCGTGCATGCAACGTTCACCACCAGAGGGCCGGGTCCTAAAAGCCTTGCATCCAGCATCAGCAAATGAACGAGGGAATTCACACGCCTGTGCACGAAGCAGCAATGAGCAAAGCCATTGTTTCATGTCCAAAAACCTGCAAAACACGTCCACGATCACCCCAGGTAAGTGCCTAACCTTATTTCATCAAATTACATAAGCTATACTATGAACACTGCACATCTGTGAATGGGCGGATTGAATGAATGCAATGGCCAGTCAACTGGCCACCCACAGCCAGTAGAATTGCCTCGTGGGATCCGAACGAGCATGGTTACGCTCGATTCCGCTAGAAGGACGTGGAGCCAACACGTGGGAAGTGTCCAGTCGGGAGATCAGCAGATTTGCAGTGAAATCGGTGGACTGACAGGGATGACGGCGGGTAATGGCGGAGATAGATATTGGTGCTCAGAGACACACCAAGGAATGATGGTTGTGACGTTTTCTAACGGCTCGGCCTGGACACCTCACCCCCCGCACCATGAATTGCGCCGTATTTCAAAATCATTCGGCTAGAGCACGCACATCAACCACTGTCATTTACGCCTACAACTGGTTTTTCAGCAACGTGAGCGTCCTCCTCCTTTGTAGTTCATTAGCTCGAGTTTCTCGGCACGGTTCAAACTCTTCCCATGTCCCAGACTTGCTCCACAGCGTCGTGACATCCTCCAAAAGCAGCAAAAGCTCTCGACAGGAAGGAGCTCTACAAGAAGCACAGAGAAAGCTCCCGGAGCAGAGAAACCCGTGTTTGTTGCGTCGGAATTCGAAATTTCGAAGAGAGGTAGGCTCGAACACGCCATCCCCATGCTTAATTTTCGAAAGGTGATGAACTAGCTTGTTTGAAGTGGGGAAAATTGAAACCAATCTGCCTGTGGGTCTAGAATGGTGGTTTTGCTTATATGATACACAGAATTTCTTTTAAATGGTGCTGCGTCATATTCACCTCCATGGTTCCTGTTAACAAACTCTCCCCATTATAACGACAAACCGTTGTAAGGCTCACCTATGCACATATAAAAAAAATTGTGACTGTTACATGGTTGGTGTGAAAATTAGCTCTGCACTCTGTCTGTGAGAGCTTAATTCCTTTTGACAAGTCGAGTTTTGGGCGGCAGCAGTATTATAACCAGAGAATTGGTGAAAGGGGAGATACACACAGCGGAGAAACCCTGTCCTGAGAATCAAGGAGGAAAACCATATCCGAATTTCCATTCTACCCAGAGCTCAAGCCAAAAATAGAGTGTTTTCATCATGCCAGGAGGGTTTATCAAAAAGGAACCCTCCGATTCCTGAAAATTGAGGGAAACTCCCGAGGTGGTAGAATTGTTTACTCGTGCCCACTGGATGACCTTCTGTGACAGAATTCAAGGTCATGATGATGAAATAACAGAGGAGTTCCTAAGGTCCCTGCAGCCCAAATCAAAAACACTGGCCACTGTAAAGTTCAGAGGATTGACCTTCAAACTCACTCCAAAACTCATTAGTCGGGTCACGGAGTTTCCATTGGGGATACCATGGGATAAAGAGGAAAGGAAATTGGGCCAGAAGGCCAAAAAGTAATTTTTCCTACCGGAAGAACAGTTTTCAGAGGATAAGAATGGGGTCCGGAGAGCCAGCCTTCAGCCATTTTGGAGCGAGGTCAGCCTTCAAATTATGAAATATATTACCTGTGAGGGGCGATTTAGTATTGTGTATGGTTATCACTTTCGCTTGTTAACCGAGATTAGGCATAAGATGGATTTGCCCTCAAAACAAAAATTGAGCATCCCATACTTCCTCCTACAGTCATTGATTGAGTGTGGCACAAAACTGAAGGAGGGGACACCAGACCAGCTGGCTCATCATGGGCTTATCAAGCTCCTCGTATAAGATGCCCTCCATACTTATATTGTCCCTATCTCTTGGGATATTTTCCGCAATATGTCCAAGGATGAAGATATCCGGACTCTGGCCGAAGAACTCACTTCATCCAGCAGTGAGGAGAAGGAGCATATGAGGCAGAGAAGAAAACTAAGGGTAAGGAAGCTAAGGGTAAGAAAACCCAAGGCAGACCATCATAGGAAAAGCCACAGGAAAGGCAAGAGGAAAAGCAAGAAAAAAGACAAGCTGCTGAGGCCAAAGCTGTGAGTGGAGTAAAAACACAAATGCCAAGGGAGAAGCGGTTGCAAACCCAGGCAGAGAGGACTGAAAAAGTCCAAACAAGTAAAGGCACACCCAAGGCAACCACAGTACAAATCAAAGAGAAGGCACCCCTAGCCAAGTAAGCCAAATCAGGGAAAACTGGTTCTACAGGAAGCCAGCAGACTGTTTCTACAGGAAGCTAGAAAATTGCTTCTACAGGAAGCCAGAAAACGGCCACTACAGGACTTTCTACAGGAAGTCTGGGGAAAGGGCAGCAGAAGGAGAAATCAGCGGAGATTTTAGCTAGGGAGGTAGCAGCTGTGCTGGCCACCCTAAGCACATCCCCCAAGCAGAAGGAAAAGTGAAAGAGGGAGCCTTCCCTGTACTTTAAGGTGAGAATAAGTGTAAGAATTAAAACCGGCAGACCCCAACCACCGTCCAAAGAACCAATCACCATTTTCGACACCACTACCACACCAAGGGAGAGGTCACCCTCCAAGGTAGCCATCACTTATGAACGGGGAAGCCTGTATACATCCACCTGGAGGTAGAGGATGAAAATGTTGGACACCAAGGCCTCTCTACAGGATGCTGAGGCTATTCTATAGGAAACACTGGCTAGACTGAAGGAGACCGAAGCAATGGAGGGCGAGGTAGCTAAATTACCTCAGAGGGAATAAAATGTAGAAAACATTATGGAACCTAACCCCCAACCCAGCTTGGGCTCCTATTATAACTTCTTGGAGGTCGGAAAGATCATTCCTCAGAAATTCACAATGCCACTTTTCCTTGCCCTAGAGGAAGAGAGAGTGAGGACCCACACTTGGATGAAAATTGCTAAGTCCAAGGGTGTGGAAAATATAGGTCCTCTGGAGGAACAGCTCAAAGAGGCTAGGAGGGAATTGGCTCTAGTATGGCATGTGGAGAATAGCCAGCGGGTCAGGCTACAGGAAGAAAATGAGTTGCTTAGACAGTAGCTACAATTACAAGGACAGAGGAAGGAAGACATGCCTCACATCTTGGGGGAACAAGAGCAACATGAGGGGCCCACAATAGCCACAGATACCCCTTATGAACAGGAAAGAAAGGAAGGGACACAGACTGAAATTGAGGCACTGAACCAGCAGCTACAGGAACAAGAATTGCAGATACATTCTCTGAAACAACAGCTGCAAGAAAAGGAGGCCCAACCGGCCTGCATGGCTAGCTGGGCAATGGAAGCTCTGCAGTGCAGGCAGCCTACCAAATCTTATGCCCTATACCTCAAGGACCAATGGTTACAGTTTCAAATCAATACCTTGGCCCAAAGGGCATCACCCCTTTCCAAAATTATCATCATTTTGCAGCTTTATGTAGTAGTAGTTCATCTGAGGATAGGGCCAAATTGGCAGAGTTCTACTTGCACAACTTCACCCTTCCGGACATGAACGCATAGGATCCCAACACGGTGATAGGAGATGTCCAGCTTATGGCCATGGCCTCTTGGATGAGCCATGAGGAGAAGAGAGCAGCAGAGGTCCGCAGTATCATAGGTAGAGAGCTCAGTGAGCCTCTCATGATTAGAGCAGAGCCAGATGACCCATCAGCAGTGATAAGCGCCCACCAGCACTTGGCCAACAGTCCTCAAGATCTACTGGAATACATTGAGCAACAGGCTCAAGCCATTGCCCATTTTGAGGACATGGAGAGACTGTTGGGAGAAAACTGTATGCATGCCTGCACAAGGCGGTGGAACACACTATCTCACAGCCTGAAGATAAGGGAATACCACTCTCCCACTAGGATGAGGGAGGCTTTGGCAAGGGTACCTCTCTACAAATAGTTGATCCAGAACTTGCAAGCCAATTGGATTGGCTTGAAATTTAGTCCTCCTTTACTTCTGGGATTGCTAGAAGGAGTGAAGGAAGAGGAGGAAGGTAGACGATGGGAGGAAGTGGAGAGGAAGGCAGGATTCCACGACCGGGAAGAGGATATCACAGCAGAGGCTTGGGACGTGAGGGAGGCGATCAAAGCCATAAAGGATGATGAGCTGGACTAGTTGCTTAGAGGGTGAGCAACCGATTCAACAGGGGGGTGATGATGAGCCCCCAAATTGGGTAACCTATTGGGCTCATTTTGCCTAATTGTCCTTGTTCAGTCCTCCATTTTTCATAGATTATGCATGTTTTTCTAGTATGTTTATGTTATTTGAACGAATAAGGGTGGTCACTCTACCTAGGAGGCTAATACGTGGTTATTTCAGGATTTTTGGACAAATTTTGGAGCAAAACCAAGCAATCATGGGACAGCTGACAGCCAAGCTTGAGGTGAGGATTCGTAGGGAGGTTGTCTCTTGCATTAAATGGTCTTCCTCGAAATCTCCACCCTCAACACTGAGCTCCACAAGCCACCAAAACGAGTTTTAAAGGCAGCCAAGCAATTTTTGGAGGAGTGACTGTTCACTAGCAGTTGGGACATCCGAGTCCCTTGAATCTAGGAGGGCTGCTAGCCCCCTCGTATTGTACAAATAGGAAGGCCTCAGCCTTTGTAGTTTACTTTTGGAACTATTGTTATTTTTTGCACTATATTGCTGTCATTTTGCTCATCCTGTTTTATTGTAGCTACTGTTGTACAACTTTCATATGATGTTTATTTTTGAATAATGAGAAGCAGCTCTACTTGGCATCAGATCTGAGTTCTTTATAGGAGCCTATAGCTCTTGGGGTTGGGCCCAACCCGAGTGCTAAGGCCTCCTCTATGTATTGTTAGTTTTTCTTTATGCATTTGCAAAAATATTTCTGTTAAGTAGATTAAAGTTTGCTGATTAACTAGGTCACTGTTAATGGTTAGAAAGACTTTTTGAATGCTCAGATTTAGTTGATAGGTTGTTAACAGAAAAAAGCTTCAAGAAAAGGGCCATCAAACATCTCTGGTTTCACCTCTCCTTCAGTAGGATCAGGAGCTGGGATCAGGATAACTTTTCTGCCCACAAAAACACTGATTTTGTTTTGCCATGCAATCACTAGTGTTTGATTTTCATGTGTAGAAGTTGGTTACAAATTCAGACTTTCGTTTGCTTAGTTGCATGAGTTAAAATACATGGTTTCATTGCAGGTCACACTTCTGTTCTTCTCTTTACTGGAAGCTAGCAGATTAGGTCATCGTAAATCACCAACTGGTCGGATGAAGTTTTGACTGAACGCCAATAACTAGCTTGTCAGATATTTTCACTGTTAAAATTTTGATGAGCGCTAACGGTTTCAATGTTAGCACGATTTTGTATTGATTTCTATAAAACGCTGACAACCAACCCATCAGAGATCCTAGTCCTTATCTCGATTTGAAAGAATATCAGTGGATTGCTCAGCGTTGGTAGATGAGATTGTCCTGAAAGGAGTTGCATAACAAATACCATATTTAGCATGATGAGGAAGCACATGTTCCAGAAAACTAGGTAGGATATTAGTTAACAAATTTGACCCTAATTTCTAGTCGTGATTCCAGAAGACCATTATATCTTTAGATACATATATTTTAAGATTATGTATTTTATTTGGTTGTATTAGATATACACTCTTTATTTTTATAAGTTTGTAATTAAGTACATACTAAGAACCTAGTTTTAATTTGTAAATTTTCTATAAAGACAAAGTCTATGAAAAGAAAAAGGGTTCAGTTTTTGTTGAAAAAGTTATTGTGCTTTGTATATTTTGGAATTTTTTAATGAAGAAAGCCTAAATCTACAAAAAATATTCATGTGTTGGGTATTCTGAATTTGTTTTCTCCATTTTGATGTATTTATTCTTGCCATGATATATCATCTTCTGATGATTGAATGAAAGAACATAAATAGAATTAATTAATTGCAATGCTCTATTCATAGATTCAATTATTTGCATTCTTCTTTCTAAAGTTAGAATTCATCTATTTGATGTTCCTTCTTAATGGATTGTTCCTCTTATATTCTGCCTTTCATTATAGAAAATTAATGATTCATAATTGCTCAGCTACCTTGCCTTTGTTGACTATTTTAGTGTGATCTTACATTAAGCCAAAAGAGACTCCATCGCCCAATGGTGTTTATTTTTCCCCATATTCCAACCAACACCAACAACTTTTACATTAATCTGGCCATAGAGTGTTTAAGAGACCTGCTACTATTGTGATCTAGGTTAGTTGAGATTGAGGAGAGATCCCACTTTGGATTGAGGGGCCAACTTCAATCCCAAAGAGGTTAGGGGTTACCTTAGAGTTTTTCCCCACAACCAGGGTTTTCTCTAAGTGATAACAAGTGGGCCCAATGAAATATAATATCCAATTTGAAAAGGAAAATCTAGTATTATTGGTTGCAAAGGCATGGAAAAAAAAAAATTCTCTCTACCTATTGTTCTTTGAAATTCATCATAAGATTGTACATACCTCTAAAAATATGCAAAAATTGAAGGCCAATAATAGCTAGTTCTTAGAATATTGTGAGCAATGGATTTCCCTATGAAATATCTACCTATGTGAATATCAAAATCTATTGATCAATGAAGCTTTTTCAAGATCGTTTGGGTTGTTGTATCATCGACGCATCATTGTAATAGTCCATCAATAGATCTATGGAAAATTGAAGTATTCCAAATTAGATAAATTTGGAAGCTTCAAGATGAAACCTCCTTCATTCATGATGTTCCAAATTATCAAGACGTCATTCATGTTGTGAATAATAAATTATGTTCTAATACTAAGGATTTCTTAGTAAATCAAGTTTTTTGTATTTGATTGAAAATAATGCATATAAAGAAACATTGTTATTTTCAGAAGAACGTTGGTTCAAGATGTTGAGCTATACGTAAATATAAATCACATCTCCTCATTGTGTTAAATGTTGTAAACATAAAATCATGTTCTTGTATTTTGGTAAGTCAATGTGCAAGTTTTCCGAATAAAAATGTTTGTGACAATAAAAATTTGACTACAAGTAAAGGGATTTTTACCTCAGTATGCTTACCAAGAATGAAATGATGAAATTTTTCAATAGCTTTGACAAGAGAAAATGCATGTTTTTCAATTAAAGAATACTTTAATTCATCATCAAATAAATTTTGGCTCATGTAATCTATGGGATGTTCATTATTATGATCATATTTCTAAAGAAGAATTGGGGATGTAGTTTCTTTAATGGCATTAATATATATAATAAATATTTGGAAAAATAAAGCTTCGCAAGACATATGGAGAACTAATTGTATTTTTTAAATCTACAAAATCCTTTTTTAGTAGTACCATTCCAAGAAAACACATGGTTCTATTTTAACAAATTATGAATGGGTTTAACCATTCTAGAAAAATTAGATATAAATCTCCTTACGAAATTATCTTAACCGTGAAATACGAGGATATTTTGAATACCAATAACTCTTTTGGATCAATATTGATTATAGAATCATATATAAATATGCCCAAGTAGCTTTCATGCAATGACACCGAAGATAGATTTTGTAGGGTTTAATGACATATTGAGTTTTGTACAACCGAAAAAAACTTCTTGTCTAATATGATCAAAATGATATTGTTGAATTCTAGAAAAAATATTTAGATCGTTGTGATAACTTTGAATGATTTTACTTTTAAGATCATTGAAAACTATTTGCATAGTTCGTTCAAATGTGACACTTACATTGATTAAGCCAAAAGGCATTCATTCGTAAGTAAAGGTGCCTTGATAGGTGGTGAAAGTATTTTTTAATTTGTCAATTATATTAATGTGTATTGGTCAATTCCAGAGAAGCCATCAAGGTATTTGGTTATTTGAGAGAATTCGTCAAAGTATTTGGTTATATCCAAAGAATTCATCAAGGAGTGACATCATTTGAAAACCTGCAACTTGTAAAATTAATTCCATAATAGGAATGGGAAGTTATCTTTCGCACTTTCCTTGTTTACATAATGGAAATCAATACATAACTTGATATCTCTATTCTTTTTCGTTATTGTGACAAGGTTTACTACTCATTTGAATTCATCAAGGAGTGACATCATTTGAAAACCTGCAACTTGTAAAATTAATTCCATAATAGGAATGGGAAGTTATCTTTCGCACTTTCCTTGTTTACATAATGGAAATCAATACATAACTTGATATCTCTATTCTTTTTCGTTATTGTGACAAGGTTTACTACTCATTTTGAATGTTTAATAGGGAAAATTATATAAGCAGCTTAAAGAAAAATAGGAGAAACTATTCTCATGAACATTAGGACTAATGAGGAACCAATCAACCAAATTTTAAAAATAAAATCCTTGAAATCTAAAATCTCTTTTCAGTATATTTTTTTTTGTAAATTTACTTATATCATCCTAAGAATAAAGAATGAAAAATATAGCATCAACTCATAAATGGGAAACTTTTTTAACATGTTGAAAATAATATAAACTAAACAACAATGTAAATTCAAAATCAAAATGCTCCAATAAGCCTAATCACTAGATCATTTTCATTGAAAATAAAACTAAATTACAAGACAAATTGTGTTTACAGATCCTTGCAAGCTAGGATTAGGACTAGACATGTCCATAGAAACTTAAGATATAATAAGAATCATACAAGGGAAACCAAGTGCCAAAAGAAAAAAGACAAAATAATAAGATATGATATGAATCACAAGAGATGTAAATAACATCACCAAAGTCGGAAAAAAATCCACTGATTAGCACTAAATCATGTTAGAAAATATAAAAAATTCAAAGAGATTAAAAAGGAAATAAATAACCTTGAAAAACACCTTAGATCAATGCTATTAAATATTTGTTTGTCACTTTTCAAGATATTTTTTCTATTAATAGCAAAAAATTAGTCCTCAAGAAACTCAGAATGGAAATGAATAAGGATTATAAACTCACTTTCAAACTCTGGGCTTACCTTCACACATATTTTTCTCCTCTCCATTCGTGACTTCTCTCTTTTATCTTTGTATAAATTAGTTAGGTGGTTCAACTATATTTTAATTATTTTGTGGGAGAGTAAATTATTTTAAAGAAATGGTCGTGGATGTTTTAAAAGACACTAAACTTAAAATAGGTGGGGTCCCACTAGACTCTTTACTTCACAATCTTAATCATATATGAAAATTATCCTTGTAACTCACATATCAAATAATATAACCAACATATATATGGCAGAAAACATAAATCAATAAAAGCATCATCATCATCATCATAACACTTGTGCCTCCCATAACCAAAAAAATATGATATTTTGAGCTTCAAAATCAAATATTATATAATCATTTTTCGCCCCAAAAATTATGTCTTAAATATCTAGAAAATAAATATTTTTATAAAACATGAAATTATAGAAGCTTAGGGTGCATATCTTTAAACGATATTTTTATTTTTCCTTCATCCTCTATCATCATTGATTGCACTATTGAGTGTGCATAAGTGGACTGTGAAGAATAGTGCTCTAAACTTCAATAGGTTTCCTACCTTTATCCTCAGAAAACACAATGGGGAGTTGTTTATCATTTCTTGGAAGATAGCGGGAAAACGAAATTAAATTAATTATAGGATTATAAACATATAGTAGTGGTTCATTTTTGGGACTAGTAGGCTAATGAAAAATACCATAGGGGAGTCTATGAGGAATGATTTCCCATCCTTCACCCATAGGTTGAGGAGGGGATTCTAGAACATCCATTATGTTGGGATGGGGCTACCAAGGTGCATAAAGCTAAGAAAAATGTCGAGGCAAAGTTGGCTTCCCACCCAAGGCAACACAAGTAGTTGTATAAGTTGATTGAACTCATCATAGTTTGTATCAAAATGTATGGAGAACCTTATTTTTTTATTTCTTCCTTCTTGGCAGACCTCATTGGGTCTGCTACCTCCCCCTCATCTATTTCCTTGGTTGCCTTTGCGAAAATATCATCTATGTAATTTTGTAAAATCAATTAATATCTTGAAGTAATGTACAATATGTGGTAAAAAACGCTTTCTATAACATAGAAGACAAAACATGCATAAGGAAAATATATATATAGATAGATATAGATATGGAACATGAAATAAAATTCATGCATACTCTATTTACATCCAAGATATACCACCCATATTAATAATGTATTTTGTTTTTACTTAAAATCAAAGTCTGTATTTCTATTTTAAGTTATTTTCAAGATTTCATTATCAATCTTAATATGATACAACTTTCATGCTAGAATATATTAACAGCCTTCAATAAATGTCCAAACAAGGGGAAACATACATAAAGGAATGGAAATTGAAAATTATGAGGAACTATAAGAATTCTCTCACATCAAATATTATTTCCATGTAACAAGAGTTTCTATTCAACATATTATTCAATTTTGGAACCATTTTACTTCATGATAAAAACAATACTCAAGTAATATTTTTTGTTTTCGAATGGAATAATATATGGATTGTGGTAATATGAATGGGTGAAGAACTGAACTATATGTTATAAATTTGAATGATAACTCTTGCCTTAAACTTGAAAGGATTTGAGGCTATAGGTTATCTTCATATATCAGATACAAGGTTTTGAAGTTCCTTGAATTTATGCAAAATAAGGTTGAAAATAATTTCATATATAACCAATCCACAATCCATTACTAAAATATCGATTAAAATCAGAATTGAAATAAGACCTCATTTATTTTATATGTGACAAGCCTTCTTGTATCATGAAAATCAAATCCAACAAGTGTGCAAGAATAGGGAAAACTCTTCATAGTCATCAAGTTTGAAGATAGTTTTCACAATCCATAGAAATTATATTCTAATATTTTCATATGATGATTTCCTTATTTTTCAATGCTTCATAATGAGAGTCAATCTCAACAATTCACCCAAAGAACCATAGGAAGGAGGCTAAAAAGAAGAGCATGCCAACTATGGATTTAGGTAACCAAGTAGAGAGAAACTTCGATGTATATACAATGTTATGCAAAATAAGTGCAATACAATGTTAGAGGAGGTGAAACTAAGTAACCTCCATAGCAAGGAAGAGAAGGAGATGAATAAACCCTTTTATATCTAGGTACTTGATATAATTCATAGGGAAACCTCATAGTAAAGGAATTGGTTAGCAATCTCAAATTGAAATTTCACAACCATTCTCACCATGTTAGGTCCCTATAATACTAGTGATTACCCCATTACTATTGTAGTTGTATCCCTTATTAATATTGTTGTGCCCCTATTGTCCCCATATTGTTATTATTGTGCCCCATAGAATCCCTCTATTGTTATTTTTGTAGCTTTATATTATTATTGTTAGGTCGGCTGGGTTATATTGTGACTCCTTAGCCTCCTATATATAGAAAGGAGGTTTTGTCATTTGTATCATCCAAGAATTGTTCATTTATGTAATGTAAAGGAGGTTGCCCCTCGAAGAGGCTGAATTCTAAGTCATTGATCTATCTTTTCTATCTTTTTGTGAGTTGGTTTCATAACATTTGGTATCAAAGCTTTGGATTCTAGGGTTTCGCTGCTCCAAATAGGTCATCGTGGAATTTTTGCTATAACTTTTTTCTGCGATGTTTCAGAAGCTAAAAAAAAACCATTTGAAATGAAATCACACTGAACCTCGGGTCTGAATTTCAGAGCTTTTCGCACTATATTTGCGGAGATATGATCTGAGGAAGTTGGTTTTTGTGTAGACTCTTGAATTACATTCCAAACAGGTGACCTGGGGAAAATCGTCATAACTTTCTCTTTGAGCATCAGATTGAAATTTCATAAAAAGGTACAGAAAGAGGATGGAATTTAGTTTCTTTTATATATTTTTCAGAGCCAAAGGTAGAAACAGTGACTCGTGGCACGTCGTACAAGTTCGCTCTACTGAACTAGTCTATAATCAGGTCACTGTGGGAGATTTGGCATAACTCTTCCCTGGAGAATCCAATTTGGATCATATTGGTGGCATTGGAAAGAGGACACAGAGGGCTACTACAGGTCACAATTTCAGAACTAGATGATCCGAAATTACAGAGATACATCAGATTCAATATCAAGCTCCTACAAAGTGAAAAAAGGTGTGTAGTTTTTTTTTAAATTTTTGCATAAGCTTGGTTTGAAAAATTAGTTTGAAGGAATTCAAAGGGCATAGTAAAGCATTATTATCGGTAATTGATGCCCCGAGGAAAGAAAATGCAAACACCTAGTAGGCAACCTGAAAGCTCTAGCATGACTCATGAAGAAGAGGAAGAAATGCAACATGATATATCAAAATTACGAGACCAAGTGCAACAAGTGTCACTTGCACAAAAAAGCAACAGAATCTAAGATGGATGGTTTAAAGAAAGATATAGAAGCTGAGATGGATGGTTTAAAGAAAGGCAAAGAAGCTAAGATGGATTGTTTAAAGACAAACATGGAATGTTTGAAGACAGGCATGGAAGATTTGAAGACAGATTTGTCAAAGTTTCTACAAGAAATGTTTACTAATGGTGAAAGGGTAGTAAAGGAAACTCATGATGAGAACAAAAGAAATGTTAATCATGATTTCATAGACTCTAATGTTGGATCGAAGACCCACCATATTCCAAAAATCGATATGAGGAAGTTTGATGGCAAGGATCCAGCAACATGGATATTACAGATGGAGCAAATTTTCGATCTCAATAATGTGCAAAACACACAAAAGATACGTATTGCAACTTTATATTTGGAACCAAATCAGTTTGTATGGTATCAATGGCTTTTATCTCGTAAACAAATTATCATTTGGGCAATTTTTACGGAAGAATTGACAGCACATTATGAGGATACAAAAAGCAACACTTTTTTTATCCAATTGATAAGTCTCAAACAAAAGGGTTCAATAATGGAGCACATTGAGGAGTTCCAAAAATTGAACATAAGGGTAAAAAATATTCCAAAGGAGCATAGGATTGATGTGTTCATAGGGACTTTAAAGGATAATATCCAACATGATGTTCGCCTTTGGGAACCTGATTCATTAGAGAAGGCATTCAGGTTAGCAAGAAAAATGGAAAGCAAAATTATGGCAACCAGGAAGCATACCACCCACAACTATAAAGATGGAAGTGTTGTTGCCCCTAGTCTTCCACAACCTATAAGGTTGACACCACAACATTGGAAGAAAAAAGAGCAAAAGGGCTTTGTTACAGTTGTGATAGCAAATACACTAAAGGTCATAAGTGTGCTGAGAAGAAATTATTCTACATAGGTTGTGAAGAGGAAGAAGAAAAGGAGCAAGAAAGGTCAAAAGAAGAGGATACTCCAGGAACAAAGCCTAAATAAAGAAGAAATGAATCTGACGATATCTTGTAATGCATTGGCTGGAATTACCACTCCTCAAACCATCAAGATAGAAGGACAAATCAAGAAGAAAAAGGTAATAGTGTTGATTGATTCAGGAAGTACCCACAATTTTATTCATTGTAAGGTAGCAAAAGAATTGAATTGCTTCCTATATCCAACACCAGAGTGTCAAGTGATGGTTGCAAATGGAGGAACAATAAATTGCTCTAGAAAGTGCCATAATATCAAGCTATCCATGGGAGAATATGTATTGACTAGCCCAATGCTTTCCATTCCAATGGGAGGTGCTAATGTTGTACTAGGAGTCCAATGGCTACAATCCTTGGGTAAAATATCTTTTAATTTTCAAGAACTTTTCATGAAATTTTATGCGGAAGGAAGGGAAGTTGAATTAAGGGGTATTGTAGGGAAACCGGGAAAGATAATCAGCTCTAACAGTATGACAAAGCTTCTAAAAAAGGAACAAAGAGGTGTAATTGCACAATTATGTTTGCTAGATTTTTCCACATTGAAATCATATATTTCTCCAGATCTCCAAAAAGTCTTGGACAATCATTCCAAGGTATTTGAGACTCCCAAAGGTCTCCCACCTATTCGTGATCATGATCATGCTATTCATCTGATTCTAGGAATTGTTCCTCCAAACATCAGGCTGTACAGATATCCCTATGCCCAAAAGAGTGAAATTGAACGTATGGTTGCAGAAATGCTAGAGGCTGGTATAATTCAACCTAGTCAAAGTTCTTTCTCTGCTCCAGTAGTATTGGTGCACAAGAAGGATGGATCATGGCGCATGTGTCCGGATTATAGGGAGCTCAACAAGCTCACTATTAAAGATAAGTTTCCCATCCCTGTCATTGATGAATTACTGGATGAATTGCATGGATCAATTTACTTCACCAAGTTGGATCTTCGTTCAGGATATCATCAAATCAGAATGAAGACTGAAGACATTCCGAAAACAACATTTAGAACTCATGAGGGTCATAATGAATTTTTGGTCATGCCTTTTGGCCTTACCAATGCACCTTCTATATTTCAAGGTTTGATGAATTCCATTTTCAAACCCTTCCTTAGAAAATTTGTGTTAGTATTTTTTAATGATATACTAATCTACAGCAAGTCTTGGAAGGATCATGTTGAACATGTTGAGAGGGTGCTACAACTATTGGAGGATAAACAATTATATGCAAAAAGATCCAAATGTTTCTTTGGAGTACAAGAGGTGGAATATCTGGGTCATATTGTATCTCATGAAGGAGTTAAGGTAGACCCTAGCAAAGATTAAAGCCATTAAGGAATGGAAAATCCCCACATCCATAAAGCATCTGTGAGGATTTCTCGGGTTGACAGGGTATTATCGCAAGTTTGTTAAGAATTATGGGAGAATAGCAGCACCTCTAACAACATTATTGAAGAAAGATGCATTTTCATGGACTCCAGAAGCAACAAAGGCCTTCGAACATCTTAAAGAGGCAATGTGCCAAGCACCGGTCTTAGCTACACCGGACTTCACAAAAACCTTTATTGTGGAATGTGATGCTTCAGGAAATGGAATTGGTGTTGTTTTAATGCAAGATGAAAGACCCATTGCTTTTGAAAGTCGTCCAATCAAGGGAAAGTTTTTACACAAAGCTATTTATGAGAAGGAAATGTTGGCAATACTACATGCACTTAAGAAATGGCGACCCTACCTAATGGGAAGACACTTCAAGGTAAAAACGGATCATGATAACCTTAAATATTTTTTAAAACAAAGATTATCCTCTGAAGAGCAACAAAAGTGGGTCACAAAGATGTTGGGTTATGACTTTGAAATCATCTACAAAAAAGGGAAGCAAAATGTGGTGGCAGATGCACTCTCAAGAAAGGATGAGGATGTGGAAGCATTGTTGTGTGCCATTTCTATTATCCAACCAGATTGGATAAACGAAGCAAGGGAGGAATGGAAGAATGATGAAGAAGTGTGGGCACTTATTCGAAAGTTATAACAAGATTCCAGTACATCTGATACATTTAGCTGGCAAAATGATTCGTTATGGAATTGCACACAAACAAACAAAATATTCTTATGGAATTGCACACTTCTCCCTTAGGAGGGCACTCAGGATTTTTAAAAACTTACCACAGGGTTAAGAAGGAATTTTTTTTGGGATGGCCTTAAATCAGATATTCAAAAGTTTGTGGCGAAATGTTTGGTTTGCCAACAAAATAAAGTTGAAACAATTAAGACCCCGGGTCTATTACAACCTTTATCCCTTACAAGCCAACGATGGGAGGAGGTTTCCATGGATTTTATCACAGGTTTACCCAAGTCTGAGGGAAAGAGTGTCATCATGGTGGTAGTTGACAGACTTACCAAGTATGCACACTTTTGTGCATTATCACATCCATTTAAAGCCAGTACAATTTCTACTGCATTTATGGAAACAATTCAAAAGCTACATGGAAATCCAAAGATTATTGTAAGTGACAGAGATCCCATCTTCACTGGAAATTTTTGGACAGAATTATTTTCTTGTCTTGGTACTCAGTTAGCTCATAGCTCATCTTATCATCCTCAATCTGATGGGCAAACTGAGATAGTAAACAAATGTTTGGAAGGATATCTTCGTTGCTTTGTCTCTGATAAACAAACGCAATGGGTCAAATGGTTGCCTCTGGCTGAATGGTGGTATAACACATCCTTCCATACAGCAACAAAAATGACCCCATTTATGGCACTTTATGGATATTATCCACCATCCATCACATCATATTTAAGAGAAAATTCTAAGGTTCAAGCAGTGGAACATCACATCGAACATCAACAACAAGTCCTCCAACTCTTAAAGGATAACCTCGTGTTGGCACAAAATAGAATGAAACAACAGGCAGATCAACATCACAGCGAAAGAAGTTTTGATGTAGGTGATTGGGTATTCCTACAGCTACAACCATATAAACAAATGTCCCTGAAGCAAGCTAAGAAGGATAATAAATTATCACCAAAGTATTATGGTCCGTACAAGGTGTTGCAAAATATTGGTACTATGGCATACAAATTGGAGCTTCCTGCAGCTTCTCGAATGCACCCAGTTTTCCATGTTTCATGTTTAAAGAAGGTTATAGGCGACAAGCTCCCAGTTCAAACAATATTGCCAGAACTTGACGAGGAAGGAAAAATTATATTGGAACCGGAAGCAGTCACAGAGACAAGAACTTGACAGCTACGAAATCGATCAATTTCGGAGTATCTCATCAAGTGGAAGAACTTATCCGCTGAAGATTCCACATGGGAGGATGAGAATTTTATACAGAAGCATCCAGAACTACTCAAGCGTTGAGGACAACACTTTTTTGAAGGAGAGGGGCATGTTAGGTCCCTATAATACTAGTGATTACCCCATTACTATTGTAGTTGTATCCCTTATTAACATTGTTGTGCCCCTATTGTCCCCATATTGTTATTACTATGCCCCATAGAATCCCTCTATTGTCATTTTTGTGGCTTTATATTATTATTGTTAGGTCGGCTGGGTTATATTGTGACTCCTTAGACTCCTATATATAGAAAGGAGGTTTTTTCATTTGTATCATCCAAGAATTGTTCATTTATGTAATGTAAAGGAGGTTGCCCCCTTGAAGAGGCTGAATTCTAAGGCGTTGATCTATCTTTTCTATCTTTTTGTGAGCTGGTTTCATAACACACCCATATTAATTAGGGTGGGTAGATAAGGATGAAGCGCTCAGGGTCACTAAGTATTGTGCGATTAAATTTGTTATAAATGTGTGCAATGTAGTGTTTAGAAGCCCCTACATGTACATGAGGGACACAATATTCATGAGGAGAGTAAACTAGTACTACCTAACCAAGGATGGGAGTCCTTTGACATCAACATAACCATAAAGGGAAATCCATGATCTCTCTATTAAGTGCTAACTAAACTAAGAAATTGATCAATTCTAGTAAGAAGTATGTATGACTCTTCTTAAGAGGTATTCAACAAGGAAATCAATCAATAAATGCAAACACATATTTGGAAGGATGTGTTAAACAGGAGAACTACCAGATATAGGAGCTTTTACAAGAATAAACAGAAGTGTTCCATGATCATAAATGGATTCCACATAAGAGAGAAGCGAAACATGAGATATTATTATTGCTTGAATCTTCATTTCCAAGCATCAGACTATATAGACAATCCACTTGGATGTAGATGAAGTGATGAAATAGTTGTAACAAATACTAGAGCATGGAGTAATTCGACTAAGTGCCTCACCCTATGGGTCATCTATCATCATAGTACCCAAGAAATATTGGACTTATTGATACATATTATCCAAGGATGGGTAGCCTTTTCGAGGTCTCTAACATTTATATGATATTTAATATATTGTCTTACTAGGCAGAGTTATAAACCAATATATCATCGAAGTCCACTATCTATAAAGGGACACAATAAATAATTCATCAAATGCATAAATGTAGCTAATGTATTACAAAAACAAAAGGAATCACCAACCATTCATGTAGACTTGTCTTGTGTTGAAGGTGTTCTTCAATGCATCTTTTGTTTTACTCATATTGATTGGTATCCCAATTTGGGGTCCAACTTTGAAGTATTTCGCTTGTTACAACTAATCTAGCAAGTCAATGATCTTGGATAAACGATATCGATATCTTGTCCCGTGATTCAATGATCAGTCCAAAACTCTGAATTAGGCACTTAGTTATTGAAACAATTTAACTTTAGCCAAATGAAGTGATTGACCTCAATGTCCATATCAAACCTTCCCATGGTGAATAGTAGTGATGTAGGGTCCCATTTTCTCAATGGACCCTAGTTTTAAAGTCAAATTCCTTTCTTACAATGTTTTTCTTCACACATGTGAAACAAACTTCCTTAATTTTTGCATGTATTGAACAAATTGTTGTGTTTTTCAAAAATATGAATCATTTTTAAAAGTTAAATGGTAATTCCTCAATTGGACCTCTAGTAAGTAAATTTGTGTACCAATTTTTTTTATTAGGCTCGATGTCAAAATCAATCATGCCCTTACCAATCATAGTGATGAGAGGTCTCAATTTCTCAATTAACATAAATTCCTAGAGATTTTCCCCAATTATTTCAAATTTTTTTCACATGTGAAAACTTATTGAAGTTTGAATAAGATTATTTGGAGTATGCAAGTTACTTTTACTTGCATGCACGCTTTAAAGTGTGACATACTAATGACGTATTCTCAAACCACCTCCTTTTGTACTTGAACCAATGAAATGGTTTTCTAGAAACGAATTAAAATCACAAATATCACAAATTATGGTTTGACGAGTGATTGTTGTTATCTCTCAAATTATTCCTCAATAACACTAAAGGAAATAGAACACAATATGTTTCAATTCAAATATTCAAGAAAACAATTTTGGTATAAATTGTCCATGCACGAAAACCTTGTTTCCCAAGTTTGAAACTAGATTAAGAGTTGCATCAAAATTGAGAAATACATCTCGATTACTCTAGCATCAAATTGGGTTTAACATCCAAAAAAAATTCAAAATGATCTAATTTGAATGCTTTAAGAAAGAGCTGTCATTAAGGGAGATTAGTTACAAATTATTATTTTTTGTGAATCTAATTATTCTATTAATTCATGTTCAAAACATTACATCAAAATATTTTGGCATGTTGGATCTTTCCTTTCCTCCAAAATATATTAGCCTCATTCTTACTAGATTTATTGGCCAACATAAACATACCCAAATGCATGAAAACTTACCCAAATACATGACAGCTTTCCGAAATACCACTGGCACTAGTTTACCTAAGTTTGCAGGTAGAACTGGTCAGAACTCCCAGAAAATAACATAATCAATAAGAAGCATCATGCATTACCAGGGTTTACATTAGTCGGTTGTTCTGGGTCCGAACCAAGAGGATTTGGGTGTCCATAGATTCCATGTATATGCCCCTCCAAGTGAGCCAATCAATGTTCCATAAACTTGAGATTATCCAGAATACATCATTGTCCTCGCCACAGGTTGACCTTTCTATCATGCATTTCCCACATATTTTGTTGGATGTGATTCATGAAATTGGTAGTGTCATTGTGATTATCATGTTCATTTCAGTTGAGTTGGTCCATTGCTTCTCTTAAGCTCTGAATCACACTGCCTAGGTCCTCTGACATTGGAGGTCAATTATTTCACCATGGTCCTACTCATTGTGCTACTCCCTACCCTGTATTCTTCACTCCCCCAGTCCTAGACACTCTCTATTATGTTGTGGTGGCATCCTCACAATCCACAGGTAGTGTAATATTCCTAATTAGCTATGGCTAATTGGAATATTCGATTTTGTTTGATTTTTGCCTTCTATAGTTATTTGTAAATAAAAAGTGAGGAAGGGGGAACATAACTCACTTTAGAATAAAAAGTCACTTCCTAGGTAGCACAACGTTGTGACTTAAGGGGGAACCAAGGGGGGCCAAAGGGGGACGTAGAAATGGGGCCCACACCGACACATGGAGGGACTGCGCAGGAGGGAAGGAACACATGGCAAGAAGGGGATCACGCAGGAGAAAATGAGCCTAAGGATTCTGAGAGGCAGAGGCTGTAAAATAGAGAGGAACCCCCTCATTTGGGATCATTCCAGTTATGAGCATTTGTGATAGTCATTTCGACTTAGAGCACGCTAGTTGTTTAGCTAGTTTGTAGCACTGTTTAGTGCATTGAGTGTCTCCGTTCGGAGATCTCACCCTTAGCCCAGGGGGACTTCGAGTGCCTACTCGAGCAAGGTATTTCCATTGGCATTTCAGAAGTAGTTTCATCAGCATTTCAGCAGCAGTTTCACCAGCGTCTTTGTGGAACTGCGCAGAACCCCAAGGGGGTGATTTTCGGGGGTCGGCCATTTCAGAAAATCTTTCTGGGTTTTTCTGGGTTTCTTGAGTAGAGCCTAAATCCAAAGTTTCATCATTTTCTGAGGAGGGGAGCAGCCCCAAATCCTCATTCGATTTTCACGAGCGGTAGTTGCACAGCAGTTCTCCAACAACTGGGACGCAAATCAGTGTGAGGCCATTCCAAGAAAGCTTTCTAGGTTTTTCTGGGTTTCTTGAGTAGAGCCCGAATCCAGAGTTTCAGCGTTTTCCGAGGAGGGGAGCAGCCCCAAATCATCATTTGTTTTCTAGTAGCAGCAACAGCACAGCAACGGCGTCCACGCAGAGAGGCCATTCTTGTCATTCTGAGAGTATTTCTTCACTTGCATTGTGCAAGTCAAGGTGCCATCTGTCCAATCACCTCTTGTACTCATTTATTTCTCAGTATAATAAAATGGCTTAGCATTTCTCGGTGCATTTCTTGTGTATCTGTTTATATTTCCGGTTTACATTATTATATGTTGTTCCGTTGTTATTTTATCACTTCTGGGCATTTGCACATATTTGGTTGTAGTTTTTTCTGGGGTTTGAGGAATATTCTAGGTTAGGAATATTACAGGTAGGTCATGGTCATGGAGAAAACCCTTGTTGAAGTGTTTTTCACGCCTCCAAGCAAACACAATAACTCTTGTAGCGTTGCACAATGTTAGCCCTCCTTTATACAAAAACCCAAGCTGGCCAAGATTCAAGTAAGACCTTAGGCCATCAAGACTACATATGAAATCTACAACTTTTCGAGTTAAAAGCGGGGTACCCATGATAATACCACCAACTGGCCTAGTCCAAAGCTCAATGTCCAGAAAATCAAAGCGTAGGAAGGGTACTCTTCCCAGAATCCAAGGCCTCCTAAAAGAAAACACCAGCACTGGTTGTAGACAAGGCAAGCAAACAGGCTAGACAAACCAACCTTCAAGGATTTGTAGGAAGCCAATAGGAATATCCAACAACGCTACCTAGCACAGAAAAATAACTAAGGGATTAGAAGCCCGTAAATTCTCACCTACCACGACACCTCCACACAATTCATGCCTTCACTGCTCTGAAAGAGATACTAAGTTGTAGAGGGCGCACTATGGAAGACACCTTTTCCCGGATCCCAAATGTAGGAGCCTTGATTCATAGCAGAGACATTAATAGTGCCATCAGAGCCTCTTCAAGGTCATTCCCTAAATGACATAACTAGAAGAACAATAGAATGCTCAAGTAGAATGCCTATCCATTTGACTAGTCTACCAAGAAACTTAAAAGGGATTTGAATCCTCTTAAGAGAAAATAAGATGAAGTGATAATGGAAACTAATAGACAAGGAGGGAAAATGAATACTCATCCAAGTGTCTCAAGCTCATAAATCCCCCTCCCTATTCTTTTCACAAATAAGATGAATTAGAATTATGAAAGGCCTTTTTGTTTGACATTGTAATATTTTCTCAGTATTAATTAAGAACTCCATTGACCACTTCTTGGAAATTCACTATCAGGTACATGTGGTGTGGGACTATTCCTTGCTTGATGTAATGAAATTGTTGTGAGATGATTTACTTTCATTGTATATTACTCTCAAGAAATACATATTATTTTTTTCTATTACCTTTGAATTAGTTTTTAATTGTGAATATGAAACGATTTCTTTTCAATAAATTAGGGATAACCTAAGTTTATTATCGGTCAAATTTTTATTACTTTAACCATTAATTCTATAGTAAACTACTTTCTATTTTGATGGATAATATGGTTATTTATTTTATGTTAACTTTACATGCTCAAATAGTAGTTAGATGTTTAGATTATGACTGCATTCTGTGGTTAGTTTTAGGACTTGGAATTTAGTCACCCCAGCACAAATCTTGTACTTTTCATTTCGTAATTAACCCAACATACCGAAGGAGGTTGCTATACCAAACAAAGAAAGGAATGTTTGGGACTTATAGTTTTGGAAAAACTCCCTTAGTTTGATGCAACACATTTCCTTGCATCAACAACCTACTAGACCATCGAAGAACATCTCCATGTATTTCATGGGTATTTTTCCTATAATTAAGAAGGGCATGGCTATGTATTTTTGGTAGTTGATAGGTTTAGTAAGATGTGCATTTGTGTACATTGTAAAAATATTTTCAAGGGACAATATGCAACAAACATGTTCTTTGAAAAGTCTTACATGCACTTTGGAATATTGAGGAGCATCATCTCATATAGAGATACCAAATTTCTTATTTCCTTTTGGACCACACTTTGGGAGAAGGTGGAAACCTAGTTGAACGTATCTATAACTTTTGATCCATAGATAAATGGATATATATAAGTAGAAAACATTAAAATGGTTCAACTTTTGAGGAGTTACAGTTAGAAGCATCTAAATACTTTGGGAAAAAATGGTTTATGTTCACTACTCTTATAATTATAGAGTAATCCACACTTCTACTAGTGAGTCTCCTTTTAAAATTTGCTTTAAATATTTTCCACCTTTTCCCTTATATTTTATATATATATAACAAGGAATATTGAGGGGAGACACCACAAAAGCATGGAAGGATAAAAATTCCATTGACAAGATTAGGTAGACCCACTTGTAAATACATGAGACATTGAATAAGTAATAGGAAAAGTACAAGGAATGACATGATCAACACTGAATTGAGAATACACTCAAGGTGGGAGATAGAATCTAGTTTCATTTGGCAAAAAAGGGCTACAATAGCATGGTAAGAAGATCAAGGTTTTGTGGTATAGTATTTTTAAAGTGTTGGGGAAGGTAGGTGATAATGCAAATATACTTAGTCTACCCCATACATGTGCATTTACTCTGTATTAAATGTAGAAAATATGAAATTGTATGAGTCTTCCACGTTCACTTGGGAAACTTACAGGAAAGTATTATCTAGTGTTGTCCACAACTTTTTCATGAGAAAACGTCATTAGTAGATCGTGGTCATTTAAAAAAAACTAAGGAATTTTGTAGCTAGAATGAGTGGAGGCACTACTTTCCAAAGGACATGGCAAAAACTCCATTCCACATACAATCAAAATTATGGATGTTATAGTGAATACTTTGTCTTTGAGTATGGGGTCATTGCCTATGCAACAAGATTTTGGAAGATTTGTTGCAGGCATAGTTAGATTATGTTGTCACTGCTGCAACAACCTCCAAAATTTTGTCTTGCACTCAAATTTAGGAGCCTTCCTTGGTCTTTCCTTGATTTTTGCAAACATTGAAGCTCATTCCATGAGCTTTCTCAAATTTAATTGCCCCTTTTTTCTTGTTGGATTAATTGTCGTATTTGGGCATGTTTGACTATTATGTAATGTTTGTGAGCCTTTTCTGGTGGTTTCGAAGGTCGGTCCTTGTGTAAATGAGTTTTCCTAACCATGTAAACATTTTTCACACTCATACACAAAGTCTTGACCATTGTTGCACAAGTGTCATCATGGTCATCCCAAAATCTATCTTAAGTGTAGCATCTTGTCATGAGTCAATCACACATAGGTGAATTCTTTGTTTGTTTGTTCTGATGATCTACATTGTCATGTCTTCAAGTATGTTAAGCTTGTGATCACTTTTTAGGTTCATCATGATTCCATCTCCCTCCCTCACTTAGCCATTTTCAGAAAATCTTCCCAACTGGGAAACTTAGCTTGACTGGGCCCTAGCTGAGTTGAGCACTACACATTCATAGCCCTCAATGATGTGACCTTGTTGCCTGTAACTGCATATTACGCAATCACTATCTTCTAGGGTTGTGATTTTGTGCAATTCCAAAGTCCAACAGCCTCCCTTGACCCCCAGAATTGTGCAGTTGTGCCTCCCAGTCTGCCTTGAACTACGCACTTTGCACCTTCAACCCTCAATATTTTCCCTTTCCTAATGGAAATGCACAATCACATAGATCCCAACCTCCCTTGGCCTCCAAAATTACACAGATTCTTCCTCCAGTGCTCTTCCCTCATCCGAAGCTCATTGCCCCATGTAATTACGCAGATTTTTCCTTTAGGCCTCTTTGTTGCCCAGTCCCCCCTTGCCTCGTAAAAATGCATAGTCTACCCTCCCATGGCCTCATCCTGCAAAAACCACTGGTTGTTTGAACTGCGCAATTCTAACCCTTAGTGGGCACCATGCAATTTTTCTCCTCAGTGAGGACTGTGCAAAAAATTTCCTCAGCCAATCCCCAACTACACTCTACACAATCTTAGTGATCACTCTCTCTCCCTGTTAGTTGGAACTGCACAATGGACAGTCACTAAGCCCTTCCTCCCAGTTAGTGACATGTCCCGGGCTCAGTTCATGGATAATAATTCATCATCTTAGAATAGGGAGTTTTTAGATCGATTTTGTTCTGTCAAGAGTGAATTGTAGGAGCAGGTACACTATCAAATCATGGTGAGATGATGAAGAAGAAGGAGGAGGAGGGAAGCATGCTTAAAGACTCACTTGTAGCTAAACTTATGAATGGACCTATCAAGAGCAAGCAAAGGGACGCAAGTTTGCAACCACCTTCCTAGACCGAAGATCATGGAAGACTTTGCATCACCAAGCTATGCGGAGGAGAAGAGAAATCATATCCAAGAACACATCTAAAACTTAACAGGAACAATGACTTGACATTTCCACATCATCAAGCCAGTCCATGTCAACAGTATCATGTCAAGTCGTGTCATGAATTGTCATATACCACATCACTAGTGTGGACCATGTATATTGTAATAAAAAATATTGTAAAGTGGAAGTCCAAAGGATACACATGAATATGAAGATTCATGTAAGTTGAAAAGTCATAGAAAGTTGAACAGTCATGAGGGTAGTCAAAGAGTGACAAAGGGGAAGCATCACCCCTTAGTTATATATACCCCCCTCATTTTATGAGAAAAGGACTTTTTCACCTTGGCTCCTCTCGCAAGGCATTAGAGAGACCAGTTGGTTCTTTGAGGAGCAATCAGTGGCTTCAATGTCCCACTACTAGGGCTAGTAATGTACAATGTAAATATGTGTCTTTGAACTTTTGCTTAGTAACATAAGCCTTGTAATGCCATCACATTCTTCATACATGAACTATGAATGTTTGTAAGACTATTATGTGGATGTTTGTATTTCATGTTTGCTTTCACATGTACTATGATAGTTGAACTATTTTGGTTATTTTCGTTCTTATCATGTTGAGAATGTGATGTAATGGTTTTTATCGTTGTCCCATCCTTATGGACTATTCACATGATACTATACAAATCTTTCCCTTTTTTATTGGTTATAATGATTGTCACATCCACTGTGGACTATTTCATTGGATGTTAGATAGATCTTCCCTTAGTTGTCGGTTGTAACGATTGTCGCATCCACTATGGAATATTCCAATGGATGTTGGATAGATCCTTTTGGTTCATGTGTGTCTCTTCCTGGGTGGTACTATTACCTCTCACTTAGAGGCTCACTTTTCTTTCCCCCTTTGTAGTAGAATAACCTCAACACAATTTCACTACACACTCCCCTTGCTTTTCAAAGATGCCATTACATCACTCTCTTGTGCTAACAATTAGATTCAAGGAAAATATTTAAGGATTTGGCAACTAGGCCTTTCTACCAGATGAGACTCCTACACCAAATGGTGTTAGGTCTGATTGGGACTTCATATCTGGGACATCCCCTGAATGTTGACGAGTCCAACACTGTCAACATTTTTTGTGCTAGGAGCGCTCCCAGTATTTTATGGCTGATAGACCCACCAACCCAACTAATCCATCTTCTGGTTAAGGCAACAACATTCACTCCATCTCCCCTACTCGTACTTCTGTAGTTGGTGACTCTTCTCAGCCCAGGCCTGAACATGAAATCTCGTATGATCAGCTTCAAGTCATCCACCCCATCACCCTTTAGTTTGGAAAAGATGTTGGATTGATTCCGGGAGTAATCAGTCTTCCATATTCTCAAAAGAAGAACAAGACCACCCCCACAGGAATAGTAGTCTCATCCATTGAATAAGTGGTTCTCGCCACTCTTGAAGAATTAGCAAACGTTATGGAAAGGGAAGAAGAGCATCTACTCTTTCAAGAAGGTAACAGAGGCAACCACTTACTCTCAGGTTCAACTTTTGGTGGGATAGGTAGAGAAGAAGAGGAAGAGGAACCATCATATTCATAAAAGGAAGAGGAGGACAATGAAGAGGAAGACATGGCAGAGAAAAATCTAAACTGGGTGACTCAGGGCCCACTAGTACTTCCAAGTATCCTACACAAGATGTTGAGCCATGTTTAGAAGCTCTCGATAAAGTATGTGTTGGGTCCCTATAATACTAGTGATTACCCCATTACTATTGTATTTATACCCCTTATTTATATTGTTGTGCCCCTATTACCCCCATATTGTTATTTCTGTGCCCCATAGAATCCCTCTATTGTTATTTTTGTGGCTTTATATTATTATTGTTAGGTCGGCTGGATTATATTGTGACTCCTTAGACTCCTATATATAGAAAGGAGGTTTTGTCATTTGAATCATCCAATAATTTTTCATTTATGTAATTTAAAAGAGGTTGCCCCCTCGAAGAGGCTGAATTCTAAGGTGTTGATCTATCGTTTATATCTTTTCTTGAGCTGGTTCCATAGCATTTGGTATCAGAGCTTTGGATTCTAGGGTTTCGCTGCTCCAAACAGGTCATCGTGGAATTTTCGCTATAACTTTTTTTCTGTGACGTTTCAGAAGTCACAAAAAAAAAACCATTTGAGAAGGAATCGCGTTGAACTTTGGGTCCGAATTTCAGAGCTTTTCGCGCAATATTTGCGGAGATATGATCTGAGGAAGTTGGTCTTTTTGCAGACTCCTGAATTACATTCAAAACAGGTGACCTGGGGAAAATCGTCATAACTTTCTCTCTGGGTATTAGATTGAAATTTCGTAAGAAGGTACAGAAAGAGGACGGACTGTAGTTTCTTGTATATCTTTTTTAGAACCAAAGATCGAAAATTGTACATGTAGCACTTCATACAAGTTCGCTCTTCTGGAAAGGTCTATAATCAGGTCATCTTGGGAGATTGTGCATAAATATTTCTTGGAGAATCCAATTTGGATCAAACTGGTGGCATTGGAAAGAGGACATAGAGAGCTACTACAGGTCACAAATTCAGAACTATATGATTGGAAAGTACATAGATACATCAGAGGCAATATCGAGCTCCTACAAAGTGAAAAAAGGTGTGTAGATTTTTTTAAATTTTTGCTTAAGCTTGGTTTGAAAATTTATTTTGAAGGAATTCAAAGGGCATAGTAGAGCATTATTATCAATAACTGATACCCCGAGGAAAGAAAATGCAAACACCTAGTAAGGAACCTGAAATCTCTAGCATGACTCATGAAGAAGAGGAAGAAATGCTACAGATATATCAAAATTACAAGAACAAGTGCAACAAATGTCACGCTCACAAAAGTTAACAGAAGCTAAGATAAATGGCGTGGAAGCTAAGATGAATGGCATGGAAGCTAAGATGGATAATTTGAAGATATATTTGAACACAAATTTGAAGACAGGCATGGCAGATTTGAAGACAGATTTGACAAATTTTCTACAAGAAATACTTACTAATGGTGAAAAGGTAGTAAAGGAAACTCATGATGAGAACAAAAGAAATGTTAATCATGATTCCATAGACGCTAATGTTGGATCGAAGAATCACCATATTCCAAAAATCGATATGAGGAAGTTTGATGGCAAGGATACCACCACATGGATATTACAGATGGAGCAATTCTTTGATCTCAATAACGTGCAAAACGCACAAAAGGTACGTATGGCAACTGTATATTTGGAACCAAATCAGTTTGTATGGTATCAATGGCTTTGTTCTCGTAAAAAATTTATCACTTGGGCAATTTTTACGGAAGAATTGATAGCACATTATGAGGATACAAAAAGCAACACTTTTTTTAGCCAATTGATAAGTCTCAAACAAAAGGGTTCAATAATGGAGCACATTGAGGAGTTCCAAAAATTGAACATAAGGGTAAAAGATATTCCAGAGGAGCATAGGATTGATGTGTTCATAGGGTCTTTAAAGGATAATATCCAACATGATGTTCTCCTTTGGGAACGTGATTCATTAGAGAATGCATTCAGGTTAGCGAGAAAAATGGAAAGCAAAATTATGGCAACTAGGAAGCATACCACTCACAACTATAAAGACGGAAGTGTTGTTTCCCCTAGTCTTACACAACCTACAAGGTTGTGTTACACTAAAAAATGTCACCATGACTACTTACAGTTAGTATGGCTCAAATCAACAGTCATGCTACCCTCTTAGGCAAGTCTTATGCCTCTGCTATCCATCTCAAACTCAAAGAAGAGAGAAAGTCTTGTAAAAAATGTGTTTATCTCTGGGGTCGCAGGTTCTCTCTAGCCTTACCTGCGGGGACGCTCACAATGTTCACAAAAATTGCGTCCATGGACGCTCTGTATGTTAAGGGACAGGTGCGTCCTTCTGTAAAAGGCAAAGTGCGCGAGTTTCATCTTAAAAAAGTTACTTGTGGTTACTTCTAGAACTTTCTAGAGGTCGGTTTGATGAAATGGATGCGCCTCCAGTTGGTTCATGTATCCCTATTAAGGAGGAACTTATCCCATCAATAAGGGAGTTATCCCACCCAAAGAGGGGGATTATCCCATTGATGGTGGACCTGAATAACCTCTTTACAGCACTATAAATAAAGACATTGAGCCAGAGGGAGGAGAGGTTGGAGCTATACATTTTCTTTGGGTAAACGCTGCAGGAATTAGGACTCCCATTTAGAACCTTGTGAGGAGAGATTGTATTTGCTTGATTCTACTTGGAAGTGGGTGAGCTTTGTCAAAGTAGAGGAAAACCCTTGATGGACCCTGGGAGGAACTTGCACAACACCAAGGCCAGGTTGTAAGAGTTTCTTTGTTTCGTTATTAATACAAACTGGTTTATTTTTCTCAATAGCTTGTGTTAATGAGTTATTTCATGTGTTCCTTGGTCTGCATGTTGAATATATGTTTTATTATATGAAATGCAAGTGCTTGGTAATTGTTTGATTGTTTGTGGTTGCAGGAATTGACATGAAGGAGGAGCTCATCCGGATCGGCAAGGACGGACTACAACAACAGCGTTTTGGAATAAGGTAAGCCTAAACACTTGTAGTTTTCATGTTTTAAAAGGTATATTTAGAGAAAGATCACTCCATTTTGTCTTGTTTGTCGCTAGAGAGTTTAGACTCCTAGGGAGGTCAGTTATGTCCGCACAAACGACTTTTTCCGCCACGACAGGTTGACACCACAAAAAATTGGAAGAAAAAAGAGAAAAAGGGCTTTGCTACAGTTGTGATAGAAAATACACAAAAGGTCATAAGTGTGCCGAGAAGAAATTATTCTACATAGATTGTGAAGAGGAAGAAGAAAAGGAGCAAGGAAGGTCAAAAGAAGAGGATATACTCCAGGAACAAAGCCTAGATGAAGAACAAATAAATCCGACCATATCTTGTAATGCATTGGTGGGAATTACCACTCCTCAAACCATCAAGATAGAAGGACAAATCAAGAAGAAAAAGGTAATAGTGTTGATTGATTCAGGAAGCACCCACAATTTTATTCATTATAGGGTAGCAAAAGAATTGAATTGCTTCCTATATCCAACACCAGAGTTTCAAGTGATGATTGCAAATGGAGGAACAATAAATTTCTCTGGAAAGTGCCATAATATCAAGCTATCCATGGGAGAATATGTATTGACTAGCCCAATGCTTTCCATTCCAATGGGAGGTGCTGATGTTGTACTAGGAGTCCAATGACTACAATCCTTGGGTACAATAGCTTTTAATTTTCAAGAACTTTTCATCAAATTTTCTACGGAAGGAAAGGAAGTTGAATTAAGGGGTATTGCAGGGAAACCAGGAAAGATAATCAGCTCTAATGGCATGACAAAGCTTCTAAAAAAGGAGCAAAGAGGTGTAATTGCACAATTATGTTTGCTAGATGTTTCCACATTGGAATAATCTATTTCTCCAGATCTCCAAAAAGTCCTGGACAATCATTCCAAGGTATTTGAGACTCCCAAAGGTCTCCCACCTGTGTGTGATCATGATCATGCTATTCATCTTATTCCAGGAAGTGTTCCTCCAAACATCATGTCGTACAGATATCCCTATGTCCAAAAAAGTGAAATTGAACGTATGGTTGCAGAAATGCTAGAGGCTGGTATAATTCAACCGAGTCAAAGTTCTTTCTCAGCTCCAGTAGTATTGGTGCACAAGAAGGATGGATCATGGCGCATGTGTCCGGATTATAGGGAGCTCAACAAGCTCACTATTAAAGATAAGTTCCCCATTCCTGTCATTGATGAATTACTGGATGAATTGCATGGATCAATTTACTTCACCAAGTTGGATCTTCGTTCAGATATCATCAAATCATAATGAAGATAGACATTCAGAAAACGGCATTTAGAACTCATGAGGGTCATTATGAATTTTTGGTCATTCCTTTTAGCCTTACCAATGCACCTTCAACATTTCAAGGTTTGATGAATTCAATTTTCAAACCATTCCTTAGAAAATTTGTGTTAGTATTTTTTTATCATATACTAATCTACAGCAAGTATTGGAAGGATCATGTTGAACATGTTGAGAGGGTGCTACAACTATTGGAGGAGAAACAATTATATGCAAAAAGATCCAAATGTTTCTTTGGAGTCCAGGAGGTGGAATATTTGGGTTATATTGTATCTCATGAAGGAGTTAAGATAGACCCTAGCAAAATTAAAGCCATTAAGGAATGGAAAATCCCCACATCCATAAAGCATCTGCAAGGATTTCTTGGGTTGACAGGGTATTATCGCAAGTTTGTTAAGAATTATGGGAGAATAACAGCACCTCTAACAAAATTATTGAAGAAAGATTCATTTTCATGGACTCCGGAAGCAACAAAGGCATTTGAACATCTTAAAGAGGCAATGTGCCAAGCACCGGTCTTAGCTACACCGGACTTCACAAAAACCTTTATTGTGGAATGTGATGCTTCAGGAAATGGCATTGGTGTTGTTCTAATGCAAGATGAAAGACCCATTGCTTTTGAAAGTCATCCAATCAAGGGAAAGTTTTTAAGCAAAGCTATTTATGAGAAGGAAATATTGACAATACTCCATGCACTTAAGAAATGGCGACCCTACCTAATTGGAAGACACTTCAAGGTAAAAACGAATCATGATAGCCTTAAATACTTTTTAGAACAAATATTATCCTTTGAAGAGCAACAAAAGTGGGTCACAAAGATGTTGGGTTATGACTTTGAAATCATCTACAAAAAAGCGAAGCAAAATGTGGTGGCAGATGCACTCTCAAGAAAGGATGAGGATGTGGAAGCATTGTTGTGTGCCATTTCTATTATCCAACCAGATTGGATAAACGAAGCAAGGGAGGAATGGAAGAATGATGAAGAAGTGTCGGCACTTATTCGAAAGCTATAACAAGATTCCAGTACTTCTGATACATTTAGCTGGCAAAATGATTTGTTATGGTACAAAGATCGCTTATACCTATGTAAGAATTCCGAGCTAAAACAAAAGATTCTTATGGAATTGCACACTTCTCCCTTAGGAGGGAACTCAGGATTTTTAAAAACTTACCACATGGTTAAGAAGGAATTTTTTTGGGATGGCCTTAAATCAGATATTCAAAAGTTTGTGGCGGAATGTTTGGTTTGGAAACAAAATAAAGTTGAAACAATTAAGACATCGGGTCTATTACAACCTTTATCCATTCCAAGCCAACGTTGGGAGGAGGTTTCAATGGATTTTATCACAGGTTTACCCAAGTCTGAGGGAAAGAGTGTCATCATGGTGGTAGTTGACAGACTTACCAAGTATGCACACTTTTGTGCATTATCACATCCATTTAAAGCCAGTACAGTTTCTACTGCATTTATGGAAACAGTTCAAAAGCTACATGGAAACCCAAAGATTATTGTAAGTGACAGAGATCCCATTTTCACTGGAAATTTTTGGACAGAATTATTTTCTTGTCTTGGTACTCAGTTAGCTCATAGCTCATCTTATCATCCTCAATCTGATGGGAAAACTGAGATAGTAAACAAATGTTTGGAAGGATATCTTCGTTGCTTTGTATCTGATAAATAGACACAATGGGTCAAATGGTTGCCTCTGTCTGGATGGTGGTATAACACTTCCTTCCATACAGTAACAAAAATGACCCCATTTATGGCACTTTATGGGTATCAACCACCATCCATCACATCATATTTAAGATAAAATTCTAAGGTTCAGGCAATGGAACATCACATCGAACATCGACAACAAGTCCTCCAACTCTTAAAGGATAACCTCGTGTTGGCACAAAATAGAATGAAACAACATGCATATCAACATCACAGTGAAAGAAGTTTTTATGTAGGTGATTGGGTATTCCTACGGCTACAACCATATAAGCAAATGTCCCTAAAGCAAGCTAAGAAGGATAAAAAATTATCACCAAAGTATTATGGTCTGTACAAGGTGTTGCAAAATATTGGTACTATGGCATACAAATTGGAGCTTCCTGCAGCTTCTCGATTGCACCCAGTTTTCCATGTTTCATGTTTAAAGAAGGTTATAGGTGACAAGCTCCCAATTCAAACAATATTGCCAGAACTTGACGAGGAAGGAAAAATTATATTGGAACCGGAAGCAGTCACAGAAACAAGAACTCGACAGCTACGAAATCGATCAATTTCAGAGTATCTTATCAAGTAGAAGAACTTATCCGCTGAAGATTCCACATGGGAGGATGAGAATTTTATGCAAAAGTATCCAGAACTACTCAATCATTGAGGACAACACTTTTTTGAAGGAGAGGGGCATGTTGGGTCCCTATAATACTAGTGATTACCCCATTACTATTGTAGTTATACCCCTTATTTATATTGTTGTGCCCCTATTACCCCCATATTGTTATTTCTGTGCCCCATAGAATCCCTCTATTGTTATTTTTGTGGCTTTATATTATTATTGTTAGGTCGGCTGGATTATATTGTGACTCCTTAGACTCCTATATATAAAAAGGAGGTTTTGTCATTTGAATCATCCAATAATTGTTCATTTATGTAATGTAAAGGAGGTTGCCCCCTCGAAGAGGCTGAATTCTAAGGCGTTTATCTATCTTTTCTATCTTTTCTTGAGCTAGTTCCATAACAGTATGACCCTGACAAGACTATGAAGGTTGAAGATCACTTAAACAACTTTTACCTACATATGCAAAAATTGAGGTACGTTATGATGATGTTCATGCATACTTTTTCCATTTACCTTGGATGGTAGAGAAAATGTATGGTACCATAGCCTTCATCCAAACTCCATCTAGAATTGGAAGGGATTTAAAAAGATCTTTCTTGAAAAAGTTATTGAATACAAGACCACTGCCATGTTATTAAAGGATTTGGGTGATCTAAATATGGAGAAGAAGGAAAAAGTTAAAGATTTCAATCAGAGGTTCAATTGCATATTGAACAAATTTTCTGACAACACAAAACCTCATGACTCCATCAGCATATATTACAACACTTCTGCCTTGCCAACAAATATTGTGCATTTTGTAAAGCGAACTATGAGACAGACATTGACAGAAAATTACGAAGAGGCTATCACTATTGAGAAGGACTTGTGTTCTATTGGTGTCATCACATATGATGAATAAACAAAAGACTCCAAGGACACATGTTCAGGCCTCCGTGAGAAAGGCTAAGGAGAAAGAGCTTAATGATCTTGAAATCCTAACTCATCTCATGAAGTCCTTGACCACTGAAATGGCTAAACTAAAACAAAGGACAAGTGATACTACCATGAGAACCAAGCCTCCCAACTTCCTACTCAAAAGGAATTCAACTTCCGGTAGCAGCAGCAATCAATCGGCAAAGTCTACGCAGAGTTCCAATGTTGTCCTAAATATTGAGAAAACTGGCATGGATTCGTATTACGCGTTTCATAATGAGAATCATTCAAAAAATACGGGCCCATAGTGGAACTAACTCATGACCAGAATGGCTACACATTTTTTTGACTCAGTCATGGTTGAGGAGCAGGCTTAACCCAATGAAGAGAAGGAAGAAGTTGATGTAGTTGTTGAAGCTCCATGCATTGGGCATGCAGTGAACATGTATCATTGCATTCTCGTAGCCCAAAAGAGTATTTCCAATAAGCAACCTCTAAGTGATGGTTCGGTTGAGAAGCAAAGAAATCAATACAGCTTAAGAATCCAAGGGTCAACCACTGTGATTGAGGTGCCGAAACAAAAATTCAAATAAAATATGTTAAGGAAAATCAATCCTCCAGCTAACTCAACGCAGAACACTCAGAGAAATTCTAGGAAAGCAGTCTCAACAAAAAATGTTTCTGACAATAGTAAGGACAGAACCATCCCTACGAAAACCACAAACCAAGTTCCATCCCCATACACCTCGGTCAGTCTACCCACCATGGATTATAACATTGTAGATGATATGAAGAAGGTTCGTACAAACATATCCATGTTCAAACTTACAAAGATCACGAGCTAGCGGGACATCCTTCTACAGGAACTTAGGAAAACCTCTTTAGGTAATGCCACCTCTTCGGGCAAGGGATCTAATGAGTCTCCTGAATCTCTCATATCTGTAATTAATGCACTCATGATGGATGCAAATACTCTTTTCCTTGCATTCTTGTTAACATTCAAAATCTTCAATTTCAATGTATATAATTGCTTGGTTGATTAAGGTGCACCGGTGAATTTCATGCCACTATCTGTTGCCAAGAAGATCAATGCTAAATGGGAAAAGACAAATGCATAGATTATTCAACTAGACATAACTCATGTCTAAGCAATTGGTGAACTCAGGTATGTCATCATCCATTTATCATCTGCGGATGAGTTCACCAATGTATCAACATAGTGATTGTGGACATTCCGGAAGCATACAGAGTGTACTAATCATAGACTGGTCAAGCAAGCTTCAAGGATACTTTGCCACATACTAGTCACACCTATGGCTTCTGTAAAGGGGAAGTAACAATCAGATATGGGTAGAGTCAAAGAGGTACATGAAGCACATGGTGACTCCCTTCAATGGACATAATGAGCCAATGGCTTTCACAAAACTATTATTTGGCAATTATTTTCTGGAGACACAGTTGGGGTGCTATCTTGCAGAGCCATCCCTAGTTCCACCAGACACACAGTTGGATCTCCTTCCATGTCCAACTAGTGATAATGAACTTTGTACAGTTAGTAGTAGTAGTATTAGTACTAATACAGTCAGCAGTCCTTGTAGATATGATATGTGGACTATGTATTTCGATCGATCTAAGACGCAGGAAGGCTCTGAAGCTGGTTGTGTTTTAATAGACCCATATCAAAGAAAAAATTTGATCTCTAGCCACTTGGAATTTGAGTGCACGAATATCACTACACAATATGAAGCACTCGTCTTATGCTTACAAAAGGTCATCGACCTCAACGTTTCCATTCTAAAGGTGGTAGGTGACTTTGAAATCGTGGTCCGTTAGGTACGTAACACTATACATTGTGTGCCACCTCATCTTAAATTTTATCAACAAGAATTATGGAAAATCATCTCTCACTTCCAATATCTAAATATTATTTCAGTTCCAAGAATGTGTAATGCAACAGCAGATGCCTTGGAAAACACTCCTGCTAGGATGTCACCTTTAATGGAATGATTCTCTATCAAAATTTTGTATAAACCTTCCATCCTAGATAATAACATTAACTTACGTGTTTTTTATAACGACCGACAGATACTATATTTTATGGTGAATGTTGAAGTACTTAAGGACGTAGCGATCGACGAGGACGAGCATGAAAAGACACTACAGGATGTAGCCAATGCCAGTAAAGGGGACTTCATCCCTAAGGGTGTGGTTTCATTAGAGAAGTTGTATGATCTGTAGAATCATTTTCAGGGGCCTGTTAATGCCAAGACCCACAGTTCCACATTGTCGCATGAGAAAATCAACTTGGGAACTGAGAAAGATCTGAAATTTTTCAATCTCGGTACTTTCTACACACCACAAGAGTGGCAAGCCTTCGTCCGCTTATTCAAATAGTACGGTGATGTCTTCGCACGGACGTACAATGAACTTAAGACATATGACATGTGAATCATCCAACATGTAATACTAATCAAATAAGGCACCAAGCCATTTCAGTAGAAATTGAGGAAATTTTATCCAACGCTTGAGCCCCTCATACAAAAGGATTTGAGAAAATTTTTGGATGCTTGGATCATCTACAAGGTGTGACATTCAATGTGGGTAGCAAAGCTTGTTCCTGTGAAGAAGAAGTCTAGGGATATCCTCGTGTGTGTAGATTTCTGGAATCTCAACCGCGACTCGAACAAGTATAACTACCCTGGGTCATCCATGGAGAAAATACTGCAACCAATATCAAGGGCTGAAATGTTTTCTTTGTTGGATGGATTCTTAGGATACAACCAAGTTCTGGTGGCAGAGCCTAAAAAATTAAAAACTACTTTCAAGACGAAGTGGGGCACGTTCACATTTCGACAAATTTCATTTGGGCTAGTCAATGTTGGTGCAACATTCCAACATGTGATGAACATCACCTTTCGCGAGCTTATATGAAAAATCGTAGTGGTCTATCTTGATAATGTGACAGTATTCTCCAAACAGAGATCAGATCACCTGTGCCATTTGAAGAATATTTTTGAGCAATGTCGTAAATACGGGATATCCTTGAATCCAAAGAAGAGTATCTTTGCAGTGTCTAAAGGTAACCTCCTATGACACATAATTTCTAAAAGTGGGATCAAGGTAGACCCGGGCAGGGTCATGACCATCACACAGATTCCCCACCCAGTGAACAAGAAATCCATGCAGTCTTTCTTGGGAAAGATCAACTTCCTTCGTAAGTTCATCTTTGATTATGCCCAGATTGTTAAACCAATACAGGATATGATCAAGAAGGACACAATTTATAAATGGGATAATAGGGAAAATAATGTGTTTTCCCATATCAACAAGCTATAGCAGAAGCACCCGCATTATATTGTTGGATGTGGAGCATGATTGTTCAGAGGTCTTTGTTTCAGCCGGATGTATACCCCAGGAAGTTTGTACACCCCTTCTGGGGCGGGGGGGGTGCGGGGGGGACTTGTCCCCCCCACGAGGGTCCAAGGGGGCCGATCCCCCCCAGCTGGGGGGTCCGGGGGCCAACGATCCCTCGACGACGGCTCGGGGGCAGTGCCCCCGAAGCTAAAACCAGATGTAAAATTGCCTTGTAAAAGTATAGTAATTTCTAGTCAATCTAGGTCGTTCATTAGGCGGATGATCTGATGGTAGAACTTATGTTTAGTTTAGGGTTTTTTTCCCTAGAAGGCAACCCCTCTCTTTGTATGAGGGCATTTTTGTTGAGTCTGTGTAATATATGTGTATTCTCCGAGCGAGAAACAGAGAGGTGAGACTGTGAGAGAAAAAACAGAGGATATTATAGCAGATCTGCTGTAGGTTGTGTCTCTTCATTTTGCTGGATAATAGAAAGGAAGGATTGATTGTTCGGGGTGGATGTAGCCCAAACTGGGTGAACCACGTATATCTGTGTCTCTCTTGTTTTATGCATTTTCTGTGTTTATATTTCTGCAATATTTTATGTGTTCCATTGCTCCGTAATATATAATTTTCTAACAACTGGTGTCGAAGTCGAAGGTCTATTTGGCTGATAAACTCGCAGGAAAGAAGGGTTCCTCGTTCGAGTGGGAGCAATGGCGGAAGATGGTAAGTTTAGGGTTGAGAAATTTAACGACCAAAACTTCTCGCTGTGGAAGATGTAGATGGAAGATTATCTGTATCAGGAAGATCTATACCTACCATTGGGCGGAAAAACAAAGATGCCGATGGGTATGACAGATGAAGAATGGAACCTTCTCGATAGAAAGGCACTCGGAACAGTATGATTGTGCCTCGCAGTGTCGGTCGCCTTCAACATTTCGAAGGAAACAACGACAGAGGGTTTGATTAATGCATTGGAGAAACTATATGAAAAACCATCGGCCTCAAACAAGGTATTTCTTATGAAATGGTTATTTAATATGAAGATGTCGGAAGGTGGATCTGTTGTAGACCATTTAAATTATTTTAATACTATTACAAGTCAGTTATGTTCTGTAGGGGTAAACTTTGATGCTGAATTTAGAGCTCTGTTATTCTTGTGCTCATTACCAGAAAGTTGGAATGGTTTAGTAATGGCCATTAGTAACTCTGTGTCTGGATCTAATACTTTAAAGTTTGATGATGTTGTCGGTGCTATCCTTAGCGAGGAAATGCGACAGAAAAGCTCCGGTGAGACATCGGGTAATGCTTTATGTGCAAAGTCTAGGGGAAGAAAAATGGAAAGAGGAAAGAGCTTAGGATATCGCAGTAAATCAACGAAAGGCAGATCAAAGTCCAGATCGGGAATAGTGTGCTGGAAATGTGGAAGAAAGGACACCTAAAGAAATACTGTAGATCTCGGAAGGGAAAATAAGGAGATGCACAGCAAGAAAACAATCATGAAGAAAATGTGACAGGTGAGGTGTTACAAGATGCTTTAATTCTTTCTTTCGAAAATATTACTGATTCCTGGGTGGGAGATTCAGGGGCCTCATTCCATGCCACACCTGATAAGAAATACCTTCATGACTATGTTCAAGGAGATTTTGGACAAGTTCGTTTAGGTGATGATAAACCCTGTAAAATTGTTGGAATGGGTAAGGTTCTTGTAAAACAACAGAATGGAAACCAATGGCTACTAAAGGAGGTAAGGCATGTTCCAGATCTGAAGAAAAATCTGATTTCAACAGGGTAGTTAGGCGGTGAAGGTTGTGTGACAACTTTCACTAATAAAGCTTGGAAGGTCACCAAAGGAGCCCTGGTAATAGAAAAAGGTGAAAAGGTTGGTACATTGTATTTATGCAATGGTATTTCTAACTCTGTTAATGCTTTAACTTCCAAAGGAGCAGATGCAGCATTATGGCATCATAGGCTCGAACACATGAGTGAAAAGGGGATCAAGGTTCTTCACTCAAGGAATTTGTTTCCAAGTTTGAAGAATGTTGATTTGGACTTCTGTGAGAATTGCATTTATGGAAAACAAAAGAGAGTCAGATTTCTCAAAGTTGGGAAGGAAAAGAAGAGCGAAAAATTAGAGCTTGTGCATACAGATGTATGGGGACCTGCTCAGGTATCATCTCTCAGTGGCTCTCATTATTATCTTACTTTTATTAATGATGCAACTAGAAAAATTTGGATTTATTGTATTAAGAATAAATCTGATGTATTTGATACTTTCAAGAAATGGAAAGCTTTGGTTGACATTGAGACAAGAAAGAAATTGAAGTGTCTTAGATCAGACAATGGAAGAGAATATTGCAGCAAATAGTTTGATAGGTATTGTTCAAAGCAAGGAATTCGCAGAGAGAAGACAGTTCCAAGAACACCACAAGAAAATGGTATGTCAGAAAGGATGAACAGAACAATCATGGAGCGTGCAAGGTGCATGAGATTGCATGCAGGATTGCCTTTACAGTTTTGGGCAGATGCTGTAGATACTGCTATTTATCTAATAAATAGAGGGCCTTCAAGTTCTTTGGGTGGTGGTGTTCCAAAGGAAGCATGGACAGGTAAAAAGGTAAACTACTCTTTTTTAAATCCTTTTGGTTGTGAGGCCTTTTTCCATATTGATAAAGAAAATAGAACAAAGCTTGAGGCAAAGTCAAAGAAATGTACATTTATTGGATATGGTGTTAATGATTTTGGTTATCGCTTGTATGATTATGAAAATCACAAAATCATTAGGATCAGAGATGTAATATTCAATGAAAAGGTCTTGTATAAGAATCAGTTGCAGGAAAAGGAACAGAAAAAGAAAAACAAGGAATACGCAGTTCTTGATGAAATCACTGAAAAAGTAAAGGTGCCCGAAAATAATAATAATCAACAACCACAACAACAACAACCACCACAACAGCAACAGGCACCCCAAACACCTGAAAGTGGTGTTAGAAGATCTACCAGGATAAGTAGACCCCCTGAACGATACTCTCCTTCATTATATTATTTATTGTTGATTGATTCTGGTGAACCCGAATGTTTTGAAGAAGCAATGCAGGTTGAAAGCAGGAAGAAGTGGGAGGTAGCCATGGAAGAAGAGATGGACTCCTTTATGCATAACTAGACTTGGGACTTAGTCAAGTTGCCTACAGGAAAAACTACATTGAAGAATAAATGGGTTTACAAGCTGAAGGAAGAAGATGGAGGAAAACAAAGTTACAAAGCTAGACTTGTGGTGAAGGGGTTTGCACAGAAGAAAGGTATTGATTTTGATGAAATATTTTCTCCTGTTGTTAAAATGACTTAAATCAAAACTATTTTAAGTCTAGTAATAGTTGAAGATTTGCATCTTGAGCAGTTAGATGTAAAGACAGCCTTTCTCCATGGGGATTTGGAGGAAGAGATATATATGCAGCAGCCACAAGGATATGAAGTGAAAGGGAAGGAGAAACTAGTGTGCAGGTTGAAGAAGAGCTTGTATGGCTTAAAACAGGCTCCAAGGCAGTGCTATCTAAAATTTGAGAAGTTTTTGTCTAAACAAGGTTATACTAGATGCACTTTGATCATTGTGTTTGTCTGAAAAAGCAAAATGATGGCAGCTATATTATATTGTTATTGTATGTAGATGATATGCTTGTCGCAGGGTCTAACATGCAGGAAATAAATGTGCTCAAAAGGAAATTGGCAAATTCATTTGCAATGAAGGATTTGGGCGCTGCAAAACAAATCCTTTGTATGAGAATAACTAGAGACAGGAAAAATCGTAAATTAACATTGTCTCAAAATGAGTACGTACAAAAGGTGTTGAAAAGATTTAATATGCACAATGCAAAACCAGTTAGTACACCTTTTGCTAGCCATTTCAAACTTAGTAAGGAAATGTGCCCAAAGACCCAAGAAGACATGGATTATATGTCTAAAGTTCCATATGCATCAGCAGTTGGAAGCTTAATGTATGCAATGGTCTGCACAAGGCCTGATATTGCACATGCAATGGGAGTTGTAAGCAGGTACATGAACAATCCAGGAAAGGAACATTGGATGGCAGTGAAATGGATTCTCAGATCTTTGAAAGGTACCACAAATCAAGCATTATGCTTTGGTGGTTCAAACATTATTCTACAGGGATATGTTGATGCAGATATGGCAGGTGACAGAGATAACAAGAGGAGCACTACAGGATATGTATTTATTGTTGGTGGAACAATTGTCAATTGGGTTTCAAAAATCCAAAGTGTTGTTGCACTTTCAACAACAAAAGCAGAGTATGTTGCTGCTACAGAGGCCAGTAAAGAAATGATTTGGTTGCAAAGGTTTATGGGTGAATTGGGTAAGGAGCATGATATGGGCACGTTATACAGTGATAGACAAAGTGCCATTCATCTTGCAAAGAACTCAGCATTTCATTCCAGGACTAAACACATACAACTCAAGTACCATTTCATACGATCAGTGTTGGAAGATGGAGAGTTGAAGCTAGAAAAGATACACACTAGCCAAAATCCTGCAGATATGCTAACAAAAGTTGTAACCAGGGAGAAACTGAGAATATGATCAGTTTCAATTGGTCTTCAAGGATGATGATGAAGATGAGAAACATCCAGGTCCAAAGAGGAGTCATTTTCCAGCAAATGAAGCAGCGATGGAGATGCTACAATCATTCTCCAAGTGGGAGATTGTTGGATGTGGAGCATGATTGTTCAGAGGTCTTTGTTTCAGCCGGATGTATACCCCAGGAAGTTTGTACACCCCTCCACGCGAGGGGGTGCAGGGGGAACTTGTCCCCCCTACGGGGGTCCGGGGGCCAGCAGGCCCTTGGTGAGGGCTCGGGGGCAGCGCCCCCGAAGCTAAAAACAGATGTAAAATTGCCTTGTAAAAGTATAGTAATTTCTAGTCAATCTGGGTTTCTCCTTAGGCGGATGATCTGACGGTAGAACTTATGTTTAGTTTAGGGTTTTTTTCCCTAGAAGGCAACCCCTCTCTTTGTATGAGGGCATTTGTATTGAGTCTGTGCAATATATGTGTACTCTCTGAGCGAGAAACAGAGAGGTGAGACTGTGAGAGAAAAAATAGAGAATATTATAGCGGATCTGTTGTAGGTTGTGTCTCTTCATTTTGCTGGATAATAGAAAGGAAGGACTGGTTGTTCGGGGTGGACGTAGCCCAAACTGGGTGAACCACGTATATCTGTGTCTCTCTTGTTTTATGCGTTTTTTGTGTTTATATTTCTACAATATTTTATGTGTTCCATTGCTCCGTAATATATAATTTTCTAACATATACATCCCCAACTTTGATAAAGACTTCTTGATATACATTGTTTCTTTTGACACCTCTCTAGTTGTTGTACTCACTCAAAAGGATGAGTTGAACAATGAACGGCCTATCTCCTTCATGAGTGCAATTCTGCAAGGACCAAATCTCAATTACTATGCCATGGAAAATTAGGCTTATGCAGTATACAAGGCGATAAAGCACTTCAGACCCTATCTGTTAAAGAACGGTTGTGTTATCTTTGTTCCACACCTAGTAGTCAAATCACTACTTGTTCATCAAGAGCTGGGTGAAAGGAGGGCTAACTGGATGAGCGGGTTACAGGAGTATCATCTAGACATCAATCCAGTTCACATAATTAAGGGTCATGTACTTTGCTAATTAGCAGCAGAGGTAATAAACACAAAAGAGGAAGAAGAAGAGTTCATAGGATGGAGCAGGAGATTGAAATGTACAACGTTAAGCAAGCCACCCCCACTACCAACATAGACTCTTAGTATACTAATGTGAGCCAATACCTCGAGCATGGAATAATTCCCTCTCACTTATCTACAAGGTATAAGAGGGCACTCCAACTTAAACCATTATCATATTAGTTGGTGCATGGGGTGTTGTTCAAGAAGCACCACAATGGAGTACTTCTCAAGTTTTTGGAGGCACACGATTCAGAAAAGGTATTATGTGATCTCCACTATGGACTAGTTGGGGGACACTTCGCAGGAAACATTACAGCACATAAGATTATGCGTGCCAACTTTTACTTTCCTACATTATTCAAAGGTGCTCATGCTTATGCCCACAAGTGTCCGATCTGTCAAAGGTGTGCCGATAGAAATCATAAGTCAGCAGCTTTAATGCAGCCCATTGTAGTGGAAGAACCTTTTCAACATCGAGGCTTAGATATCATTGGGGAAATTTTCCCACACTCATCGAAGAAACACCGCTATATCCTCACTTCTACAGAATATTTCACGCAGTGGATGGAGACATTTCCGCTAAAACAGGTGAATAATCAGGAAGTCATCAACTTTTTGCAACATAACATCATCTTTAGGTTCAGCGTTCCTACGTCACTTGTTTTTTATAATGCAACATATTTTTCATCGTTGAGACTTTATGATTTTGCATTAGAAAATGGTATTATATTGAAACATTCAGCTAATTATTATCTACAAGGGAATGGTCTTGTTGAATCCATGAATAAGAACCTCATCTGTATCATCAAAAATACCATATTCTCTGAACATCGAAACTCGCACTCTGCTTTGGTGAATGCCTTATGGGTTGACTGATTTATACCTAAACCTTATCTGAACACCTCCCCTTACTTCCTGGTGTACTGAAAAGAAGCCATACTCTTGCCTAACATCTACTTGTTCGCTCTCCAATTGTCCTAAGAATCCCAAGGCAAGCCATGTATTTTAGTTCAGCGTAGGATGGACACTTTGCACAAGCTACAAAAGAAAGCTTGAAAGCTAAAGAAAAAAATTTACTTCACCAAGGTCGTATCAAGAGGCGGTTTGATATAAAGTCTGCAGGGAAAAATAGCTTTAATCTGGGTGACTTAGTATTAAAGTGAGTTAAATCCCGTGAGGGTAAAGGAAAACACACTAAGTTACAATCCCTATGGATTGGACCATACACAGTACGCGAGAAGCTTGGCTAGCACACATATCACCTTTAGTCACTTGACAGGAAGATTGAATCTCTCCCCATCAATGGCCAAGAATTAAAACAATATTTTCAATGAAGATTTGGGGTTTCGCCCCACACTATGTACATAGTCTTTTGTTGTTTGTCATTTTTTTCTTTGCTTGAATTTTGTGTTGTTTTTGTCATGTAAATAAGTTTTGTGTCTAATTGTGTTGTGGCTTCTAAGTGTGTGGGGATGAAGTCTAAAGAGTATTGTGACACTGCAGCACTTGGCTAGCATTTTTCTGTCTTCCTTGTGTTGTTTGCATCTTTTGGCCAATGAAGTTCTGACATAAAATACGATCTATCTGTTAGGAGAGTTTTGGTCCAAACATGAACCCATTGCTAGTCTAGAAACCTCATGTCTATACTCGTTTTTTCTTCTAATGTTCTCAAGATTATCCAATTAGTAGAAACAGGGAAGGGAAAAATCTAAATGAGCAAACCTAAATCAAAGTTCTTTATATGCTTCTATGAAGGAAAAACCTCTTCTTCTCTCAATAAGTCGGGATCCCTCTTCTACCCTAAAATATATAAGTTTTGATACACAGTTATCTTTAAATAAATAAATAAAGTCGAAAGAAGAGAAAGGATTCCTATGCAGAAAGGTGAAGAAAGAAACTATGTTGGGGTACTTTCCAGGCTCGCTGGTAGCGGAGAAATGTTTTTGTTCTTGCGTGACTCCTTCAGGTATTGTCTAGGCCTACTAACAACATATCAAAACTAGAGATGAAAAACTATACTCTGAAAATCTTAAGCTCATGGACTAAACTGCCCTTCCCAACTCGAAATATTGTGATTACGTTGAATCTTATGTTGTGTTCAACTAAGGTATAGATGGAACATTGTTTGCCCATGGGGTAAGTGGGAAGGCCAAAATGATATACACGATGAATCAATACTCCCTGAGGAACCAAGGCCCTGCACAAAAGAAACTAACTAAGACAGAGAAGTTGGAATTCAACCAGTGTGTCACCAAGTGTTGTAGTTGCTGCAACACCCTCCAAAATTTTAACTTGCACTCAAATTTAGGAGCCTCCCTTGATCTTTCCTTGATTGTTGCAAACACTAAAGCTCATTCCATGAGCTTTCTCAAACTTCTTTTCCCCCTTTTTCTTGTTGGATTAACTATCATATTCAGGCATGTTTGACTGTTATGTAATGTTTGCGAGCCTTTTTTGGTGGTTTTGAAGGGTGTTCCTTGTGCAAATGAATTTTCCTAACCATGTAAACATTTATCGCACTCATGCACAAATTCTTGAGCATTGTCACACAAGTGTCATCACGTTTATCCCAAAATATATCTTAAGTGTTGCACTTGTCGCATCTTGTCATGAGACAGTCACATAGAGGGGAATGATTTGTTCATTTGTTCCAATGACCTACATTATCATGTCGTCCAGTATGCTAAGTGTGTTATCACTATTCAGGTTCATCACGAGTCCATCTCCCTCTCGCACTTAGCCATTTTTGGAAAATATTCCCAATCGGGCCTTGACTGAGCTGCTCATTGTGCAGTCTCAGCCCTCATTGATGTGACCTTGTTACCTGGAACTACGTAGCGCAGTCACTATCCTCCAGGGTTGTGATTCTACACAATTCTAGAGTCTACAAGCCTCCCTTTACCCCCATAATTACATAGTTATGCCTCCCATCCTGCCTTGAATTGTGCACTTCGCACCTTCAACCTCAAGATTTTCCCTTGTCTATTCGAGTTGCGCAATGCGTAGAGAGCCTAGCCTCCCTTGGCCTCCAAAACTGAGCAGATGCTTCCTCTAGTGCTCTTCCCTCAACCAAAGCTCACTACCCCCAGAAATTGTGCATATTTTCTCTTCAGGACTCTTTGTTTCCCAGTCCCCCCTTGCCTCTTAAAATTGTGCAGTCTTCCCTCCTATGGCCTCATCCTGCAGCAGCCACTGCTTGTTTGAACTACGCAATTCTGACCCCCAGCGAGCACTGCACAATTTTTCTCCTCAGTGACCACTCTACACAGTCTCAATGATCAAGCTCTCTCCTTGTTAGCTATAATTGCGCAATATGCAGTCATTGAGCCCTTCCTCCTAATCTGTGACCATTCCCGGGCTCAGTTCATGGATAATAATGCATCACCTTAGAATAGGGAGTCTTTTTATTGATGTCATCCCATCATGAGTGAATTGCAGGAGAAGGTACACAATCAAGTCATGGAAAGATGATGAAGATGGAGAAGGAGGGAAGCATGCCTAAAGACTCACTTGTAGCTAAACTTACGAATGGACCTATCAAGAGAAAGAAAATGGACACAAGTTTACAACCACCTTCCCAGACCGAAGATCATGGAAGACTCTGCATCACCAAGCTATGTGGAGGAGAAGAGAAAGCATATCCAAGAACACATTTATCACTCAAAAGCAACAATGACTTGACATTGCCACATCATCAAGGCAGTCCATGTCAGCAGTTTCATGTCAATTTGTGTTATGAATTGTCATATGCCACATTACTAGTGTTGACCATGTATATTGTAATCAAATGTATTGTAAAGTGGAAGTCCAAAGGACGCATACGAATATGAACATTCATGTAATTTGAAAAGTTATAGGAAGTTGAACATTCATGAGGGTAGTCAAAGAGTCACAAAGGGGAAGCATCACCCCTTGTTTATATATACCCCCCTCATTTTATGAGAAAAGGACTTTTTCACCTTGGCTCCTCCCGCAAGGCATTAGAGAGACCAGTTGGTTCTTTGAGGAGCAAGGAGTGGCTCCAATGTTCCACTACTAGTGCTAGTTATGTCTAACGTAAATATGTGTCTTGGAACTTTTTCTTAGTAACAGAAGCCTTTTAAGGCCAGCACGTTCTTCATTCATGAACTATGAATGTTTGTAAGACTATTATGTGGACGTTTGTATTTCATGTTTTCTTTCACATGTACTATGATAGTTGAACTATTTTGGTTATTTTAGTTCTTATCTTGTTGAGAATGTGATGTAATGGTTGTTATCGTTGTCCCATCCTTGTGGACTATTCTACATGATACTAGATAGATATTTCCCTTTTTATTGGTTATAATGATCGTCACTTCTGTTGTGGACTATTTCATTGGATGTTAGATGGATCTTTCCTTGTTTATCGGTTGTAACAACTATCACATTCGTTATGGACTATTCCGCTGGATGTTCAATAGGTCCCTCTGGTTCATGTTTGTCTCTTCCTAGGTGGTACTATTATGTCTCACTTAGAGGCTCACTTTTCTCTCCCCCTTTGCAATAGAAGAACCTCAACACAGTTGCATTGCACACTCACCAGGCACACTCCCCTTTCTTTTCGAAGATACCATTGCATCACTCTCTTGTGCTGACAATTAGAGTCAAGGAAAATATTTAAGGATTTGGAAACTAGGCCTTTATATCGGATGGGACTCCTACACCAAACGGTGTGAGGTATGATTGGGACTTCATATCAGGGAGATCCCCTGAATGTTGGTAGTTCCAGCACCATCAATAGATTCTTAAATCATATGGGAGGTGATTGATTAAAGGAAAGGTATCGATGTTGAAAAAGAGATTTATTGATGGGAATTGTAAACAAGTTATCATAATAAGTGCAGTCAGTGTGCTTAACTTCATGAAGCTTCTTATTGACTTGGAATTTCCTTTTTACTAATGCTAGGAAGAAAGGAGTATGTTTTTTTTTGTTTCTTTGGTGAAGAGCATGTTACATTAGCTATAGAAAAATTAAATGGAAATTATATAATAAAAAAAAGATATTTAAAAGTTGCAAATGTTCTACCACATCTATGGGAGAAATAGTAAATAAAAATTCCAAAATAAGGAGACATAAATCACCAAGATATGGATGATCATGATGCTCTAAGCTCTAAAACAACAATTTTTTCCTGAGAATGGTGACTTGTTTCCATTAGGATTGAATTTCTAATATTTTTCCAATTTGATGCCAGGTATTTTCTTCCATAGAGGTGTTCTCATTCTCACATATTATTTCCTACAATTGCCTCTAAAATCTATTGAAGTGCTTCATATCATCTCCTAAAAGTTTGGAAGTGATGGTTCTAAGGAATTATTTGTTTCCTAAAATATATAGAATGAATTTCTTGTTATAAATTATTTGTGGTCATTTGTTGTCTCGATCAAATTTGTGGTATGACGTTTCTCCCTTATGTACATATAACCAGAGGTTGACTAGGAAGAAATGAGTACATTATTTGTATTGAGATGGATGTGTACAAGCTAGAGCTTTGGTAATGGAGGCACTATCTGGATAGTTATCCATGGTCAACAAGGAATGGTGAACATATATAATAGATTTTGTAATAGAAAAAGGTGTAATTGTTACGTGAAATTAATAGCACTAGTGTTAAGAATCCATAAGCAATTTGTTTCCTACATTCTATGAATAGTGTTTAGTTTGAAGATTGCATTAGCACATATAAGTTGCAACTCAATTTGGTAAGAGATTACTCCAACAAAGTATAACAACCAACAATTAGTATGAAGCACGCCTATAAAAAGGATAAAGGATGTTGTGATATGTGCGTGTGCACATACACATGCATATACACATATACATATGCATGCATATATGTTCTTCTTTATAATTGGAGTCAATGTGTGTGTGCGCGCGCAGAAAACCTAAGGTTGGCCTTTGTTTGAGGAATATTGTATTTTACAACATGACATAGATTTGGAGGGACTGGCCTATAATAAAAAATAACAAGATAAACTATTTATGTTGTAATAAAAAAGTATTTGTATGGCATATAGGATTATACCCCTTCAAGATATAAATCTTCACTTGTCCAAATATGAAGGGAATGTTGGAATATTTTCATGACACATTTCTTGGAGGCCTTCGGAAGATTTGGATAGCACATCTCATGGAGGCCTTTGGAAGATTTGCATGGAACATCTCTTGGAGTAATTTGGAAGTTATACATTACATCTTAGAACCCATGATGATCACCTTGAATGGAGACTTGACGTCTTGTTTAAATGTTTCATGGAGGTCTTTAAAGGTCAATATTTGCACAGTAAAAGTTGATATTAAGAGGGTGATAACTATTAATGAGGTGTATCATCATGGGAACACACAAGCATTTGGAGGGCATTTGGAAGCCAATGGTCCCTTTACAATCAATGTTCCATCTCTTAAGAACAAGACTTACTCCTCAGGAGCTTGTGTCCCCACTTTGGAAAGACCAATGGAGCATTGATTTGAGAAGTTTACTTTGTTTATTGGCCTTTGGAGGTTAGATACTACACATGGAATCCATTTGTTCCCCCATTTGAGGAAGTGTCACTCTCTTTGGTTTATTTTTGATGTGTATTGGTGTACCTGTGGCTTGAAAATCCCCTATTTTTTAATTTTAGAGGTAATTAATCATATAAGAGTACCTTTTTCCTCTCCATAGAACAAATTAGGGATTTTTCTTAAGAAAAAAATATTTTAATGTATAAGGGAGTTGATCATCTCCTCTAATTAGAGATGAACTTATCATTTTCACATTGTTGGAATGGGGGAGAAATCCCTTTGCAAGTCTAGAAGTTTTGAAATTTGTTAGAGTTCCTCTATCTTGGATTTTGTGATATAAATGAAAGACTAATGCACCTAATTGTGGAGATGATTTGTGGATGTTTTTTGCAATTTCTTGATGATTCATGGCTAGGGTTTATGGATGAGCAAGGATTTCTTGAGTAAGTGGTTTTTCTAAGGCTTGGGGATTTATTTGTTGAATGTATTAAGTGAAAATGTGCATATTTAGTGGTGAGGATGCATTCTCTTTGTGTTATTCTTGGTTAGATCATCTCTTGTAACCACCCGGAAGAGTTGTAGTGGATAACCTTCCCTTGAAGTTGTCTTGGAGCTTGTAAATATCATATGAGGATATTTTAGGGTTAGTAGTGGAAAACCATACTCATCATCCTGTAGGAGGAAATTTTAAGGTTATTAGTGGAAAATGCTTGTCATAAAATTGCAACAACTCTTTACCTTCTCAAGGGAGACTTAGTTGACCCCATATCTCTAAAAGACTCTAGACTTTGGTCGTCCCATCATATTTCATATTATAAATGTAATGCCACCTCCCATATTTACCCACTTTCATCGGCCTGTCGGGGAAAACATAAGCGGAGGGATACTATGAAATGAATAAACTCCCTCGGTATAGTTAAGGAAGTAGAATCGACCAACCAAAACTTTATTGACCTTCGTCAAGAGATACAGGACCCACAAGAGCTAATCCACCACTCCAGGTGTCGAAAATCTAAGCCAACTTGACCTTTTTGTGATTTAGACTCCCACTCACTTGCATAACAAGGAAATCCAATGACTATAACTCTCAAGTTGCATGGATGACCCTTCCTCCCAGCGACTGCAGTCTAAATTACCCAGTTTTGTGCATGTGACCCCTAGATCCGAGCCACTTTTTCAAGGCTAGTATCCAAACCTCCGCCTAGAACTTGATAGAACTTTCATAAATGATAAATGACACAAGGAAAAATCCTTTAACATAAAACTTAAACAAGGACTTGACATAACTAGGTCTGGCCATGACAATCATTTCGTTAAACACATAGTGAACATGAAATCTACAAGTCATGAATGCAGATTTGAGCAAAGAGCTATGCAACTTATTTGAGAATCATCAAAAAGGTCTAATGCCCTCTGAAATTAGTTGTAATAACATATATTAGGTCATGTTAATGGTGCTGGACCCGCAAACATTCACGGGATCTCCCCAATGTGAAGTCCCAATTAGACCTCACACAATTTGGTGTAGTATGGCCATCAGGTATAAAGGTCAAGTTGCCAAATTCTTAAATATTTGCCTTTGCTATAATTGTTAGTAAGAGAGAGTGATGCAATGGTATATTCAAAAAGAAATAAGGTGTGCTTGGTGAGTGTTCAGTGGCAACTGTGTCAAGGTTATTCTACTGCAGAGGGGGGAAGAAAAGTGAGCCTCTAAGTGAGAGGTAATAGTACTACCCAAGAAGAGACACACATGAAGCAAAAGGGTTTGTCTAACATCCAGCAGAATAGTCTGCAACAGATGTAACAGTTGTTATAACCAACAAATAAGTAAAGATGAGTTTAATATCCAACGGAATAGTACACAAGGATGGGACAGCAATAGCAACCATTATAGCACGTTCTCAATAAGATAAGTATTAAAACAACCGAAATAATTCAACTATATTAGCACATATGAAAGCAAACATGAAATACAAACATCCACAGAATACTTAAAAACATTCATAGTGCATGCATGAATAACATGTTGGCCTTGAAGGATTCTGTTATTAAGTAAAAATTCCAAGACACGTGTTTACAATGTACATCACTAGCCCTAGAAGTGGAGCATTGGAGCCACTCCTTCCTCCTCAAAGAAATAGTTGATCTCTCTAATGCCTTACAGGAGGAGCCAAGGTGAAAATTCCTTTGCTCATACAATGAGGGAGTATATATAACCAAGGGTGACTCTTTGACTACCCTCATGATTGTTTGACTTCCTATGACTTTTCAACTTACATGACTCTTTACATTCCATGTGTGTCCTTTGGACTTCCACTTTACAATACATTTGAATACAATATAGATGTCCCACAATAGTGATGTGGCATATGACCACTCATGACATGACATGACATTGCTGACATGGAATTTTCAATGATGTGGCAATGTCAAGTCACTATTGTTGTTAAGTATTGGATGTCTTCTTGGATATGTTTTCTTTTCACCTTCGCATGGCTTGGTGATGCAGAATCTTCAATGACCTTCATTCTTGGATGGTGATCACAATCTAGTGTCCCTTCGCTTTCTCTTGATTGATCAAATTGACTATTCAGCTACAAGAAAGTCTTTAGGCATGCTTCCCTCCTTCTCCTTCTCCATCATCTTTCCATGACATGATAGGGTACCTGTTCCTCCAATTCACTCATGACTAGACGACATCAATCTGAAAACCTGCTATTCTAAGATGATGCATTTCCATCCATCAATTGAGCTCAGAACAAGTGACAGGCTAGGAAGAGGGACACAGTGACTACATAGTGTATAGTTCCAACAGCTAGGGGAAAACCTTGAGCTCTTGTTGTAGCGGCTACAACCACCCTCCAAAATTTTTCCTTAGCTTCATTTTGGAGCCTCCCTACCAATCTTTCGCAGCAGCATGTCTTGCTTCGTCAAGTACACAAGCTCCAGTGATTTTCTTGCAAAAAGGCAGCCTATCTATCAGAACTTGATGCACTCCCCTCACATGTTGTTCTCCTAGACTTATTCTAGTTGCAGGCTAAGCAGCTCCCTCAAAAAATTGCGCAATTTAGGAGGGAAATTAGCCTTCCCTCCAGAAATTGTGCAATTCAGTCTGGCAGCCTATTGGGCTCAAGAATTGTGCAATTCTGCCAATCAAGCTTCATCCAGAAAATTGCAAAATTCTTCCTAGCAGGGCTGTTGAGCCCAGAATTTGTGCAGTCCTAAGCAGCATTCAACTGCTCTGCCCAGAAATTGCAAAAATCTCTTAGGAAGTTAGCCTAGCTCCCATCCAGAAATGTGCATTTTCTCCCAGCATTTGAGTAGCCTCTTACATGTGCAGTTGGGTTGACCAGTTCGACCCATGACCAAGGAAACTTGACTTGCATGCATGGCTTTCTTTTTCCCGGAATAGAAAAAGGAAACATGAAAAAATAATCCCTTGATTCATGGAGATATTTTTAGCAGTTGGAGGTTACATGCAAAGATCATTTTAGAATCTTTCCTCCAAGTGTCGCTTCTTCCTAGATTTGTGGCATGCATGTCATGAGCCCAAACTTATTTATTTGATGCATCAGAGCTCATTCTTTCACATCGATCTTGGAGCTCTGACATCCCACAGCACATCCAGGACTCTTTGACACATCTGACTCAGTTATTCACGGGTAAGTGGTCTCAACTTGTCTTTTTCAACATTTCTATCACTTTTTGTGTTTTCACTTGTGTGAGTGTTGTTTTCTTGATTTCTTTGAATGCTTGTTGTCATTTACATGCATACTAGCTTGTACTAGCACCATTTCAATTTTTGTTACTATCTCACTGTTGTCACATGCATGAAACTGTTTTGCACGAACGGTCGTCAATTCGGCAACTCGCTTCACCCACATGCATGTTGTTCTATTTTTTGAATCTTGCATTCAATGTTTGCATGCATGATCAATCACTTATACTTACACTCATTATCACCATGCATTCATTTTCACATTTGCTTTCAGTTTCCCATCGGCAGGTCTAGGCAGCCTTGGCCCAGACTTTGCCTCACCGAGACAGCATTGCAAAGTGGGAGAAGGAAGGCTCTATCTTCCTCTCTAGAAATGCACATTTCTTCCCAGTGACTGTCCTCTAGGATTTCTTTATGCAATTCTGAGGGACAGTGACTCCTGGCCCAGAAAATTGCGCAACGCAATCACTGAGCCTGTAGACATTGCCAGCTGGAATTGCGCATTGCGCAATTCCAACAGTCAACAGTCAGCTTGGATTGTGCATTGCACAAATCCAGCATCCACTCAGCCTCCCCAAACATCAACTGGAGCAGCAGTTGAGCGAGTGCCCACGAGTCTACCAATTTATGAAGATACCAAGCTGATTCTAGACAAGGACATAAAATTGAAATGGAAAGAGGTCAATGATGAGTTTACAGTCACATTTGGGGAAGACCTCGAAGACCGTTAGGTGTACATGAACATTCACCGTTTAGATTGTACCATATTTCATGCATATACCCCGCATTCCCATGCACGGACATGATACACTGGATCGTCTCGCACACTGATCCCGAGACAATGACTTTGAGCAGTGTCAGTGGGACGAAGATTGTAACCTTATGGTCACAAGATTATTATGAGATGTATTAGATTTCAAAGCCCATAACCATCATGGAGACTCCCTTCAGCTTACCCAATAGCAATGCCAACTCCAGAGACATTTTGAATAATTGGGTAAAGGAGCCAGCTAGTTTCAGGATAACACCCAACCAGATCTACAAGGCGAAGATACTACGGAAGGCATATCAGTACTTGGTCATATTTGCATGTTGACTATATGTCCAAGAAAGCATGGAAACCTTCCGACAGAGTTGGGTGATCGCACTGGAATAACTTTCCAGAGAGGAAAAACCATGTAACTAGTCCGGTATGTTGGCTCCTCAGCTAAAGGAACAGGTAACAAGGGCTCGACAGCCACACAAAGGTATGCAAGCATAAATCTACATGTTCGCCTACATCTTGGATGCAATTTGTGCTTGACAGGAGTTCCCGGGCTTGAAGTGGGCATGGTCACCAGTGGAGACTGTTGTGAACACTTATTATAAGTTGTTGTCTGAATGAAGCTTCAAAGGAGTTATCACACGGCTGTCTGATCATTTTTTCACCCTGGTTTACAAGATGATATTCGCATAGGATCTACCTTGCATGTCAAAGGTAGCAATGGAGGCACCAATAGACATAGTTGATTGGTATTCCTCACCATCTGACACCTTCATACGTATGTATAGTGCATAGCTAATTGGTATGCCCTCACCATCTGGCACCTTCATACTCGTCATGTAGGAAGTAGCATATCACATCTCGACAGGATTGACAGTTAGACAAATCGGAAGAAGAAGGTGCCTTGGCCTGCTCTTCAATTGCGGATTGGGTTATAAGAGATCCAGAGTTTCAAGCAAGTGGATGTCAAAGCAGAACAAATGAAGAAGTACCCATTCGACCTCCGAAGTTACAATCTATAAGACCCACATTATCTTGTGAAAGATCATTGCGCGAGAGTATAGTTCAACTGGATCCACAAGGCATTTCATTGGGCAGAGGAGGACCCATGGAGATATTGCTACATTTCTCTAGACCCAATGAACAGGTCAGCTTTGTTGTGGAATGGTTAGTGAAGCAACCTGAAGCAACATCCCGGAGAGCACTAGAAGCAGCAACAGCTTTAGAGGTGAACATACCAGTGCACGAATAGGGAAAGAGAAAGATTGTCAATCACATGGAGGAAGAGCAAAGCTACAAGTTTCGAGCAGATCCACTTGTGGAGAAAGAAGTTATGGGTATAGAGGCCAAGAGGCAACAGTGTGACAAGCAAATTGAACAAAGGCAGAGGGAGAAACGAAGGATGGATGAAACAGAGAGGGATTTTCATGAGTTGAAGGAGCAACTCTGAAAGGAACAAGAGCTGTGCAAACTGGAGAGGGAAGCATAGAAGCAATAGGTACATCAGGGGGCGCAACATGTGCAGACGAATGAAGCAACGCCTGTATAGGTAGTGGATTCATCAAAACAGCTGGCATCAGACGAGCAGGGTGAACCATTGTTGGATCAGGACTTCACTCAGGAGATAGAGTGAGTCCTTGAATGGATGCATATAGGCATGGAGCAGCAGGAGTTAGAGCAGGACATCAACCTCATGCCTCACACCAAGAGGTTGACCCACCAACTTCACCACATCCAGAAGATGAGCAAGTCCCAAGTGACCAAGGAGACACTAAGATCCTTCGAGATTAGCTGTGCAGTCTCGCAGAGTGTCAACTTTGGATGATCATACATCTTCTGTGCAGTTTGAGGAACGAGTGATCATGTCTGACATGCGCAAACATCCAACAACCTTGGCTGATGCTACTAGAGTGTATGACAAAGCCACTAGATCAAGTGTTCACTTTCTGATCGCTGAGAATGAGTGAATGGCTAAGGAACTATAGACGACTAAGAAAGGAGGAGAGTTGACTACAACATCCACCATAGTAGAACTGAAGAAGGAAATACTAGATGAAGTGTTGTCCCTTGACATAGTCATGCGGGCGTTGTATTCCAAGTTTGGTACCGTGCATAAGGCAGTTGTCCATATCAACGGGTGGCAGCAGCGATGTGTTAGAAGAGCACGTATCTTGGCGAACATGCATGATGTTGTTGATTACATGCAAACATGGACGATGAGATACAAGGGATCCCCACTTCACTTTCCTAAGATGATGAAGCCCAGAGTGGTCGAGCGAAGGCACATATCCGGAGTCAGATCCGGAACTATGAAGAGCTCCTGCAGCTCATCACTAGTATACAGGCTTCCCATGCATGTGTATCCAAGAGTATGGATGTTGTGGTGCATGCACATGTGATCCCATCTATTAGGACTCTCACCCAGGTGAAGACAAAGGCACAAGTATGACTAGAGCTTCACTCATAATTTGACGAGTTGATGCGCATTTCCACCAACCCAGACTTGCCCATCAGTGCAGACATCATGCATAAGTATGTTGTTGGTCCATCCACATTGAAGACAATGATGTGCATGCTTTTAGATGATTTGGATAGAGGAGCTCAATAAATGTACCCGAATGTTATGGAGGTAAGAGTCAGGTTCCAGAAAGATGTCATCTTGGAGCACACAGACACCATCGTGGACTACCGGTCTTGGCATTAATACACTACTTTCAACCACAATGAATATGTCGAAGAGTTGGTCTTCCAATAGATGTCTGAGTCATAGTGATGTCTAGCATGGCTTGCTCAAGCCATTTTGTCTCGCATGGGTACATGTGCATTGTAATGTAATGTCTTGTCAAGTGTCATTCAATTGTTGATAGTTGGATGTAACATTCATAGAGTAGATGAAGAGTCATGAGGGTAGATGAACTGTCACAAAGGGGAATGTCAAGGGTCATCCCACCTTTTTCTATAAATAGTCCCTCATAACTCATTGTAAGGGCTTTTTGGTCAGCCAAGCTTCTGATAGGACTATCTTAGAGAAATCTTGGATAGTATTGTAATGAGCCTTGGCTTCTCCATTACGCAGAGCTAGTACATCTCTTTGGAGGAGCAGGCAGTTGTGGATGTAAAGTTTCCTTGTCAAAACTAGCGGTTAGACATGGATGTATTGTATGACTGGCACTTACACTTCTTAATATAACAAGAGCCAGCACGTTTCATGCATATGTCGTATTGTATTCTATGTTATTTGGTTTACTCTAAATGATATACGTATATGTTTGCTTACGCATGCATGTATAACGTACTGTGTATGTATGTATGGAACTTTCTGAAATGTGATGTTGGTTTAACCTTCACTTTGGATTGCTAGCTAACTTTCCTTCCATGTTGTGATGCAAATTTGCTCATGTGTTCCCTTCTTAACTCTGCGCTATCACAGGTTTCCAAGGGGCACACTCATCTCAACCCCCATGTGTTAGAACCTCTCATGCACCTTCCTTGGCTCACTGCATATGTCACACCCTTGCTACCAACAAAGTTATTTTACTTGCCTCTGTGCGGAATCGCTGTCAAGGCATTACTGTACAACTCAATGCTGGGACTCCTACACCAAACGGTCTAAGGTATAATTAGGACTTCTTACCCAGGAGATCCCCTGACATGTTGGCGGGTCCAGCACCATCAACATTTCTGGTGCTAGAAGGAGGGCCAGATGACAAGCTGTGTCCTCTCATCTTGTTTTGAACCTTTGCATATCTATCATGGATTCTTGCACTCTTCTCCCTCCATGATTTTTTTCGAATCACAAATTTGTTACCATCACGAGGGATTTTTCGATCTCTTGTCTACTTACACATATGATGGTGAAGGCAAAGTGATATAACCTGAGTTCTTACATGACTTTCTTCCCATGCTTCATGAGGAAGATGGATTTTCTGATGAACAAGTCAGTTTGTTGCTTGCATACACACTTCGTGAATCCCCACATTGATGGTTATGCAGCCTATCGGTTAACAACGTGCACTCACTTGAGCACTTCTGTGATCTCATTGAAGACACTTTCTATCATTTTGATCCAGAACATCTTGACCAAAAACTATTACAACAACAGAAGGATCCGCATGAATCGCCTATGGATTTTTGGCAGTGCTTTTGTGAGTTGCAGTATCAAGCTCCGAAGAGCCAGATGAAATTTTTATATCTTTAGGACTGATTTGAGTACTGCATTAAGAAATCTACTCATCCCAAGAAGAAGTTTGAAATCAAGCCTCACTCAGTATTCTTCAGTGATGGAGCTGCACAATCACAGACAGACATGGTCACTGTCACAAGTGATTGTCCATCGTCCCCTCATCAAACAGCTCCACCACCGCTGAGTGATGCAAGAGATCATGCTCACAGATTTGTTCAGCTATCACATCCTCCCAAAATCACTTCGCTTAATTTTCACGTAGATTTGGTTGTGACTCCAACGAGTTTTCAAATGCATTTTGTTCCAAAACCTCCATCTTCGTACTTGGTTAATCCTTTGAATGATTTTGTCTTGTGTTCCTCCATTTCGGACTCTACACTTGTTTTGAACGAGGAACAAGCCACTGACGGAGTTGGTGTCACACAACCAACATGCGTTGTCAATCATGAAGAGTATGATTGGGAGCTTGAGCATCAACACTCGGTGAAGGATGACTCCCTTCCGTCTAAGCCTCCTCCGTTCTTCCTTGACATCTTTGGTGAACATGGCATCCATGATTTTGCATATGTACTTTATCTACGGATGAACCCATTGTTGATCACTCGCAGGACACATCGGATGTCAGTCCATCATCTGACAATGGAGAGGATAAGTTATTCATTGAAAATACACTTGGTTTTTCATTTGCCTTTTCCAGAAACATAGAGGATAGATTTGTTCACTTCTCATCTACCCCTCTATTTGATTCATCAGATCATGAGGATGCCGATGAAATCATTGATTTTTCTTATCGTGTCTCTCGTGATCCATTACTCCCATATTCAATCATGATCATGATTCTCTCGTAGTTGATTTTTTGAAGCCACCGGTTTATGATGATCTATATAACGATGAAGTTGAAACACCCAAGACTGTCGAGGCACTTCAGCCCAAGCTGATGGTTATGTTAGGCCCTGGCTCTCTTGGGTTTAGTTTCACTTTCGATCAGGAAATTATTCAATCACCCAAGGCTCCTCATCACTCATATGTATGCATCGAAGATCAATCTCACACACAGATCATGCTTCCTCCACTCGAACTGCACAATCCCATCGCTCATGCGTTGGAAGAATCTTACATTGCAACCATGCATGTACGACACAAGTTGTCTTTGTTTCTTTCATTTTCTTGCATGTCATAGCCAAGAATGTGTGTATGCTTCACAACTACACGCAGTGTCACAGAGCACCATGATAATTCCACGGACTGCTTATCATGTACTTACACTCACTTATGCCCTGTGGGCACTTTTAGACATGAAGTGTGTTTGTCTTCATTGTTATATCTTTCTTGCTTACTGGTTCACACAATCGGGTTGCTCATGAAGCAAGCCTTCACCAACATGGGTCAACCAATGTGCCGATGGATGCATTGGAAATATCACTTCACGTGATCAGCTCCATGCACTGTTAGCTTAGGAGTAGGAGTAGTTTTTGCTTTCAGTTTGTTTTCTTGCATGCTTGTTTGCTTACTTTCTTTTCTTGCTTGTTTGCATACTTTCTTTTCTTGCTTGTTTATTTGTTTTCTTGTTTGCTTACTATCTTTGCATTTACTTATGCTTCTGCTTTGCTTTGTTGTTACTTTCTTGTTATTCGTAGGTTAGTTTTGCATGTAACCATGTATGACTCTTGAGACAAGTTGGGTAAAGTACAAGGTTCCTTGTACTACTATCACTACTTGGTTATTTGTCATCCTACCTTTGTATGACGAACTTGTTATCGTTAGTCCATGATACGTCGAAGGAAAATATGTATTGTTTGAAGTGAACCATGGTGAAAACACAACACCTACACACTAATTAGTGTCACCTACTCTAGTCGGTTGTTTTTTGTTTAACCTTTGTCATCTCAGTCAAGTAGAGTAAGGTGACGGGGGAAACCTTAACAAGCACGTCAGAGGTATATAATAAACTACTTCTCTAAAGGAACAACCTCTTCTGCTCTCAATAAATCGAGATCCCTCTTCTACCTCTGAAATGAATAAGTGATATGCACAATCGTAAAAATGAAAAAATTGAAAAATGAATAAGGCAAAAGAAGAGAAATGCTTCCTACACAGAGAGGTGATGCAAGTAACTCTGTCAGGGCATTGACCAGGCTCGCTGGTAGCAAAGCGATGCTTGTGTTCTTGTGTGACTTCGTCGGGTTACTATCTAGGTCTACTGGTAGTAGAGCAACACCATAGATGAAACTAAGACTCTGGCAATTGTATTGCTTGTGCACCAATATACCCCTCAACCCCAATCTAAACAATTGTGTTTCCTTGGCTTGGAATGTGTGTCAATCAACCAAGAGTTTGGCAGATGCTACATCTTACAATCAGGCTAGTGTGAAACCAAAACAAACTAAGAATTGAACAACACTTCTGGAGGTGTTAGGCTTGTTTTTCACGAACAAGGTCCATTCATAGAGCTTGAGTTCTACCTGTGTGTTGCCAAGTGTTGTAGCAGCTACAAACACCCTCCAAAATTTTTCCTTACCTTCGTTTTGGAACCTCCCTACCAATCTTTAACAGCAGCATGTCTTGCTTCGTCAAGTACAGAAGCTCCAGTGGTTTTCTTGCAGAAAGGAAGCCTATTTATTAGAGCTTGATGCACTCCCCTCACTGGTTGTTCTCCCGGACTTGGTCCTACTTCAGGCTGAGTAGATCCCTCAAGAAATTGCGTAATTCTATAGGGCAACCAGCCTTCCCTCTAGAAATTGTGCAATTCAATCTGGCAGCCTGTTGGGCTCGAGAATTGTGCAATTCTGCCAGTCAAGCTTCATCCAGAAAATTGTGCAATTCTTCCCAGCAGGGTTGCTCAACCCAAAATTTGTGAAATCATGGGCAGTAGTCAGTTGTTTTTCCCAAAACTTGCGCAAATTTTCTAGGCATCCATCCCAGCTCCCATCCAAAAATGCACATTTTCTCCCAACAGTTGAGCAGCCTCTTGCATGTGCAATTGGGTTGACCAGTTCCACCCGGCACCAAGGAAACTTGACTTACATGCATGGCTTGATTTTTCCCGAAATAGCAAAAGGAAACATGCAAAAATCATCCCTTGATTTAGGGAGCTATTTTTAGCAGCTAGAGGTTACATGCAAAGATCGTTTTAAAATCTTTCCTCCAAGTGTCACATTTTCCTAGATTTGTGGCATGTGCGTCATGAACCCAAACTTGTTTATTTGACACATCAAAGCTCATTCTTTCACATTTATCTTGGAGTTGTAACGTCCCACAGCACATCCAGGACTCTTCGACACATCCGGCTCAGCTATTCACGGGTAAGTGGTCTCAACTTGTCTTTTTCAACATTTCTGTCGCTTTTTGTGTTTTCTCTTGTGTGAGTGTTGTTTTCTTGACTTATTTGATTTATTTGAACGCTTGCTATCATTTACATGCATACTAGCATGTACTACAATCGTTTTAGTTTTCGTTACTATCTCACTGTTGTCACATGCATGAAACTATTTTGCACGAATGGTCTCTGATTTGGCGACTCGATTCACCCACATGCATGTTGTTATGTTTTCTAAATATTTCATTCAATTTTTTCATGCATGATCAATCACTTTTGCTTACACTCATTATCGCCATATATTCACTTTCACATTTGCTTTCAGTTTCCCATTGGTGGGTTTGGGCAGCCTTGGCTTGGATTCTACCTCACCAAGATAGCATTGTGCACTCTGGAGAAGGAAGGCTCTGTCTTCCTCTCCAAAAATGTGCATTTCTGCCCAGTGACTGTCCTCCAACCTTTCTCTATGCAATTTTGAGGGACAGTGATTGTTGGCCTAGAAAATTGTGCAATACAGTCACTGAGCCTCCATTCATTGCCAGTTGGAATTGTGCATTGCACAATTCCAACAATCAGCCTGGATTGCGCATTGTGTAAATCCAACAACCAGTCAGCCTCCCCAAATAGCCTAGACTCCCTTTTGCATAGTTCTGGCAGCCAATCACTTAGCCTCCCATAAGAAATTGCACAATCTTTGCCTATCAATCCCCAGGTATGTGTTATGTCGTTCCTCCAATTTGATTTAGTTTTCGCTCATAGGTTTCTTTCCATGCATATCACTTTGTCTCCAGATCTAGCATGTGTTCATCCGCCTCTTTACAGTTCAGGATCAATGGCCTCCAAGAGAGAAGGATCAAAGGACACTGATGGAAGTGCAACAGGAGCAGCAGTTGAGCGAGTGTCTGCGAGTCTACCGATCTATGAAGAGACCAAGCTGATTCTAGACAAGGACATCAAACTGAAATGGCAAGAGGTCAATGATGCATTTATAGGCACATTTGGGGAAAACCTCAAAGACCGCTACGTGAAAATTCACAGGTCTATCTTGTACCAAATTGCATGCAGATACTCAGTGTTCCCATGATCTGACATGATACACTTGATTGTCTCGCAAACTAATCCCGAGATGATGACTTTGAGCAGTGTCAGCGGGATGAAGATTGCAACCTTCTGGGCACAGTATTATGATGAGATGTATCAGATGTCGGAGCTCATAACCATCATGTAGATTCCCTTCAGCTTACCCAGCATCAATGCTAACTTCAGAGACATTTTGAAGAACTGGGTAAAAGAGCTAGCTAGATTTAGGATGACACCCAACCAGATCTACAAGATGAAGATACTGCAGAAGGTGTATCAATACTTGCTCATATTTTCATGTCGATTGTATGGCCAAGAAACAGAAACCTTCCCACGGAGTTGGGTGATCATATTGTAGCAACTGGCCAAAGAGGGCAAACCATGAAACTGGTCCAATATGTTGGCTCATAAGATGAAGGAACAGGTAACGAGGGCTCGAAATCTGCCCAAAGGTATGCAAGAAAAAATCTAAATGTCTACCTACATCTTGGATGCAATCTGTGCCCGAAAGGAGTTCCCAGGCTTGAATTGGGCATGGTCACCGATGGAGACTGTTGTAAACACTTATTGTAAGTTGTTGTCCAAATGCAGCTTCAGAGGAGTTATCACACGGTTGTCCGATCATTTTGTCACCCTGATTTACAAGATGATATCCGAATAGGATCCACCCTACATGTTGAAGGTAGCAATGGAGGAACTAATAGACATATCTAATTGGTATGCCTCATTTTCCAGCACCTTCATACATATGTATAGCACGAAGAAGCCTCCACATGCTCTACTGAAGTTTTCCCTAGACATACTCATCATGCATGAAGTAGCATATCACATCTCGGTAGCATTGACAACTAGACTTCATCAGAAGAAGAAGGTGCATTAGCCTGTTCTTCCATTGCGGATTGGGTTATACGAGATTTGGAGTTTCAAGCAAGCAGATGTCGAAGAAGAACAGATGAAGAAGTACCCATTCGAACTCTGAAGTTACAATCCGTATGACCCACATTATCTTGTGAAAGATCACTGCACGAGAGTACCGTTCAACTGGATCCACGGGGCATTTCATTGGGCGGAGGAGGACCCATGGAGATATTGCTATAGTTTCTCTAGACCCAATGAATAGGTCAACTTCGTTGTGGAATGGTTAGTAGAGCAACATGAAGCAGCATCCCAGAGAGCAACAGAAGCAGCAGTAGCAGTAGAGGTGAACATACTAGTGTGTGACAAGGGCAAGAGAAAGATTGTTGATCACATGGAGGAAGCGAAAAGCTGCCACAGTTCCAATCAGATCCACTTGTGGAGAAAGCAACTATGGCTATAGAGGCTAAGAGGCAACAGTGCAACAAGAGAATCGTTCAAAGGTAGAGGGAGAAATGAAGGATGTAAGAAACAGAGAAGGAGTTGCATGAGTTGAAGGAGCAACTTCAGAAGGAACAAGAGTTGCACAAACTAGAGAGGGAAGCACAGCAGCAACAGGTACAGCAGGGGGCGCAACATGTGCAGACAGATGAAACAGTGCCTGTATAGGTAGTGGATTCATCAAAACAGCTGGCGTCAGGCTAGTAGGGTGAACCATCCCAAGAGCAGGACTTCTCTCATGAGAAAGAGCGATCGCTTGAACGGATGGATACAGATATGGAGCAATAGGAGTTAGAGCAGGACATCGACCTCATGTCTCACCACCAAGAGGTCGATGCACCAGCTTTACCACATCTAGAAGATGAGTAAGTCCCAAGTGACTAAGGAGACACTGAGATCCTTGGAGATCGGCCAGAAGGATAGATGCACAACATCTCATTCGACGATTCTTAACATAAAGTTGTGTAGTCTCGCAAAGTTTCGACTCTAGATGATCTTACGTCTCCTGCACAAGTTGAAAAAAGAGTTATCATGTCTGATGTGCACAAACATCTTGCAGCCTTGGCCGATGCTACCAGAGTGTATGACGAAGCCACTAGCTCAAGTGTTCACTTTTTGATAGCTAAGAATGAGCGAATGGCTAAGGAAATACAGATAGCGAAGCAAGGAGGAGAGTTGGTTACAGCATCCGCATGAGCAGAACTGAAGAAGCCAGTACTAGATGAAGTGTTGTCCCTTGACATAGTCATGCAGGCATTGTATTCCAAGTTTGGTATCGTGCACAAGGCAGTCGTTCCTCTCAACGGGTAGCAACAGCGATGTGTTAGGAGAGCACGTATCTTGGCGAATTTGCATGATGTTGTTGATTACATGCAAACATGGATGATGAGATACAAGGTAGCCCCACTTCACTTGCCTAATATGATGAAGCCTAGAGTGGTCAAGCTAAAGGCATGTATCAGGAGTCAGATACGGAAATATGAAGAGTTGTCGTAGCTCATCACTAGTATACAAGCTTCCCATGCACGTGTATTCAATAGTATGGATGTTTTGGTGTGCGCACATGCGATCCCATCTATTGGGACTCTCACCCAAGCGAAGACAAAGGCACAGGTCCAACTAGAACTTCACTCGTACTTTAACAAGTTGATGCACATTTCCACCAGCCCAGACTTACACATCACTGTAGACATCATGCACAAGTATGCCTAACTTCCTAATCATTCACCTATTTGAGCGGAATTGCTTCTGTCCACCATGTGTATTAATCTGTAGCGTTGTTGCTTTGATGAATGCTGTAATATTTCCCCAATAATATCCAAGCCCCATTGTTGAAATGGTTCTTTCACTACAATGGGCTGCAATGAGGCGGTTGAATTTTTGTTTCTACCGGCGCACTTCTGACAAACCAGAGAGTTCTGTGCATAAGAATGAGAATCTCTTAATAATGTAGGCTAGTAGAAACTAACCTACATGACCTTATGTGATGTTGTGTTGTCTACAAAGTGACCCCCAGCTAGTCCGTCATGGATATCACGCAATACCTTTTCTGAATCATGTGCTTCAAAACACCTGAGCAATAGACCGTTGTGGTGCTTTCTGAATAGCACCCCATGCACTAATTGACAGGATAATTCTTTAATTCTGAGTGCCCTCTTCTGTCGTGTGGAAAAGTGGGAGGGAATTGTGTCATGCTCAAGGTATTTGCGCACAAGTGTGTACCAAGAGTTTGTGTTGATAATGGGGTGAGGCTCGCTAAAAGTTGTACATATCAATCCCTTGCTCCCATCCTAGAAGATCTTCTTCTCTCCTATTTACTGCTTTTGTCGCTAGTTAAAAAAGACCATGGCCCTTAATTGTGTGAATTGGCTTGATTTCTAGATCATATTCTTACAACTCAGTCATCCAGTTCACTGTCCTTTCACCCAGCTGTTGTTGGAGGAGCAATGATATGACTGCTGGGTGCGGGACAAAGATAACACAATGATTTTTCAATAGATAGGGCAGAAAATACTTTATTGCCTTTTATATTGCATGAGGTTGTTTGTCCATGGAGAGGTACTTAAGCTTTGTTCCATGTAGTCTTGCCTCATGAAGTATATATTCCACTTATTATTCAATTCATCCTTTTGAGTGAGTACAGTGGCAAGAGAAGTGTCAGAAGGAAAAGTGTAGAGCAAGAAATATGTATTGAAGTTTTGGTTGTACATTTTCGGTGCTTCTACTATAGTCTACTTTATACGCGAAAATGCATCATTTTCCCTTTTAGCCCATTTATAAATTGCATCCTTCTTCACCATATCCTGTATTGGCTTGACAATATGAGCATACTCAAAGATGAACTTTTGTAGGAAGTTGATTTTCCCCAAGAAAGACTGCATAGACTTTTTATTCACCGGGAAGGGAATCTATGTGATTTTCCTGACCCTATTTGGGTCTACCTTAATCCCACTTTTGGCAATGATGTGGCCCAAGAGATTACCCTCGGACACTGTGAAGATAATTTTCTTTGGATTTAAGGATATCCTGTGCTTGTGATATCGCTCGAAAAAAATTATTTAAGTGGCATATGTGGTCTAACCACTGTTTGGAGAACATTGTTACATCATCAAGAAAGACCACTATGATCCATCCTATCCGTCCACGGAAAGCAATATCCATGGCACGTTGAAATGTTGCACCAATGCTAATTAGCCCAAATGAAATTCGCATGAATGCGAACATGCCCCACTTCATTCGGAAGGTAGTCTTAAGTCTGTCAGGCTTTGCAATTAGAACCTAGTTGTATCTGAAATAACCATATAACAAAGAAAACATTTCAGACCTCGATACTGTTTGCAATATTTATTCCATGCATGGCATGAGATAGTTATCCTTATCCAAGGTGCAATTGAGATTTCAGAAATATACACACAAGCGGATTTCCCCATACTTATTTCTCACTGGAACAAAATTTGACCCCACGTTGAGTGAAGCACTCTATATATGATCCAGGAATTCAGAATTTTTTTCAACTATTTCTGAATAAGAGGCTCAAGCGTTGGATGTACTTTTCTCAAATTTTGTTGGAATGGCTTGGCCCCTTCCTTTATTGATATCACATGCTAGATCATTTGCATGTCATATGTGTTAAGCTCATCGTATGTCAACGCGAACACATCTCGGTATTGCTTGAATAAGTGGATAAAGGCTTTCCTCTCTTAGGTGTACAGCAAGTACCGAGATTGACATACTTCGGATCCTTTTATGTTCCCAAGTTAATTTGTTTGTGTGACATTGTGGAACTATGGGTCTTAGCATTGATGGATCCCCGGAAGCAATTATACATGTCATACAACTTCTCCAATTATTCCACACCCTTGGGGATGAGATTTCCTTTACTTTTATTTGTTGCATCCTGCAATGACTTTTTGTGATCGTCCTATTCGATTGTTTCCTTTTTGAACACATCAATGTTTTCCATGAAGCATAGTATCTGATGGTCATTATATAAAATGTGTAAATTAGTGATATTGTCAGGGACGGAAGGCTTATATAGAATTTCGACAGAAAAATCGTCCCTCAGTGATGACAACCTAGCAGCAGCACTTGCTAATGCATCCACAATTACATTATGCATTCTTGGAACAAAAATGACATTGAAAACTTGGAAATGTGAAATTGGATGCCATGCCTCTTGTTGATAACTTCTAAGATGAGGTGACACACAATGTATGGTATTGCATACCTATCACACCAAAATTTCTGAGTTACCTGTCGCTTTCAGGATGGAAACATTAAGGTCAATGGCTCGTTTCAAGCCCAATATGAGTGCTCCATACTCTACAGTGTTGTTTGTACAATCAAATTCCAAGCAGCTAGAGATCAAATTCCTTCTCTGTAGCGGGTCTATTAAAACACAACCAGCTCCAAAGCCCTCATGTGTTTTGGATCCATCAAAGTACAAATTCCACATATCATATGTATAGGAAATGGGAAGTACATTATACTGCTACTACTACTACTGACTGTAAAAAGGTCATTTTCACCAGTTGAACTAGGAAGGATCTCCAACTGTGTATCTGGTGGGACTGGGGATGGTTGGCAAGATATAACCTTAGTTGGGTTTCTAGGAAGCGATTGCCAAAAGTTAGTTTTGCGAAAGCCATTAGGTTCAATATGTTCATCCAAGGGAGTGATAGTGTGTTTCATATATATTTCTGAATCCACCCTGATCTGATTATTTCTACCCTTATACGGAAGCCATAGATGTGACCATTCCGTAGAAAATTACCCATGTAGCTTGTTGGACCAGTCTCTACTCAATAACACTCTATACACTTTCGAAATTTCCACAATCGCTATGTTAATACATTGGTGAACTCGTCCATCGGATGATAAGTGGATGATGACATCTCTAAGTTCATCAATTGCATGGACATGAGTTCTATCCAGCTGAATAATTTGTGCATCTATTTTGTCGCATTTTGCATTTATATTATTGGCAATAGATAATGGCATTACGTTCACTGATGCACTAGGATCAACCAAGAAATTGTGTACATTGAAATTAAAGATTTCAAAAGTTAACAATAAAGGTGGTAGAGAGTATTTGCATCCATCATTAAAGTGTTAAGTACATATTTGAGAGAACCAAAAGACTTACCAGATCCCTTGTCTGAAGAGGCAACATTACTTGTGGTGGTATACCCCAAGTTCCCACAAAAGGATATACCGCTAGCTCATTATCTTTGTTAACTCAAACATTGAAATGTCTGCACGAACCTAATTCATGTCCTCAACTATGTTGTAGTCCACAGCAAGAAAAATGGTCAAAGTTTTTAAGGATGTAACTTGTTCCACGGCTTCCGGAGTGATGGTTTTGTCCTTACTACTCGCAGAAGAAATTTTCGTTGAGACTTCTTTCCCAGACTTCCTCTGATTTTTTCTGTGCTGAGTTGACCGGTTGACTGGCTTCTTAGGTTGTACCAGTTGGTCTACTTTTGATTTGGACCATCACATGTGATCCCATCTATTGGGACTCTCACCCAAACGAAGACAAAGGCACAGGTCCAACTAGAGCTTCACTCGTACTTTGACAAGTTGATGCGCATTTCCACCATCCCAGACTTACCCATCAGTGCAGACATCATGCACAAGTATGTTGTTGGTTCAGCCACATTGATGATAATGATGTGCATGCTTTCAGACAAGTTAGACAGAGGAGCCTGAGCAGTGTACCCGGATGCTATGGAGGAAAGAGTCGACTTCTAGAAAGATGTCACCTTGGAACACACAGACACCATCACAGACTACCAGTCTTGGCATCAGTATGCTATTGTCAACCATAATGAAGTGGGCGAAGAGTTGGTATTCCAACAATTGTCTGAGTCATAGTGATTTCTATCATGGCTTACTCAAGCCATTTTGTCTCACATGGGTACATGTGCATTGTAATGTAACGTCTTGTCAAGTGTAACTCAAGTGTCGATAGTTGGATGTAACAGTCATAGAGTAGATGAAGAGTCATGAGAGTAGATGAACTATCACAAAGGGGAATTTCAAGGGTCACCCCACCCTTTTCTATATGTAGTCCCTCATAACTCATTGTAAGGGCTTTTTCGTCAGCGAAGTTTCTGATAGGACTATCTTAGAGAAAGCTTGGACAATATTGTCATGAGCCTTAGCTTCTCCACTGCGCAAAGCTAGTACATATCTTTGGAGGAGTAGGCGGTTGTGGATGTAAAGCTCCACTTTCAAAACTAGCGGTTAGACATGGATGTATTGTATGACTGGAACTTACACTTCCTAATATAACAAGAGCCAACATTTTTCATGCATATGTTGTATTGTATTCTATGTTATCTAGTTTACTCTAAATGATATATGTATATGTTTTATTATGCATGCATGTATAGCTTTTTGTGTATGTATGTATGAATCTTTCTGAAATGTTTTGTTGGTTTAACCATCACTTTGGATTGCTAGCTAACTTGCCTTCCATGTTGTGATGCACCTTTGCTTGTGTGTTCCCTTCTTAACTCCGTGTTGTCATAGGTTTCCAAGGGGCGCACTCATCTCAACCCCCATGTGTTAGAACCTCTCATGCACCTTCCTTGGCTCACTACATATGTCACACCCTTGCTACCAACAGAGTTATCTTACTTTCCTCTGCATGGAATAGCGGTCAAGGCATTACCGTACGAACCATTGCTGGGACTCCTACACTAAATGGTCTGAGGTCTAATTGGGACTTCTTACGAGGGATATCCCCTAACATGTTGGTGGGTCCAATACCGTCAACATCTCTGAGACTGCGTAGTGCACAGTTCAGGCAAGCCTGGAGGACAAGACTGTGCATTTTCTAGATCCAATGGGGTCAGGGTGAGGGAATGGACACTAGGGAAACCAACTGCATAGTTTTGGGAGTCAAGGGTGGTTAGGATTCTATGCAGTTGTGCAGTTCAAGGACTCAGGGTATGAGCTTGATGCTTGAGGATGTGAAGTGTGCAATTTAAGTTGGGTTGGAGGACAAGAATGCGTAATTATGGAGGTCAAGGTCGGAGATTAGGCATAAAAAATGCACAGTGCAATAGTCCTGAGAGACAAGAATTGCACATTGTGCAGTGCCAAGAATAAAGGCCATAGCTAGAGGGCTCAAGCTGTGCAGTTCAGTAGTGGCCTGGAGAGTCTAGGTTGCTCAATCAAGAATTTTTTCAAAAAAAATGGCTGTGTGGGATCAGTGAGATAAGTGATGAATCTTGACTATGATCACACACTCAGAATACTTTGATGACACGATAACATAGATAATCCAAACAAGTGAACAAATCCTTTCCCTCCATGTTACTACTTTACGACAAGATGTGACAAGTGCAGCACTTAAGACTGACTTTTAGATGACAGTGATGACACCTATGCGATAGTGCTTAGGATTTTGTGTATGGGTGCGAAAAATGTTTAAATAGTTAGATCAAATCATATACACAAAGATAGACCTTTGAAACCATCAGAATAGGCTTGCAAACATTGCATGATAGCCAAACATGCCAAAAGACAACAGTTAACCCAACATGCAAAAGGGAACAAAGCACTACAAGGAAGCTCATGAACTAAGCTCTAGTGTTTGCAACAACAATGTTCAAGACTAAGGAAGGCTCCAAAATTGAGTGTAAGCCAAAATTTTGGAGGGTGTTGCAGCAGCTACAACACTTGGCGACATGTTGGTTGAACTCCAACTTCTGTATCTTGGTTAACTTCTTATGTGCAAGGCCTTGGTTCTTCAGGGAGTATTGATTTGTCATGCAAATTATTTTTTCCTTTCCACTTACCCCATGAATAGACATGGACCCCTCTATACCTTCTCGGTTGAACACAACATAAGATTCATCAAAATCATAATATTTTGAGTCTGGAAGGATAGCATAGATCACAATCTTAAGATTTTCAAACTATAATTTTTCATCTCTGGTGTTGCTCCGCTGCCAGCGAGCCTAGACAATACCCCGACGGAATCACGTAGGAACACAAACATTGTTGAGCTTCCACCGAGCCTAGATAGTAACCTGGTGGAGTTGCTTGCTTCACCTCAATACGTAGGAAGCCTTTCTCTTCTTTCACCTTTATTTATTTATTTTAAAGAGAATTGTGCACCGACGCTTATTTATCTTGGCGTAGAAGAGGGATCCTAACTTATTAAGATCGGGAGAGGTTTTTAATTCATAGAACCATATAAAGACCTCTAATTTAGGTTTGCTTGTTTAGATTTTTCCCCTTCTCTGTTTCAACTAGTTAGATAAGCTCGAAGATAGCAAAACATAAAGACCGAGTATAGGCATGAGGTTTCCGTACTAGACATGGGTTCATGGTTGGACCAAAACTCTCCTTACTGATGAATCATATTTTTTGTCAGAACTTCATTTTCCAAAAGATGTAATCAGTTATCACCCCAAGAAACTCTCCTAGGTTGTATATTCAAGCCAAATAACCACTTCTACTATGCTTAACCCCAGACACGGGTGAACACCCCTAGACTACAAGGCTTTAGACCACCAATTACTCACAGTTTGAGGAACGGGTGAAGATGGAGAATACTAACCACACCAGCAGATGCACAGGACCCTGTGTTGGCTGGCTGCAACCAGTTAACAGGTCTGTAAATCTATTTCCTAATGCATAGACAGGATGACAGCTCTCTGGCATTAAAACAACAGAAACCTGCATACACATTCAATAATACATACTAGTTTCTAACATAGAGGTGGGATGATAGCCCCTCTAATTCTAAACATCAATAGCACATGAAAAATGCATAACAGGCACAGCCTGGAACAAAGAAGAAGTGGAAAGTGAGCAATTAAGCAGCAAAAGAAGCTTGCATTAGTTGAAAATGAAGACCAGACGCTGCAGGTATCACAGTAGTTACAGTCTCCAGAAGTTGAACTTTACATCCAAATAACATTCATGAACCTCATTACATATTGTTTCTAGATATATATAGAAGATGGTTACAAAAACATTTTCTATCCTATGCATGGAGGGGTCATAACTGACCATCAACCACATTAACTATCTGATATGGGCCTTTGCTACGATCTGCTGCTATATTAAAGTAATTTGACATTCTTTGGTACTTAGGCGTACTCCTTGAGCAGGTGAAGTGTTGTAAGAATGAATTTCCATAACTGCTGATGGCGTTTAACTGCTTGAGGTTGTACTTTCCTTCCTTGGCCGTGTTGTCTCTTGAATAAGGTAGTTGAAGATTGACTGCGCAGAGTGCTGGTGGGTGATCGCCTTCCTCCTTAGGCAGCACAACGCATTCAAGGGTGACGTAGACTTCATGGCGGAGGCATAGGCAAGACCGGGACGACATCAGCTGTCGGATCACACAGATGAACGGCTACGATGGCTTACAGGGGTTATCGGGAGTAATCGCGTATGGAGGAGCATGGGTCGTTGGATCGGGTAATTTAACGGTGGAGATTAGTTTATGGAGGCTATCGGGAGGTATATGCGCGGGGAGATTGTAGGTCGTTGGATCTCGGGCGGGGAGATCCAACGGTCATCAGGCGATGAAGTTGCGCAATTATTAGCGAGCGGGAGGCCGTACGTGTGGGCGGTAAGCGGTTTCCCTGCACCACTCACGGGAGGCAGGTGGTATCCGTATGTAGGGGTGCGACGCAATGGAACTATGACGCGTGGCAGATGTGACGGCGGGGAACCCGCTTTCCCCGCAAGCTAACGGGTGTGCAGGTCTCGGCAGCGGGGAAAGCAAACAACATCAAATCTCGCGGGAAATGATCGGACGACTCAGGCTAAAAGCACGTGCTTTTGATTGATATGACGGGGGAAAAGACCCCACAGGTAGCGCTTTTGCAAGGCACGCGGCTATATGGGTTTAACACCATTAGCACCTAGGGCTAAACTAAAATGGGGCTCCGATGGATTTTAGTGGTTTATGGAGAAATTTAGAGGAAAACAGAGGAAAACAGGGGTGGCAGGAGTTATAAGGGTATAAAGCAAATGAAGGGGGAAGGATAAAATGAACTGCTACGAGCTTCTTTCTTGCAAAAACACACGGCCACAGTAGTAATTTGGTTCTCCAAATGCATAAGTACATAGCAGAGCTAACACTGGCTCCTTCTGGGGATGAGATCCTCCCTGTGAGGTCTCAAGAACCTGCAGATCAATGCCTTCCTGAAGAAAAACAAAATAGCAAACTTCCTAGTGTTCCATTGGGCATGGAGTCTATTTTTCCTACACAAAACTGATAAAAACAAATATTTACAACTTTCAAGGCCAAGGACCTTAAACAACATAAACTTTCAAAAACCATCCATTAACTGGGCCATCAAAAACTACTTCTCCTTCCATACTTTTTAGTATGAAGGTGTTGTATCCTTGAATCTGAGAAATGATGAAAGGCCCTGTCCAAAAAGCAACAAATTTCCCATGATTGCCTTTCTTTTCCTTTAGTGCATCCCACTTCAAAACCAAGTCTCCAACCTAAAAATTATATGTCTTTGTTTTCCTGTCAAAAGCATCCTTGATCTTTTTCTGATGTGCTACAGCCTTTTCAACCAGTTGTTCTCTAATCTGATGTACTTCTACTAAATCAGTGATCCTCTTTGCCATGTCTTCTTCTTCATTCTGTTCTGTTTGAAGGAATTTTTCCACAAGGAGATTCAACTGAATGGGGAATACAACTTCAGTGCCATATACCAGCCTGAATGGAGAATTGCCTGTGGATTTCTTAATGGTTACTCTGTTAGCCCACAGTGCATATTTGAGCTTTGAATCCCAATTCTTTTTATTGTCCTCTAACAGCTTCTTAATTATCCTTATCAGGCTTTTATTAGAGGATTCTGCCAGACCATTTCCTTGAGGATAGTATGATGTGGAATGAACCAGTTTAAGACCCATTGAATCACACATACCCACTAATTGTTTTGCCTTGAAGGTTGCTACATTGTTAGTGACTAATTTATGTGGACAACCAAATCTACTAAAGATATTTCAACTAAAAATTTCATGACCACATTATGATCAACCTTCCTGGTAGGGATTGCTTCAATCCACTTGGTAAAATAATAAGTGGCTACTAATATCCATTTGTGTTGGCCACTGGAATGTGGATTGATTTATCTAATGAAATCCAAGCCCCACTGCTAAAAAGGTCCTTTTTCATGTATTGGTTTTAAGGGTAGGGACTTCAACTGCAGTTTTCCTTCAAATCTTTAGCACCTGTCACAAGATTTAACAAATGAAAACACATTAGAAAATAAAGAGGGCCAGTAATATCCAGCTCTGAGAATTTTATGGGTTGTAGTCTTTCAATAATGGTTCCCTCCACACATGCTGGAATGCAACTGCTGCATAACTTCTGTTGATTGTTCTTTGTCCAGACACCTCAAAATAACTCCAGATGGATCCCTCTAGTGGAGTCGCCAGATAGATGATTACAACCAAAAATGTGCCCAGACCTTGTCTATCATCAAAATCTGGAACTGTGTCGTTCTCCCAGGGAAGCTGAGCTTCAATCTCCTCTCCCCGGCAACGGCACCAATTAATGTTATCACCCCAAGAAACTCTCCTAGGTTGTATATCAAAGATGCTCGAGAACATTACAAACTCAACAAAAATGTTGGAAAATGGTGGATGAATGGAAGGAATGATGCATATTCAAGCCAAATAACCACTTCTACTATGCTTAACCCCAGACATGGGTGAACACCCCTAGACTACAAGGCTTTAGACCACCAATTACTCACAGTTTGAGGAACGGGTGAAGATGGAGAATACTAACCACACCAGCAGATGCACAGGACCCTGTGATGGCTGGCTGCAACCAGTTAACAGGTCTGTAAATCTATTTCCTAATGCACAGACAGGATGACAGCTCTCTGGCATTAAAACAACAGAAACCTGCATACACATTCAATAATACATACTAGTTTCTAACATAGAGGTGGGATGATAGCCCCTCTAATTCTAAACATCAAGAGCACATGAAAAATGCATAACAGGCACAGCCTGGAACAAAGAAGAAGTGGAAAGTGAGCAATTAAGCAGCAAAAGAAGCTTGCATTAGCTAAAAATGAAGACCAGATGTTGTAGGTATTACAGTAGTTACAATCTCCAAAAGTTGAAATTTACATCCAAATAACATTCATCAACCTCATTACATCTTGTTTCTGGATGTATATAGAAGACAGGTTACAAAAACATCTGCTATCCTATGCGTGGAGGGGTCATAACTGACCATCAACCACATTATCTATCTGATATGGGCCTCTGCTACAATTTGCTACTATATTAAAGTAATTTGACATTCTCTAGTACTTAGGTGTACTCCTTGAGTAGGTGAAGTGTTGTAAGAATGAATTTCCATCACTGTTGATGGCATTTAACTGCTCGAGGTTGTACTTTCCTTCCTTGGCCATGTTGTCTCTTGAATAAGGTAGTTGAATATTGATTGCGCAGAGTGTTGGTGGGTGATCGCCTTCCTCCTTCGACAGCGCAACGCATTCAAGGGTGACGTAGACTTCATGGCGAAGGCATAGACAAGACAGGAATGACATCAGCCGTCAGATTACGCGGATGAACGGCTACGATGGCTTACAGGGGTTATCGGGAGTAATCACATATGGAGGAGCGTGGGCCGTCGGATCATGTAATTGAAAGGTGGAGATTAGTTTACGGAGGCTATCGGGAGGTATATGCGCGGGGAGATTTTAGACCATTGGATCTCGGGCGGGGAGATCTAATGGTGATCGGGCGATGAAGTTGCACAATGATTAGTGAGCGGGAGGTCGTACGTGTGGGCGGTAAGCGGTTTCCCCGCACCACTCACGGGAGGCAGGTGGTATCTGTATGCTGGGGCGCAATGCAATGGAACTGTGACGTGTGGCGGATGTGATGGCGGGGAACCCGCTTTCCCCACGGGCTAATGGTGTGCAGGTCTCGGTAGCGGGGAAAGCGAACAACGTCAGATCTCGTGGGAAATGATCGGATGGCTCAGGCTAAAAGCACGTGCTTTTGATTGATATGACGGGGGAAAAGACCCCGCGGGTAGCGCTTTTGCAAGGCACGCGACTATATGGGTTTAACACCATTAGCACCTGGGGCTAAACTGAAATGGGGCTCCGATGGATTTCGAGGGTTTATGGAGAAATTTAGAGGAAAACGGAGGAAAACAGGGGTGGCGGGAGTTATAAGGGTATAAAGCAAATGAAGGGGGAAGGATAAAATGAACTGTTGCGAGCTCCTTTCTTGCAAAAGAACACAGCCATAGTAGTAATTTGGTTCTCCAAATGCATAAGTACATAGCATAGCTAACATAAACAACAAAAGGAAGATGGATTTAAGGCTAGCCAAATGTTGAAGTATCATAAGGCTCTTTACATTTCAGCCATACACATACTTAGAAACCACAACATGTTCACACACAACACTTATTCACATAACGAAAACCAAAAAAAACTCAAACAAACAACAAAAGAAAATATTATGTACACAATGTAGGGCACAGCCCCAAATATTCATTGAAAATAATATTTTAAGTCTTGACCATTGACAGGGAGAGAATCAATCTCATGTCAAGTGATTGAGGACAATAAGTGTGTTGGCCAAGCTTTTCTTGCACCGTGAATGGTCCAATCCATAGGGTCTGAAACTTAGTGTGTTTGACTTTGTCCTCGTAGAATTTATCCCACTTTAAGTCTAAGTCACCCACACTTAGGTTTTTTTTCCCTACAAACTTCTTATTGAACCACCTCTTGATACGCTTCTAGTGAAGTGAAAAAAATTATTTTGCTTTCAACCTTTCTTCTTGTAGCTTATGATGGGTATCCATCCTATGTTGTACTAACAGACATGCTTGGTATTCTTGTGAGAGTTGGAGAGAAAGAAAGTAGATGTTGGGTGAGAGGATGGCTTATTTTCCGTACACCGAGAAGCAAGGGGAGGTGTTCAGGGAAGGTTTCAGCGTGACTCGGTCAGCCCATAAGGAATTTACCAAAGTGGAGTTCCAGTTTCGCTACTCATAGAATATGGTATTTTTTATAATGCATATTAGGTTCTTATTCATGGATTCATCGAGACCATTCCATTGCGGATAATAATTAGCTGAATGTTTCAATATAATACCATTTTCCAATGAAAATTCGTAAAGCCTTAGAAATGAGAAGTATGTTTCATTTACGAAAATAAGTGAAGTAGGAATGTTGAACCTAGAAATTATGTTTTGCTGCAAAAAGCTTGACTTCCTAATCATTCACCTATTTGAGCGGAACTGCTTCTATCCACCGTGTGTAGTAATCTGTGGCAGTGAGGATGTAGCGGCATTGATTTTATGAATGCTGGAATATTTCCCCAATAATATCCAAGCCCCATTGTTGAAATGGTTCTTCCACTATAATGGGCTACAGTGGTGTGGTTCTATTTTTGTTTCTATCGACACACTTCTGACAGACCAGACACTTCTAGGCGTAATCATGAGAATCTCTTAATAATGTAGATGAGTAAAAACTAGCCTACATGACCTTATGTGATGTTATGTTGTCTGCAAAGTGACCCCCAGCTAGTCCATCATGGAGATCACACAATACCTTTTCTGAATCATGCGCTTCCAAAAAACTGAGCAATACTCTATTGTGGTGCTTTCTGAACAGCACCCCATGCACCAATTGACAGGATAATTCTTTAATTATGAGTGCCCTCTTCTATCGTGTGGAAAAGTGGGAGGGAATCGTGTCATGCTCAAGGTATTTGTGCACAAGTGTGTACCAAGATTTTGTATTGATAATGGGGGAGGATCGCTAAAAGTTGTACATCTCAATCCCTTGCTCCCATCCTGGAAGATCTTCTTATTTCCTATTTACTGCTTTTGTCACTAGTCAACAAATACCATGGCCCTTAATTGTGTGAACTAGCTTGATTTCTAGATCATATTATTACAACCCGGTCATCCAGTTCATTGTCCTTTCACCCCACTGTTGTTGGAGGAGCAATGATCTGACTGTTGGGTGCGGGACAAAGATAACACAATGATTTTTCAATAGATAGGGCAGAAAATACTTTACTACCTTTTATACTGCATACGGTTGTTTGTCCATGGAGAGGTACTTAAGCTTTTTTCCTTGTAGACTTGCGCTCATGAAGTAGATAGTCCACTCATTATTCAATTCACCCTTTTGAGTGAGTACAGCGGCAAGAGAAGTGTCAAAAGAAAAAGTGTAGAGAAAGAAATATGTATTGAAGTTTTGGTTGTACAATGTCGGTGCTTATACTATAGCCTACTTGATATGGGAAAATGCATCATTTCCCCTTTTATCCCATTTATAAATTGCATCCTTCTTCACCATATCCTGTATTGGCTTGACAATCTGAGCATACTCGGAGATGAACTTGTAGAGGAAGTTGATTTTCCCCAAGAAATACTGCATAGCCTATTTATTCACTGGGAAGGGAATTTGCGTGGTTGTACTGAAGTTGTTTGGGTCTACCTTAATCCCACTTTTGGCAATGATGTGGCCCAAGAGATTACCCTCGGGAACTGTGAAGATAATTTTCATTGGATTTAAGGATATCCCGTACTTGTGATATCGCTTGAAAAAATTCTTTAAGTGGCATATGTGGTCCAACCACTGTTTGGAGAACATTGTTACATCATCAAGAAAGACCACTATGATCCATCCTATTCGTCCATGGAAAGCGATATCGATAGCATGTTTAAATATTGCACCGGCGCTAATTAGCCCAAACGAAATTCGCATGAATGCAAATGTGCCCCACTTCATTCAGAAGGTAGTCATAAGTCTGTCAGGCTTTGCAATTAGAACCTGGTTGTATCCAAAATAACCATATAACAAATAAAACATTTCAGACCTCGACACTATTTGCAATATTTATTCCATGCATGGCACAGGATAGTTGTCCTTATCCGAGGTGTGCTTGAGATTTCAGAAATCTACAAACAAGTGGATTTCCACATACTTCTTTGTTACTGGGACAAAATTTGACCCCCCACATTGAGTGAAGCACTCTATATATGATCCAAGAATTCATAATTTTCCTCAACTCTTTCTGAATAAGAGGCTCAAGCGTTGGATGTACTTTTCTCAACTTCTGTTGGAATGGCTTGGCCTCTTCCTTTATTGATATCACATGCTAGATCATTCGCACATCATATGTTTTAAGCTCATCATATTTCAATGTGAACACATCTCAGTACTGCTTGAATAAGTGGATAAAGGCTTGCCTCTCTTGGGTGTACAGCAAGTACCAAGATTGACATACTTCAGATCCTTTTATATTCCCAAGTTAACTTGTTCATGTGACAGTGTGGAACTATGGGCCTTAGCATTGATGGGTCCCTGGAAGCAATTATACAGGTCATACATATTCTCCAATGGTTCCACACCCTTGGGGATGAGATTTCCTTTACTTTCATTGGTTGCATTCTACAATGCCTTTTCGTGATCGTCCTCATCGATCGTTGTGTCTTTGAACACATCAATGTTTTCCATGAAGCATAGTATCTACTAGTCATTATAAAAAACGTGTAAATTAGTGATATTGTCAGGGACGGAAGGCTTATACAGAATTTCAACAGAAAAATCGTCCCTCAATGGTGACAACATAGTAGCAGCATTTGCTAATGCATCCACAGTTGCGTTACACATTCTTGGAATAGAAATGATATTGAAAACTTGGAAATGTGAAATGTTATGAAACCAGCTCACAAAAAGATAGAAAAGATAGATCAACGCCTTAGAAATAAGCCTCTTCGAGGGGGAAACCTCCTTCACATTATACAAATGAAAAATTCTTATATGATACAAATGGCAAGACCTCCTTTCTATATATAGGAGTCTAATGGGTCATAATATAATCAGAGCCGACATAACAATAATAATGTAAGGGCACAATAATAACAATAATGGGCTTCCATGGGGCACAATAATAACAATATGGGGACTACATGGGCACAAAAATATAATAAGGGGGTTGTACTAATAACAATAAGGGGTTACACTAGTAGTATAGGGACCTAACATGCCCCTCTCCTTCAAAAGGTGTTGTCCTCAAGGCTTGAGTAGTTCTTGATGCTTCTGTATAAAATTCTTGTTCTCCCATGTGGAATCTTCAGCGGATAAGTTCTTCCACTTGATGAGATACTATGAAATTGATCGATTTCATAGTTGTCAGGTTCTTGTTTCTGTGACTGCTCCAGGTTCCAATATGATCTTTCCTTCCTCATCAAGTTCTGGAAATATTGTTTGAACTGGGATCTTCTGCAACTTTTGAATGAGTGGCCACACTTCTTCATCCTTCTTCCATTCATCCCTTGCTTCGTTTATCCAATCTGGTTGGATAATAGAAATAGCACAAAAATAATGCTTCCACATCCTGATCCTTTCTTGAGAGTGCATCTGCAACAACATTTTGCTTCCCTTTGTTGTAGATGATTTCAAAGTCATAACCAATATATTTGTGACCCATTTTTTCTGTTCTTCTAAAGCTAATCTTTGTTCTAAAAAGTATTTAAGACTATCATGATCCATTTTTACCTTGAAGTGTCTTCCCATTAGGTAAGGTCACCATTTCTTAAGTGCATGCAATATTGCCCACATTTCCTTCTCATAAATTGCTTGCTTGAGATGTAGTTGTAGAAATACCCAGTCACCTACAGAAAAACTTTTTTCAATGTGATGTTGATCTGCCTGTTGTTTCATTCGATTGGTACCAAAGTGGGATTATCCTTTAAAAGTTGGAGAACTTATCGTTGATGCTCGATGTGATCCTTCACTGCTTGAATATTTTTCTTCTTGATATGTCCTTCTATCTTGAGAGTTTGAGGAGTGGTAATTTCTTCGAATGTATTACAAGATATGGTCGGATTCATTTCTTGATGCTTGATGTGATCTTTCACTTCTTAAACATTTTTCTTCTTGATATGTCCTTCTATCTTGATAGTTTGAGGAGTGGTAATTTCGGCCAATGCATTACAAGATATGGTCAGATTCATTTCTTCTTTCTTGATGTGATCTTTCACTTCTTGAACCTTTTTCTTCTTGATGTGTCCTTCTATCTTGAGAGTTTGAGGAGTGGTAATTCTTGCCAATGCTTTACAAGATATGGTCGGATTCATTTCTTCTTTCTCTGGGGTTGGTTCCTGGTGTATATCCTCTTCTTTTGACATTTCTTGATCCTTTTCTTCCTCCTCTCCACAATCAATGTAGAATAATTTCTTCTCAGCACACTTATGATCTTTAATGTATTTGTTATCACAATTGTAACAAAACCCTTTTTCTCTTTTTTCTTCCAATTGTTGTGGTGTAACACTTGTAGGTTGTGAAAGGCTAGGAGAAACAACACTTCCATCTTTATAGTTGTGAGGGGTAGACTTCCTTGTTGCCATAATTTTTCTTTCCACTTTGTAACAAATCCCTTTTGCTCTTTTTTCTTCCAATTGTTGTGGTGTTTCTCTAAAGAAGGTGTTTATCGTTGTATCCTCATAATGTGCTATCATTTCCTCCATGAAAATTGACCACGTAACAAGTTGTTTATGAGAACAAAGCCATTTATACCAAAAAAATTGATCTGGTTCTAAATATGAAGATGCAATACATACCTTTTGTAACAATTGCACCTCATGTAGATCAAAATATTGCTCCATCTGTAGTATCTACTTTACGGATCCTTGCCATCAAAATTCCTCATATCACCTTTTCTTGATTTTAGGAGCTCGATCTTGAAACGATTGTAACTCTGTAATCTCATATTTCCAAGTTCTAAAATTTCTTCCTGCGGTATCTCTCTGAGTTCTCTTTCTAACCCAGCAAGTCTGATCATAATTTGATTATCCAAGAAAGAGTTATGCCAAATCTCCCACGGTGACCTGATTATAGACTAGTTCAGTAGAGCGAACTTGTACATTGTGCCACGTCTCATTGTTTCGATCTTAGTACCTGAAACTAATATGCAAAAAACAAAAGGAAGTTCTCTTTCTAAAACATCTTACGAAATTTCGATCTGATGCTCAGAACAAAATTTATGATGATTTTCCTCTGGTCACCTGTTTGGGATGTAATTCGGGAGCCTACAGAAACCCTAAATGTCTTGGCCTATATCTCCGAACATATAGCGAAACAGGATCTGAAATTCGAAGCTGAGGTTCAGTGCGATTTCGTCTCAAATGGGTTTTTTTAAGCTTCTAAAATGTCACAGAACTAAAGTTATATCTAAAATTCCACGATGACCTGTTTGGAGCAATGAAACCCTAGAATCTAAAGCTCTAATACCAAATGTTATGAAACCAGGTCACAAAAAGATAGAAAAGATAGATCAACACCTTAGAAATAAGCCTCTTCGAGGGGGAAACCTCCTTTACATTCCACAAATGAACAATTCTTAGATGATACAAATGACAAGACCTCCTTTCTATATATAGGAGTCTAAGGGGTCATAATATAATCAGAGCCGACATAACAATAATAATGTAAGCGCAGAATAATAACAATAATGGGCTTCTATGGGGAGAATAATATGAATATGGGGACTACATGGGCACAACAATATAATAAGGGGGTTGTAATAATAACAATAATGGGTTACACTAGTAGTATAGGGACCTGACACATTGGTTGCATCCTGCAATTCCTTTTCGTGATCGTCCTCATCGATCGTTGTGTCATTGAACACATCAATGTTTTCCATGAAGCATAGTATTTGCTGGTCATTATAAAAAATGTGTAAATTAGTGATATTGTCAGGGACAGAAGGCTTATATATAATTTCAACAGAAAAATCATCCCTCAGTGGTGACAACCTAGCAACAGCATTTGCTAATGCATCCACAGTTGCGTTATGCATTCTTAGAATAGAAATGATATTGAAAACTTGGAAATGTAAAATCAGATGCCATGCCTCTTGTTGATAACTTCTAAGATGAGGTGACACACAATGTATGGTATGGCATACCTATCGCACCAAAATTTCTTAGTCACCTGCCACTTTCAAGATGGCAACATTAAGGTCAATGTCTCTTTTCAAGCCCAATATGAGTGCTTCATACTCTGTAGTGTTGTTTGTGCACTCAAATTCCAAGCAGCTAGAGATCAAATTCTTTCTTTGTAGCGGGTCTATTAAAACACAACCAGCTCCAGATACCTCATGCGTTTTGGATCCATCAAAGTAAAAAGTCCACATATTATATGTATAGGAAATGGGAAGTACATTATACTGCTGCTACTACTACTACTGACTGTAAAAAGGTCATTTTCACCAGTCAAACTAGGAAGGATCTCCAACTGTGTATCTGGTGGGATTGGGGATGGTTGTGCAATATCGAACCTTAGTTGGGTTTCCAGGAAGCGATTGCCCAAAATTAGTTCTGCGAATTCCATTGGTTCATTATATTCGTCCAAGGGAGTGATAGTGTGTTTCATATATATTTCTGAATCCACCCTAATCTTATTAATTCTACCCTTATACGAAAGCCATAGATGTTACCAGTCTGTAAAAAAGTACCCATGTAGCTTGTTGGACCATTCTCTACTCAATAACACTCTCTACGCTTCTGAAATTTCCACAATCGCTATGTTAATACATTGGTGGACTCATCCATCGGATTATAAGCGGATGATGACATCTCTAAGTTCATCAATTGCATGGACATGAGTTCTGTCTAGCTGAATAATTTGTTCATCTATTTTGTCCCATTTTTCATTGATATCATTGGCAATAGATAATGGCATTACGTTCACCGATGCACCAAAATCAACCAAGAAATTGTGTACATTGAAATTAAAGATTTCAAAATTTAACAATAAAGGTGGTAGAGAGTATATGCATCCATCGTTAAAGTTTTAAGTACATATTTGAGAGAACCAAAAGACTTACTAGATCCCTTGTTTGAAGAGCTAACGTTACTTGTGGTGGTCTGCCCCAAGTTCCCACAAAAGGATATCCTACTAGCTCATTATCTTTGTTAACTCAAACATTGAAATGTCTACACAAACCTTATTCATGTTCTCAACTATGTTGTAGTCCATAGCAGGAAAAATGGTCGAAATGTTTAAGGATATAACGTGTTCCATGTTATGAAACCAGCTCAAGAAAACATAGAAAAGATAGATCAACGCCTTAGAATTCATCCTCTTCGAGGGGGCAACCTCATTTACATTACATAAATGAAAAATTCTTTGATGATACAAATGACAAAACCTCCTTTCTATATATAGGAGTCTAAGGAGTCACAATATAATCCAGCCGACCTAACAATAATAATTTAAAGCCACAAAAATAACAATAGAGGGATTCTATGGGGCACAGAAATAACAACATGGGGGTAATAGGGGCACAACAATATAAATAAGGGGTATAACTACAATAATAATGGGGTAATCACTAGTATTATAGGGACCCAACATGCCCCTCTCCTTCAAAAAAGTGTTTTCCTCAACGCTTGAGTAGTTCTGGATACTTCTGCATAAAATTCTCATCCTCCCATGTGGAATCTTCAGCAGATAAGTTCTTCCACTTGATAAGATACTCTGAAATTGATCGATTTCGTAGCTGTCGAGTTCTTGTTTCTGTGACTGCTTCCGGTTCCAATATAATTTTTCCTTCCTCATCAAGTTCTGGCAATATTGTTTGCACTGGGAGCTTGTTGCCTATAACCTTCTTTAAACATGAAACATGGAAAAATGGGTGCAATCGAGAAGCTGCAGGAAGCTCCAATTTGTATGCCATAGTACCAATCTTTTGCAACACCTTGTACGGACCATAATACTTTGGTGATAATTTATTATCCTTCTTAGCTTGCTTTAGGGACATTTGCTTATATGGTTGTAGCCGTAGGAATACCCAATCACCTACATCAAAACTTCTTTCACTGCGATGTTGATCTGCCTGTTTTTTCATTCTATTTTGTGCCAACACGAGGTTATCCTTTAAGAGTTGGAGGACTTGTTGTTGATGTTCGATGTGATGTTCCACTGCCTGAACCTTAGAATTTTCTCTTAAATATGATGTGATGGATGGTGGTTGATACCCATAAAGTGCCATAAATGGGGTCATTTTTGTTGTTGTATGGAAGGAAGTGTTATACCACCATTCAGCCAGAGGCAACCATTTGACCCATTGTGTCTGTTTATCAGATACAAAGCAACGAAGATATCCTTCCAAACATTTGTTTACTATCTCAGTTTGCCCATCAGATTGAGGATGATAAGATGAGCTATGAGCTAACTGAGTACCAAGACAAGAAAATAATTTTGTCCAAAAATTTCCAGTGAAAATGGGATCTCTGTCACTTACAATAATCTTTGGGTTTCCATGTAGCTTTTGAATTGTTTCCATAAATGCAGTAGAAACTGTACTGGCTTTAAATGGATGTGATAATGCACAAAAATGTGCATACTTGGTAAGTCTGTCAACTACCACCATGATGACACTCTTTCCCTCAGACTTGGGTAAACCTGTGATAAAATCCATTGAAACCTCCTCCCAACGTTGGCTTGGAATGGATAAAGGTTGTAATAGACCCGGTGTCTTAATTGTTTCAACTTTATTTTGTTGGCAAACCAAACATTCCGCCACAAACTTTTGAATATCTGATTTAAGGCCCTCCCAAAAAAATTCCTTCTTAACCCTGTGGTAAGTTTTTAAAAATCCTGAGTGCCCTCCTAAGGGAGAAGTGTGCAATTCCATAAGAATCTTTTGTTTTAGCTGGGAATTCTTACAGAGGTATAAGCGATCTTTGTACCATAATGAATCATTTTGCCAGCTAAATGTATCAGACGTACTGGAATCTTGTTGTAGCTTTCGAATAAGTGCCCACACTTCTTCATCATTCTTCCATTCTTCCCTTGCTTCGTTTATCCAATCTGGTTGGATAATAGAAATGGCGCACAACAATGCTTCCACATCCTCATCCTTTCTTGAGAGTGCATCTGCCACCACATTTTGCTTCCCTTTTTTGTAGATGATTTCAAAGTCATAACCCAACATCTTTGTGACCCACTTTTGTTGCTCTTCAGAGGATAATCTTTGTTCTAAAAAGTATTTAAGGCTATCATGATCCGTTTTTACCTTGAAGTGTCTTCCCATTAGGTAGGGTCGCCATTTCTTAAGTGCATGGAGTATTGCCAACATTTCCTTCTCATAAATAGCTTTGCTTAAAAACTTTCCCTTGATTGGACGACTTTCAAAAGCAATGGGTCTTTCATCTTGCATTAGAACAGCACCAATTCCATTTCCTGAAGCATCACATTCCACAATAAAGGTTTTTGTGAAGTCCGGTGTAGCTAAGACTAGTGCTTGGCACATTGCCTCTTTAAGATGTTCAAAGGCCTTTGTTGCTTCCGGAGTCCATGAAAATGCATCTTTCTTCAATAATGTTGTTAGAGGTGCTGCTATTCTCCCATAATTCTTAACAAACTTGCGATAATACCCTGTCAACCCAAGAAATCCTCGCAGATGCTTTATGGATGTGGGGATTTTCCATTCCTTAATGGCTTTAATTTTGCTAGGGTCTACCTTAACTCCTTCATGAGATACAATATGACCCAAATATTCCACCTCCTGGACTCCAAAGAAACATTTGGATCTTTTTGCATATAATTGTTTCTCCTCCAATAGTTGTAGCACCCTGTCAACATGTTCAACATGATCCTTCCAAGACTTGTTGTAGATTAGTATATCATCAAAAAATACTAACACAAATTTTCTAAGGAATGGTTTGAAAATTGAATTCATCAAACCTTGAAATGTTGAAGGTGCATTAGTAAGGCCAAAAGGCATGACCAAAAATCATAATGACCCTCATGAGTTCTAAATGTCGTTTTCGGAATGTCTTCAATCTTCATTCTGATTTGATGATATCCCGAACGAAGATCCAACTTGGTGAAGTAAATTGATCCATGCAATTCATCCAGTAATTCATCAATGACAGGAATGGGGAACTTATCTTTAATAGTGAGCTTGTTGAGCTCCCTATAATCTGGACACATGCGCCATGATCCATCCTTCTTGTGCACCAATACTACTGGAGCAGAGAAAGAACTTTGACTTGGTTGAATTATACCAGCCTCTAGCATTTCTGCAACCATACGTTCAATTTCACTTTTTTGGACATAGGGATATCTGTACGGCCTGATGTTTGGAGGAACACTTCCTGGAATCAGATGAATAGCATGATCATGATCACGCATAGGTGGGAGACCTTTGGGAGTCTCAAATACCTTGGAATGATTGTCCAGGACTTTTTGGAGATCTGGAGAAATAGATGATTCCGATGTGGAAACATCTAGCGAACATAATTGTGCAATTACACCTCTTTGCTCCTTTTTTAGAAGCTTTGTCATACCATTAGAGCTGATTATCTTTCCTGGTTTCCCTGCAATACCCCTTAATTCAACTTCCTTTCCTTCCGTAGAAAATTTGATGAAAAGTTCTTGAAAATTAAAAGCTATTGTACCCAAGGATTGTAGCCATTGGACTCCTAGTACAACATCAGCACCTCCCATTGGAATGGAAAGCATTGGGCTAGTCAATACATATTCTCCCATGGATAGCTTGATATTATGGCACCTTCCAGAGCAATTTATTGTTCCTCCATTTGCAATCATCACTTGACACTCTGGTGCTGGATATAGGAAGCAATTCAATTCTTTTGCTACCCTACAATGAATAAAATTGTGGGTGCTTCCTGAATCAATCAACACTATTACCTTTTTCTTCTTGATTTGTCCTTCTATCTTGATGGTTTGAGGAGTGGTAATTCCCGCCAATGCATTACAAGAAATGGTCGGATTTATTTGTTCTTCATCTAGGCTTTGTTCCTGGAGTATATCTTCTTCTTTTGACCTTTCTTGCTCCTTTTCTTCTTCCTCTTCACAATCTATGTAGAATAATTTCTTCTCAGCACACTTATGACCTTTAGTGTATTTGCTATCACAACTGTAACAAAGCCCTTTTGCTCTTTTTTCTTCCAATTGTTGTGGTGTCAACCTTATAGGTTGTGGAAGACTAGGGGCAACAACACTTCCATCTTTATAGTTGTGAGTGGTATGCTTCCTGGTTGCCATAATTTTGCTTTCCATTTTTCTTGCTAACCTGAATGCCTTCTCTAATGAATCAGGTTCCCAAAGGCGAACATCATGTTGGATATTATCCTTTAAAGACCCTATGAACACATCAATCCTATGCTCCTCTGGAATATCTTTTACCCTTATGTTCAATTTTTGGAACTCCTCAATGTGCTCCATTACTGAACCCTTTTGTTTGAGACTTATCAATTGGCTAAAAAAAGTGTTGCTTTTTGTATCTTCATAATGTGCTATCAATTCTTCCGTAAAAATTGCCCAAGTGATAAAATTTTTACGAGAGCAAAGCCATTGATACCATACAAACTGATTTGGTTCCAAATATACAATTGCCATACGTACCTTTTGTGTGTTTTGCACATTATTGAGATCGAAGAATTGCTCCATCTGTAATATCCATGTGGCGGGATCCTTGCCATCAAACTTCCTCATATCGATTTTTGGAATATGGTGGGTCTTCGATCCAACATTAGCGTCTATGGAATCATGATTAACATTACTTTTGTTCACATCATGAGTTTCCTTTACAACCTTTTCACCATTAGTAAGTATTTCTTGTAGAAAAATTCTCAAATCTATCTTCAAATCTGCCATGTCTGTCTTCAAATATGTCTTCAAATTTGCCATGTCTCTCTTCAAATCTGTCTTCGAATCATCCATATTAGCTTCCATGCCCTTTATCTTAGATTCCATGCCATTTATCTTAGATTCCATGCCATTTATCTTAGATTCCACGCTACTTATCTTAGCTTCTGTTAGCTTTTGTGAGCGTGACATTTGTTGCACTTGTTCTTGTAATTTTGATATATCATGTAGCATTTCTTCCTCTTCTTCATGAGTCATGCTAGAGCTTTCAAGTTCCTTACTAGGTGTTTTCATTTTCTTTCCTCGGGGCATCAGTTACCGATAATAATGCTTTACTATGCCCTTTGAATTCCGTTAAACCAAGCTTACACAAAAAATTTAAAAAAAACTACACACCTTTTTTCACTTTATAGAAGCCTGATATTGAATCTGATGTATCTTTGTAATTTCGGATCATCTAGTTCTGAAATTGCGACCTGTAGTAGCCTTCTGCTTCCTCTTTCCAATGCCACAAGTCTGACCCAAATTGGATTCTCCAAGGAAGAGTTATGTGAAATCTCCCACAGTGACTTGCTTTTAGACTAGTTCAGTAGAGCGAACTTGTATGACGTGCCACGAGTCACTGTTTCAACCTTTGAATCTGAAACACACATACAAGAAACTACAGTCCGTCCTCTTTCTGTACCTTCTTACTAAATTTCAATCCAATCCCCAGAGAGAAAGTTATGACTATTTTCCCCAGGTCACCTGTTTCGAATGTAATTCAGGAGTCTGCAAAAAGACCAAATTCCTCAGATCATATCTCCGCAAATATCAAGTGAAAATCTCTGAAATTTGGACACAAGGTTCAGCATGATTTCTTCTCAAATGGGTTTTTTTTGCGACTTCTGAAACGTCACAGAAAAAAAGTTATAGCGAAAATGCCACGATGACCTGTTTGGAGCAGCGAAACCCTAGAATCCAAAGCTCTGATACCAAATGTTATGAAACCAGCTCAAGAAAAGATAGAAAAGATAGATCAACGCCTTAGAATTCAGCCTCTTCGAGGGGGCAACCTCCTTTACATTACATAAATGAACAATTATTTGATGATACAAATGACAAAACCTCCTTTCTATATATACGAGTCTAAGGAGTCACAATATAATCCAGTCGACCTAACAATAATAATTTAAAGCCACAAAAATAACAATAGAGGGATTCTATGGGGCACAGAAATAACAACATGGGGGTAATAGGGGCACAACAATATAAATAAGGGGTATAACTACAATAGTAATGGGGTAATCACTAGTATTATAGGGACCCAACACTCCATGGCTTCTGGAGTGACGGTTTTGTCCTTACTACTCGCAGAAGAAATTTTCGTTGAGACTTCTTTCCCAGACTTCCTCTAATTTTTTCTGTGTTGAGTTGATCGGTGGACTAATTTTCCTTAAATTTCTACTTCGACAACTCGACTATAGTGGTTGGACCTTGGCTTCTCAGGTTGTACCGATTGGTCTGCTTCTGATTTGGACCATCACTCAGAGGCTTCTTGTCGTCAATATCCTTTTGGGATATGAGTATACAGCTGAACATTTTTACTGCATTCCCAATACTTGGAGTTTCATCGGTTGTATCATCTTCTTCCTTTTCTTTTGGAGGCTATGTTTTCTCCTCAGCCATTATTGCATCAACAAGATGCACATCAAGCGTGTTCATGGCCTAATTCCATTGTGGGCACGTCTTCTCTGAATGATATTCTTGATGATATGAACAATATTGATATGTGCCCAATTTTCAATATTCAATACAACATTGCAGCTCTGCACAGACTTTGTCGATTGGTTGCTACTACTACCAGAAGTTGTAGTCCTTTTGAACAGGTTCAATTTGGGAGGCTTGATGCTTATGATGGTTTCACTTGACCTTTGTTTGATCTCTTCCATCTCATTTGATAGATTCTTGACAAGACGGGTCAAGTTTTCAAGATCAGGCAGTTCTTTCTCTTTGGCCTTGCTCACAGAGGTCTAAGACCTTTTACCCATGTATTTGGATTCATTTGTTGGTTCATTGTCTGAAATGACTCCAATTGCATGTAGTTCCTTCTCAACAGTAATAGCCTCTTCATAATTTTCCATTATGTTTGTTTTGTAGTTTGCTTCACAAACTGCGCAATGCTTATTGGCAAGGCAAAAGTGTAGTAATTTATTTTGATGGAGTCATGAGGTTTTTTGTTTTCTGGAAATTTTTTCAAGATGAAGTTGAACCTTTTATTGAAATCCTTCATTTTCTCCTTTTTCTCCATCTTAATATTACCCAACTCTTTCAATAACATGGTAGGATCCTTATGATCAGCAATTTTTTCTAGGAATATCTTCTTAAACCACCTCCAATTTTGGATGGAGTTCGGAGGAAGGTTGTGATACCATACAGCTGCTATACCATCCAAGGTACATGGAAAAAGTATACATGCAATATCATCGTGATGTACCTCAAGTGTTTGGAGATGTAGGTAAAATTTGTCCAGATGGTCTTCAACCTTCATTATTTTATCAGGGTCGTACTTCATTAAGAGCTTCTATGAATGCTTTGGCATCTTGTGTAAAACACCTAGAAGTGCAAGTGGGCCCTGAGTCATCCAATCCAAATTGTGGTTTGTGATGTATTATTCTTCATTTTCCTCTTCCTTCTTGTCAAAAATCTAATGGCTCTTCTTCCTTTTCCTCTTCTTCACCTGACCCGTTGAAAGTTGTGTCTGAGAGTACAATGTTATCTTCATCACCACCATGAAAGAGTGGAGGCTCTTCTTCCCTTTCCACAAAGTCTGCTAATTCTTCAAGAGTGGCAAGAACCATGTCTTCAAGATTAGAAACCATTGTCCCTATGGGGGTCGTCTTGTTCTTCTTCGGATAATATATAAGACTAATTACTCCCGGGATCAATCCATTAGCTTTTACAAACTGACGGGTTATTAGATGGATGGCATGAATTTGATTGTATGGTATTTGACAAGTATGTTTAGGCTTGGGCTGAGAAGAGTCACCAACTTCAAAAGCACGAGTAGGGGAGGTGCAATGAATGTTGTTTCCTTGACCATAGGATGAGATGTTTGGTTTGGTGGGTTTATTAACCATAAAACACTGGTTACCCTCCTTTAGCGCCAAAAATGGTGATGGTGTTGGACCAGCAAACATTCAGGGGATATCCCCGAGGTGAAGTCCCAATTATACCTTACACCATTTGGTGTATGATTCTCATCTGTTATAAAGGCCCGGTAATAGTACCACCCAAGAAGAGACGCACATGACCCAGAAGGGTCTGTCTAACATCTAGCGGAATAGTCCACAGCTGATGCAATGGCCATTATAATCAACATATAAAGAAATATTTATCTAATATCTCGCAGAATAGTCCACAAGGATGGGACAACAATAGCAACCATTACAACACATTCTCAATAAGATAAGTACTAAAAAAACTAACATAGTTCAACTATCTTAGCACATGTGAAAGAAAACATGAAATACAAACATCTGTAGAATAGTCTTACAACATATTCCATGCATGAATAACGTTCTAACCTTGAAGGCTTATGTTATTAAATAAAATTTCTAAGACACATGTTTACAATGTACATCACTAGCCCCACTTGTGGAGCATTGGATCCACTCTTTGCTCATCAAAGAACTAGTCGAACTCTCTAATGCCTTGTGGGAGGAGCCAAGGTGAAAAGTCCTTTGCTCATACAATGAGGGAGTATATATAACCAAAGGTGACTCTTTAACTACCTTCATGAATATTTGAATTCCTATTACTTTTCAACTTACATGACCCTTTACATTCCATGTGTTTCCTTTGGACTTCCACTTTACAATACATTTGAATACAATATACATGTCCCACAATAGTGATGTGCCATATGACCACTCATGACATGACACTGATGACATGGACTACTTGATGATGTGGAAATGTCAAATCATTGTTGTTTCTAAGTACCAGATTTATTCTTGAAGATGCTTTATCTTCACCTCTGCATGGCTTGGTGATGTGGAATCTATTCAATGATCTTTGGTCTTGGATGGTGGTTGCAAACTAGTGTCCCTTTGCTTTCTCTTAATTGATCAACTTGTCATTTCAGCTACAAGAAAGTATTTAGGTATGCTTCCTTCCTCCTTATCCTTCTCCATCATCTTTCCATGACATGATAGAGTACTTGTTCCTACAATTCCCTCATGATGAGACGACATCAATCCGAAAACCCCTTATTCTAAGATAATGAATTATAATCCACCAACTGAGCCCAAAACAAGTGATAAGTTGGGAAGAGGGACTCAGTGACTGCGCATTGCACAATTCCAATAGCTAGTGGAAAATCTTGAGCTTTGAGACTGCACAGTGCACAGTTCAGGCAAGCCTAGAGGACAAGACTGTGCAATTTCCAGAGCCAATCGGGTCAAGCTGAGAAAATTGACACTAGGGAAACCAACTGCACAATTTTAGGAGTCAAGGTAGGTTAGGCTTCTACGTAGTTCAAGGACTTATGGGATGAGCTCTTTAGGATGCGAAGTGTGTAGTTTAAGCTAGGTTGGAGAACAAGACTACACAATTTTGGAGGTCAAGGTCGGAGCTTGGGCACAGAAACTGTGCAGTGCAGTAGTTCTGAGAGACAAGAACTATGCATTACATAGTGCCAAGCAGCATGGTCATAGCTAGAGGATTGAGACTGCACAATGCACAGTTCAGGAGGGGCCTAGAGAGGCTAGGTTTCTCGGTCGGGAAGTTTTTCCGAAAATGGCTAAGTGTGGGATTGGTGAGATAGGTGATGAACTGTGATGAACCTTGACTATATTCACACACTTAGAATACTTTGACGACATGAAAATATAGATCATCCGAACACATGAAAAATCATTTCCCTCCATGTGACTGCTTTACGACAAGATGTGACAAGTGTGACACTTAAGATAGACTTTGAGACGACCATGATGACACTTGTGTGATAGTGCTCAAGCTTTGTGTATGGGTGCGACAGATGTTTACATAGCTAGAAAAAATCACATATGCAAATACAGACCTTTGAAGCCATCATAATAGGCTTACAAACATTGCACAACAACCAAACATGCCAAAATATGACAATTAACCCAACATGCAAAAGGGAACAAATAACTACAAGGAAGCTCATGAAATAAGCTCTAGTGTTTGCGACAACAATGTTCAAGATCAAGGAAGGCTTTGAAATTAAGTGTAAGCCAAAATTTTGGAGGGTGTTACAGCAACTACAATAGGTCATGCATTTAATAACCATTCATTTGCCAAACAAACATGATAATAGCCATGACTAGAATTTGTCATAAAACCATGCTTATAACCAGCATATAACCAGATTAATAGCAATGATAGAATAAGCATTAAAGCTACATCATAATAAGTACATTTACTCATAAAATACAAGAGGAACTTAGCTCTTATTAACATATACAAAAGCCAACCAAGTTGGGGACTTCCACGTACCACCCTACAATAGATTGGGTTGTACCAAATCTGTCTTTCAGCTGATCACCCCCACTCCATATTCCAAGAATGAATTTTGAATCTCACGTGATAAATAAATTCATAAACAACCAAGGGAATCTAGAGGTTAAACCACCTCCACCCTCACAGTAATGTGATCTCACCTAAAACTTCCCAAGATCACAAAACCAAACCAAGCTTTGCTAAGAATTCCTTCACCATCCCTTGAAGAATTTTCTTTTCTCCACCCACACGTTGAGGGCTTCCCAGAGAATACCATCTCCACCCCAAACCCTTGGGATTTTCCCGAGATGACCTCACCTAGATCCAAAACCTTCTGTCAATCCAATTTTCAACCAAGAATGAATCCCATCACACCACAACTATCCAAAAATAGAAAGGCAAGGTTGAACCACTATCAAACGTAGAAAAACCCATGTCAATGACAAAAAATGAACCAATTACACACATGCATGCCACAAGTAGCTAGGAAATCATAAATGCAACTTGTTACCTACTATTATTCCCACTAAAGTGACTTGATCCAACTCTTCCTTGCTTGATCCTTGCTTTCCTTTGCTTTTTTGTCATTCGTTTGCTTTATTGCTTGCTTTCTCCTCTTGGTGCTCTTTGTTGAAAATAGCAACAAGAAATGCTAAAAATAGCATGTTATAAATAGCATTTCAGGATATACTCCAACTCTGTTGGAAATAGAAAAAAATAGAAATGCTAAAAATAGCATTGCTATAAATAGAATTTCGGAATACATTCCAATTTTAGTTAGTCCCTGAACTAAAATTGAGAATTAAAATCTTAATTTGATCTTAACAGCTATTTGAAAAATAATTAATTAATTCATCTTGAGTTAATTAGTTGGAGAAAATCAAACATGAAGTCTTTGTGAAGACATGCAACAGTTATCGCTTTGATTGAGGAAGTGTTGAAGCCCCGAAAATTGGGTCTACAACAAGGGGGATACCCACCCGGTCCAGACCTTGGTTAGCAGCTCCTTTTTCGTTTGGTATAGTGGGTCCGACTGGGGATATGGGACCAGTTTCCCAATTTATGTGTGTGTGTGAAAGATTGATATTTCTTTTTCTAACAATTTCTAAATGGAATACTTTTATTCTAATACTATGGAAATTGTATTCTAATAAGCATAAATATCTAAGTCTACACTAACCGGGGGTGTAATCTTTTCTTTTATGCGATCTAAAATGATTTCAGATAACAACTGGTAATAAATATCATTCAACTGTTATGAGAAAATAATTCAATAAAGATGAACCACTTCGTATAAAAAGTTAGATGAAACAGTTGTGGAAAACATATCGCATAATAAGCTATTCATACATCAAGCATAAATAAATAGCTATCACCATACAAAAGTTCCAAATGATAACTCAGGCATTCATAGATTAATATATAAATAACTGAACATGAATATCACTTTAACACAAAGGCAGAAATAGTTAAGAGATAGAAGTACCATTTATAACTAGTCCTACTCATGAGCTTCAAGCGATAATGATTTATCTCTTCTTGATCTAACATCCACTAAGAGTACAAAAGTGCAACATCAGTAGCAGATATCAAATGCAAACATCAATAAATCATGTTCCATTCATTCATCAAAACCTCCTCAGAGGGTACAGAAGTGCATGTTCTGGGGATAAGTTTTTGATAAATTTCAGGACCCTTCTCTAAATGCATGAGAAGGGTTTAAATACTACTAACTAACTCTAAAAATAACTTATTACAAAAATGTAGGATGCGGTTTAAATGACCGTCCTCATTTCAGGAAAAATAAAACAAAATTAAAACTAAAATTGAAACTACTTTTGTATCTGGTCCTTGAAATCGCATGCATTCAGCATCTGTTTGAGAAGAGTCGGGTGGCCGACTTCCGATTTTAGCTGAGCTGAGAAAGTAGAATCGGCAAGAGTTGGAACCATCTTTTCAGCCGAATTGATGATACACTTGAGAGTCATCCATTGACTATGTGGCTTTACTAAGTATGCCCAGTGATAATCCCGGTTCAACTTGGTTAACCCTTGGATTGCTTCTGCCTTTTCTTGAGCTTTCTGCCTCCAGTCTGTTTGTAGTTGCTGTACGTTCTTGCAATTTTTTGGGGCTTGCAGGTGACTGAGAAATTAGAAGCTTTCTTTTTTGAGGAAATTTTTCTCAGCGATGCGCAATTAGCGCTAATCGCGCATCGGAAACTGCCTTCGTTTCTTGATCTGGGCTTCCTTGATGCGTTTTTCGCCTTTTGCGCTTTTTTCTTTTATCGGATATAAAGTTCAAACGTTGTGAAAATAATGATTCCTTAAGCTCTTGACCCTGAGTCTTAAGCTGTCTAATTCTGATATCAACGTTGTGTAGTATCCACTTAACCATGTCCATGTATGGGAGAATTTTGGGCCTTGCTGCTATCTGGTGCAAGAATGAGCAAGTTAGCTCTATGATGGATGCCTCAGAAGAACTATGTGAGCCCGCAATAGCAGTAACTTCCGTTACTCTGGGATTTTCCTCCTCAAGCAAATTATACATTCCTTCCCACGTAGCAATACCAGCATCTCTATTGCAGGCTGTGTCTGTATACAAGGGTGCCATTTCTTTCTCTTCAGAGCTCGGAGCTTTGCTTTTCTTTCCCATGATATCCTGTGTAATTCTTTGTATCGTTCTCTGTTCTTCGTCCCTGCAGTTTACAAGTGAAGTGAGAATAATGGTAAGGCAGGGTGATGGGAAAGTTTTAAATGCCAAAGACGCATCAAATATACCACCTTACGTGAGATGATTTTTCGATAAGCACGAAACCATATTCCATTAATAATTGGCAACTAACTCATTTATTAGCATTGAAGCGCATAACCAGGTGTCAGTTTATGGAAAATAATTTTTTGAATCACGAGCCCGAAAGATCTGCGATGAAGCGATTAATTTGCTTCGCAATATCGCAGATCGCTACATCGCAAAGTTGATAGCTCGTTATATCGCATTTCCGCTCTATCATAAAATCACAATATCGCCATATCTCAATATCGTATTGCCGCTTTATCGCAAAACTGCAATATCGCCACATCGCAATATCGCAATATCGCAGGATCGTAATATATGACAATCTTTGTTAATCTGTTTTCTGTGAAACGCGATTTGCGATATGCGCCATCGCATATCGGCAATTTAAGGTGTTTCAAGGTAAATTGTAATTGCTTTATGCAATGCGATATTATCGCGTATCGCGATCTCGCGATGTTAGAATTCGGCTTGTTAAGGAGGTATCCTATTATCTTTTTGCAATGCGATATTTCCTAAGGAAATATTATGTCTTACCTTATCATAAAACTTGAATTTTAGATTTTTCAAGGGGATTTCCTAAGCTTATGATGGTAAGTTTTATTCGAAAATGAAATTTAAGCACTAATTAATTTTTTGAGTTTCTTAACTAAGGGTCCCCACTTATTTAGTATTAGGAATAACACTCAATAAGAAGGGGGGGTTTTGCTAGCTACAACAGGAAGTTATCCCTTAATAAAGGAGATAAGGATGAGTTGTATTTGAATTGTAATTAGTTAGCTCAGTTTACTGAGTCAAGTCCAGTTAAATTAGTTCCAAACAGTTGGAGGAACTAATTGTGAGTTTAGTTAGTTAATGCATGCATGCATGCAACTAGTGTTCTCCAAATAACTGAATATTCTCTCATAAATAACTCATGCATGTCAGTTCAGAGAAAGACCCAGTTGAGATTAAAGGAAGGGACAATGTACTATTGTTTGGAGGAATTTTCCTATATAGGAAACTCATCCATGCAGAAGGAATCATCTCCTTCAGGATTGTGCAGTTATTTCAGAGGTCAGTGTTGTGTGTGAGAGGATTATTCACACAGGTTACAGCTAGAGGACCCAGGAGAAACTGCGCAAGGAAATAGGAGGCTTGGAGGGCAAAGGAGAAGGTTTAGACAAGCCTTTGACTTTCTATGAGCAGCATTGAGGGATTGTACTGAGATCTGGATAGCTTGTGAGCTAAAGCTTTGTGTATTTCGAAGATATTTCCACTTGTATGATAATACAGAGATCGGGATTTTTAGCTGAGGCTTTCCCCACAGTATTCTTCTGTGTTCATGTGTGATTGATTTCTCATTCTCTATTATATGTGTTCTATTTGATCTTGTTCAAAATCGATTAAGCTTCTGCAAGTTTGTTTGTAGAAGTAGATCAAGTATTTTGCTTTAGTATATTGCATTATCAAGTGATCTACAATGGTAATTTCTACATGGTATCGGAGCAAAGGTGATCAAAGCAGATAAAAGTATACAAAGAAGGGAGAAGTTCGAAGTTTGAAGTTCTTGATTATAGAAATCAAATTCTTATCACATCTCAAATTTCACCAATGGCGTTCAATGGTTTGAGACTCAAGCATGCCCTGGATGGCAGCTCGATTTGTATAGCCTGGAAGGATTGCATGGAAGTAGTATTAGAGGAAAATGGTTTGAAGGACTTCATTGATCAAGAAGTCCCCAAGCCAGTAGTTGTTAATGCCCAAGAATTGGTGGAATGGAAGAAATGTGTGGCTAGAGCAAGGAGGATTCTTCTGGAGGGATTTCGAGACCACATTGTCTCAAGTCTCCATGGGAAGGAGACACTATTTTCAATGTGGAAAATACTGAAGGATCTATAAAAGAACAGCAACGATAAGAGGAAGTTGGCACTAAAAGACAAGCTTTGTAAAATCAAGTGTGAAAAGGGCGACACAATCTCTACACATCTGAACAAGCTCACCACCTGTAGGGATGAGCTTGGAAGTGTAGGAATCATGACAGCTGATGATGACATGGTGAGTCTTTCTCTCCTCTATCTTCCTAAGAGCTGGAATACCTACCAGGACTCAGTTAATGGAAGAGAGAAATTGCCAGATTGGGATAAACTGTGGTCGGATCTGATGCAGGAGGATATCAGGAGAAGAACTAGAGATGATTCTTCATCCAAGGAGAATTAAGAAAAGTGTGCCTTAGCGAGTAAGGCAAAGAAAGGGAAGGAGAAGGATTCTCATCCCAAATCAAGTTCTTCTCATGGTGGGGAGAATATTGGCAATCTAAAGTGCGATGCTTTAACTGTCATGAGGCGGGCCATTATTCAACTAATTTTCCATTGAAGAAATCCAAGAAGGTATCCAAGGAAGGATCTGAAGGTGAGGCATTGGCCTCTCAGTTTGAATTGGATTTTACCCTCATCGCATGCATGGTTTCATCGATGATGGGTTGTGGTTGGTTTCTTGACAGTGGAGCCTCATTCCACATGACCGGCGATAAGATTTTGTTCAGTACCTTGGAGGAGAAATACCTCAAGATACTCATAGAGATGGGTAATGATGAAAAGTATAGTGTTTCAGGAGTGGGCACAGTTTCTTTTTAGAGGGAGCATGGAGCTTGCATTACCTTGACAGATGTGAGGTATGTGTGAGCACTGAAGAAGAACTTGGTATCGATCGCGATGCTAGAGGACAAAGGCTATGATGTAGTCTTCAGTAAGGGAAAGGTTTTCCTTAGACACATCAGCACGAGACAGGTGAAGCAAATCGATTCACGAGTCAAGAACATGTATGCTCTTGAGGTTCAAGATGCATGCAAAGCCTTGAGGAGCAAGGCAACTATTGGAGACTTGGTGGTTGAGAAGGAGACTACATTACCTCTCAACATTTAACGCTAGAAGAAGTGTCAGACAATTATGGAGGAGCCATAATTGGTGAAGCAGCTTCAGGAGGTTGTGGAGCAGCCACAACTGGAGAAGCCAAGAGTAGATCAAGTGGAGGCATCCACTCATGCAGAGACCTCCAATAGGGGGAAATTTCAATCCAAGCCGTCAGGGGATAACATGCAACCATACCTTTAGGTGTGAGGTGGGGCAATGTGAAGTGATAGTCCCATGAAGGCTGAAATGGGGGAAGGATCCTTGAGGTAACCAACCTCTTTGATTAGACCTTGCTACGGGAGCCCCATCGAGGAGTAGCAAGACTGGCTGAGTGGGTAGAGACAGATGTGGATGGACCAGCAAAGGGAGCTTCAACATTAGAGGGTGTTTCTAGCCCAACAGGGAGGTCAGTTGGGAGATCAGTTACTTACTTCTCAGTAACTGAGTTGCAGTGCAGTAATGCGCAGCACGATGAAACATGATGAGAGGAGGTGCAGTGTGAATGCATGCTGGGAGATAGGACCAGCAGCAGCACGGATGCGGTAGGCGGAATCAGTGTGATTGATGCAGTCAGAGATCAAAGTGACAGAGGCTAGAGCAGTCAAATACTGAAGAGCACAGAGGTGCAAAGTTTTCAGTCGACAGAGGCAATAGCAGTCAAAGACTTTGATGACAGAGGCATCATTCTGATTCAGGTTGGATATTTTTTGTGTTCCTAGAGTTGCTAGAGCAACAACACTTGAGAGAAGTGTTGCATGCAAAACATTCCAAAGGTTCAAGATCGGGTTCGAGTTGAATTCCTTTCTTGTTGAGAGGGATTGTTGAAAATAGCAACAAGAAATACTTAAATAACATTGTTATAAATAGCATTTTAGGATATACTCCAACTCTGTTGGAAATAGAAAAAAATAGAAATGCTAAAAATAACATTGCTATAAATAGAATTTCGAGATACATTCCAATTTTAGTTAGTCCCTGAACTAAAATTGAGAATTAAAATTCGAATTTGATCTTAGCAGTTGTTTGAAAAATAATTAATTAATTCATCTTGAGTTAATTAGTTGGAGAAAATCAAACATGAAGCCTTTGTGAAGACATGCAACAGTTATCCCTTTGATTGAGGAAGTTATCCCTTAATTAAGGAGATAAGGATGAGTTGTATTTGAGTTGTAATTAGTTAGCTCAGTTAACTGAGTTAAGTCCAGTTAAATTAGTTCCAAACAGTTGGAGGAACTAATTGTGAGTTCAGTCAGTTAATGCATGCATGCATGCAACTAGTGTTCTCCAGATAACTGAATATTCTCTCATAAATAACTCATGCGTGTCAGTTCAGAGAAAGACCCAGTTGAGATTAAAGGAAGGGATAGTGTGTTATCAGTTGGAGGAATTTTCCTATATAGGAAACTCATCCATGCAGAAGGAATCATCTCCTTTAGGATTGCGCAGTTATTTCAGAGGTCAGTGTTGTGTGTGAGAGGATTATTCACACAAGTTGCAGCTAGAGGACCTAGGAGAAACTGCGCAAGGAAATAGGAGGCTTGGAGGGCAGAGAAGAAGGTTTGTGACAAGCCTTTGACTGTCTATGAGAAGCATTGAGGGATTGTACTGAGAGTTGGATAGCTTGTGAGCTAAAGCTTTGTGTAATTCGGAGATATTTCCACTTGTATGATAATACAGAGATCGGGGTTTTTAGCTGAGGCTTTCCCTAGAGTATTCTTCTATGTTCATGTGTGATTGATTTCTCATTCTCTGTTATATGTGTTCTATTTGAACTTGCTCAAAATCAATTAAGCTTCCACAAGTTTGTTTGTAGAAGTAGATCAAGTATTTTACTTTAGTATATTGCATTATTAGGTGATCTACAGTGGGAATTTCTACAATTCTCCTCTCTGAAGCCAATTCCAAAACTCAACTAACAAAAGGCCCCAAACTAATGCTCTCACACCTTTTTATCATTTATGCCTCTAATTTATTCATTTTTCCTCCATTTTCCTTTAATTTCCTCCTCACATGCAACCTATGACCTTTCACCTCCCTTTTCTCATAATTTTCTTTATTTTCATAAATAAAATGCCTATAATGCCTTTTTCCTGTTAAAATCCTTTGCCAATGCCTTTTCCAATTTTCCCTTAGCCATAATAAATAACAAGTGATGCCCACTAGGATACTTTGCCCAACATTCAACTAGGAATACATGTCCCGTGACCTTGGTCTTATTTTTCCTTTATTAGCTTTATTACATGAACTTTTAACCCAGGGCTATTACAGACACCTCCCCCATAGGGGAACATTGTCCTCAATGTTCAATGAAACCTACGACCAAAAAGACTGTTGAAAATCAAAACATACTTCCGGTGGAGCTTTATAACTTAGCTCGATGTAGTATTTACAATGAATAACTTGCTCAAAAGCAAAACCATCATGACAAACATGACAACATAACAACCATACCGCGTATTGGAGATTTATAGCCCAGCTCATTATGGTATTTACAATAGAAACCATACATAAATATGTACATAACCAAACTTATTTTCCTCCACCGATAAATAATGAAGGACAAATAGCCTACATCTGATCAGACATCTCCCATGTAGCTTCATCGGTTCTAAAGTGCTTCCACGTCACTTTAACTTGCTCAATTGCTCGGTTCTAAAGCATAAGTTATTTTCGTTGCAATATGCACTGAGGTTCTAGACGGGATTCTCCTTCTGGATCTACCTGCAATACATATCAATCAATAACATGATCAACATCTTTCACATATATTTTAAGCAATGAAACATGGAAAACATCTTTGGATTTCACTATCGGAGGCAGTACAAGTTTGTAGGCCACTAGTCCAATCCTCTCAAGGATCTCAAAATGCTTGCAATACGGAGGTGCCAACTTGGCACATGATCTAATTCTCAAGGAGCTCTTCTTTGGCTTTATGCACATGTTCCCCAACCTGAAACTCCTTAAATTCCATGTGCTTATCTAGATAAATTTTATGTCTATCCTGTGTTGCCTTTATATTCTTCTTGATAACCTATATTTATTGTTCCATCTATGTCAGCATGGTTGGCCCTATAAGTATCATGTTCAATGGATCACTCCAACTAATGGGAGTATTAAAATTGTGCCCATATAGTTCCTCAAATGAAATCATCCTCAGTGATTCCTGATAACCATTGTTGTAAGAAAAATCCACCAATGGAAGATAATCCTCCCACCTCCTCTGTTGATGCATGACATACATCTTGAGCATATCCTCCAGTATCCTATTGACCCTCTCTGTTTGTTTATCTATCTGTGGATGAGAACTTGTACTGAAGGCCAACTTTGTATCCAAACCTCCAAATAAATCCTTCCAAAACCTGGAAGTGAACTTGGCATCTCTATCTCACACAATATTCTTCGGAACACTGTGGAATATCACTATCTCCTTGATAAATACCTATGCTACCTCACTATTTGAATAAGTACTCTTCACTGGAATGAAGTGAGCTACTTTTCTCAACCTTTCAACCACAACCATGATGGAATAATGTTTCTTCAATGTCCTTGACAAACCTGTAATGAAATCCATGGAAATGACCTCCCATTTCCACTTTGGAATCGAAATAGGTTGTAATAAACCAGTTGGGTGCTTACACTCATCTTTCACCTACTAACAGACCATATATATAGCAACAAATGTTGCCAATTCCTTCTTCAAATTCAGCCAATAGTAAAACTTCTCAGTTGTCAACATCTTCTGATACCCTGAGTGACCTGAATATGGCTTGACATGAAACTCCCTTAATATAAGCTTCTTGAGATCACTATCATCTGGCACATAGATCTTGTCCCTAAATCTCACCAAGCCATATGTCATCAGATGATATTCCACATCATGTTCACCTATACTCTATTGTAACACGTTGCAACATGGTTTAGCTGCACTCTCTTACTAAGAGCATTTGCAACCCTGTTCTCCTTTCCTTTAATGTATCTAATATCAAGTCAAACTCACTAAGGGTAGCCAACCATCTAGATTGCTTTACATTCAGGTTAGGTTACTCAAATAGATATCTCAGTCCACTATGATGACTCATCAACACAAACCTCATGCCAAGAAGATAGTGCCTCCACGTCTTCAATGCATGAATAATGGTTTCCAACTCAAGATCATGAGTCACTTGGTTTTGCTCGTGGTCATTCAATTTCCTTGACTCATAGCACGCCACTTGTCCCTCCTGCATCAGTAATCCACCAAGTCCTCTCTTTCAATCCTTTGTGCACACCACAAACTCTTTATCTGGATCTGCAATATTTAGAACTGGAGCATTAGTAAGCAATTGCTTCAACTGCTCAAAACTTGCTAAACATCCCTTTGTCCATTCAATTTATTTCCTTTCCTCTATAATGATGTAATAGGATATGCAATCTATGAGAAGTTATTGATGAACTTCTTATAGTAAACTGCTAGCCCCATGAATGATCTGACCTCATCCACATTCCCAAGAGTTTCTCATTCCATGATAGCTCTTATCTTTTCTAGATCCACTGATATGCCTTCCTTCGAGAAAACATGTCCCAAGTAATGTACCTTTGTCTAAAAGAAACTGCATTTACTAATCTTGGCATACAATTGATGTTATCTTAGCAATCTCAATATTGATGCTAAGTGTTCTGCATGCTCTTCCTCATTCTTAAAATATATGAATATATCATCAATGAATATTATCCTAAAATTTTCCAACTAAGGATGCAACAAACTATTCATCAAGCACATGAAAGTAGTTGGAGAATTAGTCAAACTGAAAGGAACCACAACAAACTCATAATTTCCATACCTAGTCTCGAAAGTAGTCTTGTATATGTCCTCTTCTTTGATGCATACCTAGATATCCTTATCTAAATCAATCTTTGAGAACATTGTTGCTCCCTTCAAATTATCAAACAAGTCAACAATCCTCAGCAATGGGTACATTTCTTGATCATCACCTTGTTCAGCTTCCTGTAATCAATACATAACCTAAGAGTACCATCCTTCTTCTTCACGAACAATATCAGTGCACCCAAAGGCGATACACTTGGCCTAATGTATCCCTTATCAAACATTTCATTCAGCTGCAAATTTAATTCCACTAGCTCTAGAGTGCTCATCCTGTAAGGTGTCTTCGATGTTGGTGCTACTACTGGTATGAACTTAATAGAAAAGTTCACTTCCTTGTGGGGAGAAAACTCTGAAATATCTACGAGAACAGATCCTGAAACTGCTGCAATACAGGGTACCTCTTGAGGACTTCCACATCCTCAATATCCTTACCCTCATCACTGGAAATATGGACTGCAAACAATACACACCCCTTCCTGCAACTGCGCCTGCATAGCTATAATCATCCTCGCCAATGTAGGCTTCTTATTTCCCTGCAAGATTCTATTTTCCCCATTATCATCCAAGCACTCAATAGCCTTGTCATAACAATTTACTTTGGTCTTGTGGAGATACAACCAAACCATACCCAAAAGCATGTTATATAATCCCAATGGAAGCACATTTAGATGTGTCGATGTAGACATACCATTCAGCTAAAATGCATAAGCTTTTACCCAATGATGAACCCTATTCTTAGTACATGTAGCCAACTACACTAACCAAGACTCTGCATCCACTTCTTTTCTCAAACCACACTTATCCACGAGGTCAGGATTAACATAACTATAATTTGATCCAGGGTCAATCAAAATAGAAGCAACATGATCACAGAGCTTACCTTCCATCTCAATAATGGATGCCTTGTGATATGCCTACTTATTGTCCACGACTGCATAAATCTAAGGAATGTTATGGCCAACATCCCCAACTATTTGCACCTCCTAGGCATTGCAGATTTGAGGCCTACCATCCTGGTAAAATGGAAAATCCTTCTTACGATGATCTTTTCCATAAATCTAACACTACAACGGTCCTCTACCATCACCTTTATTCTATTGCTCTCCAGGTTGTGAGCCATGTCCCTTCTCAATTGTATTAAACTTCTTGTAAGGAACAACATTATATTTCTCACCTGCATCATGAGGTCTTCCCTGCTTTGGTGGCCACTTCCCTTTAAATTTCTCATTCCCCTTTGAATTACGCTTAGGCTCACTTCATGCTTTGATTGTTCATAAAAATGCTTCAGTTTCCTGATGGCTTCCTCTAGTGACCGAGGCTCATAAATCTCAATCTGGTCTCTATATGTTGCTGGAAACCAACTGATGAACGTTTGAATCTTTGATTTCTCATCCTTGAGATAAGGCACATACCTCAACAGCTCTAGGAACCTACTAGTATACTCATCATCTGTCATAGAACCCATATGCAGCTCATAAAACTCCTTAGCTCTATCATCATAATACCTTTCAGATAGATACTTCTTCTTGAAGAGTCTCTCAAACTCATCCCAAATCAACTCTTCTTATTTAATGCCTCTAACATTCTTCACATCTTCCCACCAAATATCTCCTTTCCCCTTAATACTGAAGGTAGCTATTTTCCATTTCATGTTCTCTAAATAGTTATGAAATCTGAAGAATTTCTTCATCCCGAGCAACCATGCCTATGCATCTTCTGACTTCTTCATCTCTCCATCAAATCTAGGAGGCTTGACTTTCTTGAACTCCTCAGGAAATTACTCACTCCTCCTACAAGGATGATGGCAGTGATGATGGTGTTGAGGGTGATGATTTCTCCTAGATGAGGAACTAGAATTAAACCCATAAATACAAGTCTTCCTGTCAATTGTACCCAATGATCTGCTACCTCTGAGTGCATCCCCTTTATCCAACCAGTATTCTGATCGAGACCTGCTACCATATGCCCCATTAGTCTTCTCTTCTTGTTCATGACTAATCATTTGTTGTCCCTGTCTCTACAAGCCTGACAAACTCTGAAGGATCACTGCATTGACCTATGCCTACTTTTCCTTAGCCTTTGCAAGTCTTCCCTGAGCCTCAACCAACTTTTCACTATTTTCCTTGCAACTTCTGATCCCTGCCCTCAAACTCCTTAATGCATCTACTATATTAGTAGAGTACTCATCTCCTTACTCCCCAACTGATTTATAGGGAGAGTCACATGAATTCTAGTACACCATTTTGCTCGTCATATTTGATTCTCTTCTTCCTACAAACATTCCATGTCAGATAAACCAAATAGATACATGATCAAAATCATACCTCAATGATGTTCAGGGGAGGTTTATCTCATATGCAAAATCAATCCACATTAGCAAAATACATGTATAATCATAATCATATCAATAGGAAAACATCATGCATGAAAATATAAATTGCATACCATGAACTCATTCATGACAACCATAACCATGACAATACATGCATAACCACACACATCTAGCCTATCTGGTGCAATTATTGAACCTCCCACATTTACCCACTTTCATTGGCCTGCTAGGGAGAACATGAGTGGAGGGCTACTCTGACATGTCTCAACTCCCTAAGTATACTTAAGGAAGTGGAATCAACCAACCAAAACTTTACTGACCTTCCTCAAGAGCTATAGGGACCCCAAGAGCTAATCCACCACTCCAGTTGCCCAAACCCTGAGCTAACTTGACCTTTTTATGATTTTGACTCCCAGCTGTTTGCATAGAAAGGCAAGCCAATGACTGTAACTCTCTAGTTGCATGGATGACCCTGCCTCCCAACAACTGCAATCTAAATTACCCAATTTTGTGCATGCGACCTCGAGATCTGAGCCACTTTTTCAGGGCTAAGATCCATACCTCTGCCCAGAACTTGATAGAACTTTTAGAAATGATAAATGACACAAGGACAAAGCCTTTAACACAAAACTTAGACAAGGAATTGACCTAACCAGGTCTAACCATGACAATCATTCCGTCAAACACATAGTGAACATGAAATCTATAGGTCATGAATGCATATTTGAACAAAGAATTGTGAAACTTATCCTAGAATCATCAAGAAGGTCTAATTCCCTCTCACATTAGCTGCAATAACATATATTAGGTCATGCATTCAATAACAATTCATTTTCCAAACAAACATGATAAGAGCCATGACCAGAATCTATCATAAAAACATGCTTATATCAACAATATAACCAGATTAATAAAAATGATAGAACAACCATCAAAGCTACATAATAACAAGTACATTTACTCATAAAATACAAGAGAAACTTAGCTCTTATTAACATATGCAAAATTCAACCAAGTCAGGGACTTCCACGTACCGCCCACCCATAGATTAAGTTGAACCAAATATTTCTTTCAGCCAATCACCCATGGGCCATATTCCAGGCATGAATGTGGGATGTCATGGGATAAACCAATCCATAAACAACCAAGGGAATCCATAGGTTAAACCAGCTCCACCTTCACACTACTGTGACCTCACCTAAACCAATCCATAGTTCAAAAAACCAAACCAAGCTTGGATGCCTCATAATTCCTTCACCATCCCTTTAGGAATTTCTGTCTCCACCCATTTATTGAGGGCTTCCTGAAGAAGACCATCTCCACCCCCAACCCTTGGGATTTTCCTGAGACCACCTCAGTCAGATCCAAAACATTCTGGCAATCCAAATCTCAACTAAGAATGAATCCCATCACACCATGGTTATCCAGAAATGTCAAGGCAAGGCTGAAACTACTCTCTAACCCGACAAAACCCATGTTAATGACAACAAATGAACCAAATACACACATGCATGTACCATGCATGTTGAAACTAGCTAGGAAATGATAGATGCAACTTGATACCTGAAAGTATTCTCATTGAAGCCACTTGATCCAACTCTTCCTTGTTTGATCCTTGTTTTCCTTTGCTTTCTTGCTTGATTTCTCCCCTTCGTTCTCCTCTCCTCTTTGAAGCCAATTCCAAAACTCAAACAAGGAAGAGTTGGATCAAGCAGCTACAACGGGATTACTTGTAGGTATCAAGTTGCATGTATGATTTCCTTGTTACTTTTGGCATGCATGGTATAGGCATGTGTGTATTTGTTTCTTTTTTTGTCATTGGCATGGGTTTTTCCAGGTGTAATAGTGGTTTTCCGCCCTGCCTTGCCATTTCCGGATAGCTATGATGTGATGGGGTTCTTTCATTTGGTTGAGCTGGATTTCCAGATGGCTTTGAAACTGAGTGAGGTGGTCTCAAGAAAAAATCACAAAGCCTAGTAATCCTTGGGTGGGTAAAGGTGGGATTATGGTAAACCCTAGTTGTGTATACCCTTGTTGGGCCTAGGAATCCTTGACCGGTAAATGGAAGGATATACGGTAAATCCTAGAGGGTGGAGACAGACAAATTCCTCATGGTTTAGGTGGAGAGTTATGGAGGCATCCATGATTGTATAGGCCTAGTGATCTCTGGACCGGTGTATGGTGGGATTTCCATAAAGCTTGTTAGTGTATGTTTCTTGTTTGAACCTAGGAATCCCTTGGCGGAATATACAGTAAAGCCTGGTTGTATAGGTGCTTTCTTCGGGCCTAAAAATCCTTAACCGGTTCTAGTGGGATATGCAGTAAAGCCTAAGAAGCATGGTCCCTTTTTTTGTGAGTCCCACATTCATGCTTGAAATATGGCATGGGGGTGATTGGCTGAAAAAAAGAACTGGTCCAACCCAATATATGGTCAGGTGGTACGTGGAAGTACTTGACTTGGTTAGCTTTTACATAGGTTAATAAGAACTCTTTTTCTCTTGTGTATTATGTGTAAATATACTTGTTATTATGTGGCTTTAATGGTTGTTCTATCATTGATGTTTCTCTAGCTATATGTTGGATATAAGCATGGTTTTACAATAGACTTGATTTATGACTCTCATCATGCCTTGATTAGTGAATGAATGGATAATGACTAAATGACCTAATAGATGATAATGTCACTATTGTGAGAGGGCATCAGGACTTCTTGATGAATGTCAGATACATATGAGGTCCCTATGTTCATATGTGTTTTTATGACATGTACATTACATGTTCATGATGTGTTTTACGAAATCCTTGTCATTGTTACGATGATTCAGGTTAGGTCCTTATTCAAGTTTGTATTAGAGCAATTGTCTTCATGTTATTTATCATTTTTGATAATTTCATCAAGTTTTGGGCAGAGGCATGAGTCCTAGCCCTGAAAAGGTGGCTCAGATTTCGGGGTCACTGGCACAAAACTACCTGAAAAATACTACATTCGCATGGAGGCCTTGTTGCGAGCATGACTAGAGGGTTTCAGTCACATGGATGGTTTTTCATGGGAGCGACTGGGGTCTAGTTCAGTAAAAAGGCAAGTTAACTTAGGGGTTGGGCACCTGGAGTGGTTGGTTAGCCCCTAGGCGTCATTTAGCTCCTAAGGAAGGTCAGCTTAGTTTTTGGTGTGTCAATTCCACTTCCTCAATTATACATGGGGAGTTGAATCATATCATAGAAACTCTTCATCACATGTTTACCCTCGTGGTTCAGATATCTTGGGTAAATGTGGGAGGAGGGTGTTACGTATCAGAGCACGGTTCACCCCTTAGACTGGATGGGTGGAATGTGTGTGTCATGTGTACATGTAGGTTGTATATGTGCTTGATGTGTATGCATGGCGATGTTCATTGTTGCAGATGTGTGGTCATGTAGAAGTTGAAGGTGTTACTGTTAGGATGTGTTTTTCGTGAATGCATGTCTGTTGTATATGCATGTCAGTGTTTATATGTTGTTATGCATGCATCGTATCTAATTGATGTTATAGTTTGTAACATAATGCATGGTAACTGGATGATGATTGAGATGATTTCTATATATTGTTATGATTATGATTATACATGTATTATGCTAATCTGGTTGACCTTGCAGATGAGATGTCCTCCCCGGAACTATACTGAGGTATGTTGATTGTGTTTATATTTTGGTTTAGCTGACATGGTATGCTTGCAAAAATAAGATCAAACATGAATAGCAAGATGTTGGGTTACATTTCACGAGATTCTACCTACAAATCAGATGAGAAGAATGATAATGGGTACTCTCCTGACATGTTAGACACATTGACAAGTCTGGAGGCAGAAATAAGAAGTTGCAAAGCAGACAATGATAGGATCATTCAGGAATAGGAGGAACAAGTATAGGCTAATGTAGTTATACTTCATAGTTTTTCATACTTGCAAAGACAAGGACCACTTAGGATTAGGCATGGACAGGAGGATAGGACTAATGAGGCATATGGAAGTAGGTCTCATGGTGGGAATAGGTAGGGTAGGGATGACACAAATAGATATGGCAGGTTCTTGGATACATCGAATAGGAGAGGTGATGGACATAGGTTCTATTCTAGTTCTGGTTCATACAGGTATCATGGTCATCATCATTATCATCCTTATAGGAGGAATGATAGGGGATATTTACGAGATGAGTTTAAGAAAGCCAAGCCACCTACATTTAATAGAGATCTAAAGAATCCAAAATATGCAGAGGCATGGTTACTCGGGACGAAGAAGTTCTTTGAGTTACATGACTATAAAAATAATATGAAGTCCATAATAGCTACCTTTAGCCTCAAAGGGAAAGGAGACATCCAGTGGGAAGATGTGAAGCGGGTTAGAGACATCAGGACAAAGGACTTGAGTTGGCATTAATTCAAGAGACTTTTCAGGAAGAAGTATTTGTCAGAAGTGTAATATGATAGTAAAGCCAAGGAATTCTATGAGCTAAAGATGGGATTGATGACATATGAGGATTATACGATCAAGTTCCTGGAGTTGTTGAGGCATGTATCATATCTTAAGGATGAGAAAGCCAAAGTTCATAGATTTTTCAGTGGATTTCCATTAGCATTTAGAGATTAGATTGAGTATGGCGAGCCTCGGTCACTTGAAGCAATCATTAGAAAATTGAAACAATGTTATGAGCAATCAAAGCGCAAGATAGAAACTCATTAAGATTGGAAAGGGAAAGACAAGAATAAAGGTATATGGTATTCGAAAAGAACAAGACCCCACGATGTAGGTGAAAAAGAGAATGTTGTACCTTATAAGAAGTTTAATGGACCTCAGCCTAGATAACAACAAAACAGATGTGATGGTAGGAGACAGTAGCAGTGTTGGACATGCGGTAAGGAGCATCTTAAGAGATATTGTTCGTAGAATCAAAGTGGTAGACCTCATATTTATAGTGCAAAGGAGGCGCAGGAAGTTGGGGATGTTGGGAAGAGTATTCCTCGGATCTATGCAGCATTGGATAACAGGCAGGCGAATGACTGGGCATCTATTATCGAGATGGACAGTAAGCTTTGTGATCAAGTTGTTTCTATTTGTATTGACCCTGGATCTTACTATAGTTATGTTAATCTTAACCTAGTTGATAAGTGTGGTTTGAATAAAGAAGTAAATGTGGAATCTTGGTTAGTGTTGTTGGCTACAAGTACAAAGAAAATAGTTCATCATTGGGTAAGAGCTTGTGCATTTGAGCTTAATGGTAGGCCTACATTAACACATTTTAATGTACTTCCATTGGGTTCATACAGTGTGTTATTGGGTATGGATTGGTTGTATCCTCACAGGACTAAGGTGGATTGTTATGACAAGGCTATTGAGTTCTTAGATGACAATGAAGAATAGAAAATCTTATAAGGTAAGAAAAAGAGAACATCAGTCAGAATGGTTACAGCTATGTAGGCAAAGTACAGCCATAGGAAAGTGTGTGTGTTATTTTCAATACATATTTCTAGTGAAAAAGATAAAGATGTTGAGGACATAGAAGCCTTGAATAGGTACTCAGCTTTACAGCAGTTTCAGGATGTATTTCCCACAGAGATTTCAGATTTTTTGCCTCACAAGGAGGTGGACTTTTCTATTGAGTTGGTACCAAGGGCAGCACCAACATCAAAGGCACCATACAGGATGAGCACTCGAGAGTTAGTGGAATTGAAGTTGCAATTGAAGGAAATGTTGGAAAAAGGATACATTATGCCAAGTGTATCATCATGGGGTGCACTGGTAGTGTTTGTGAAGAAGAAGGAGGTACTCTCAGGTTGTGTATTGACTATATCAATTGAATAAGGTAACCATCAAGAACAGGTATTTGTTGCCAAGGATTTATGATTTGTTTGACGAGTTGAAGGGAGAAACAATGTTCTTGAAGATTGATTTAAGATCAAGATACCATCAAGTATACATTAAAGAAGAGGACATCTACAAGACTACTTTACGAGATATGGGAATTATGAGTTTGTTATAGTTTCTTTTGTTTTGACTAATCCTCTAGCTAATTTTATGTGCTTTATGAGCAATGTATTGTGTCCTTATCTAGACAAGTTTGTTATTGTATTCATTGATGATATATTGATATATTCTAAGAATGAGGAAGAGCATGTTGAAAACTTAGCAGTAATATTGAGATTGCTAAGAGAGCATCAATTGTATGCCAATATTAGAAAATGTAGTTTATCTCAAACAAAGCTACATTACTTGGGGCATGTTGTTTCCAAGGAAGGCATAACAGTGGATCTGAAAGAGATAAGAGCTATCATGGAATGGGAAGATCCTAGGAATTTGGATGAGGTAAGGTCATTTATGGGGTTAGCATGTTACTACAAGAGATTCATTAGGAACTGTTAGCGAATTGCATATCCTATCACATCATTACAAAGAAAAGGGAAGAAATTTGAATGGACAGAGGAATGTGTAACAAGTTTTGAGCAGATGAAATAGTTAATGAAAATTGCACCAGTTCTAAAGATTGTAGATCTAGATAAAGAGTTTGTGGTGTGTACATATTCTTTTGAAAGAGGACTTGGTGGAGTCCTTATGCAGGAGGGACAAGCGGTATGTTATGATCAAGGACATTGAATGAGCATGAGCATAACTATGTGACACATGATCTTGAGTTGGTAGTTAAAATTCATGCATTGAAGATGAGGAGACACTATTTTCTTGGCATGAGGTTTGTATTGGTGAGTGATCCCAGTGGATTGGGATACTTGTTTTACCAACCAAATATGAATTCCAAGCAAGCTAAATGGTTGGCCACAATCAATGAGTTTGACTTCGAGATCACGTACATTAAAGGGAAACAAAACAGGGTTGCAGATGCTCTTAGAAGAAGAGTGCAGGTGAATCACATAGCAGTTATGAGTTCTTATGGGATAGATTTATAGGATCTGGTCTTACAGGCAGGACCGCAGGATGACAACTATAGGAAGCTTAGGCATAAGTTATAGCAGGATACAGGTAATGAGGATGTGGATTATCATGTTACAGCAGATGGTTTGATCGTATTTAGGGACATGATCTATCTATCGGATAACGGTGAGCTCAAGAAGATTATCTTGAGGGAATTTCACATTAAGTCATATTAAGGTCATAAGGGATACCAAAAGACATTGACAGTGGTGAAGAAGTTCTACTATTGTCTGAATCTGAATAAGGAAGTGGCAAAGTTTGTGGCTAGATGTTTGGATTGTCAATAGGTAAAAGCAAAGTGTAAGCATACAGGTAGTTTACTACAACCAATTATGATTCCAAAGTGGAAAAGGGGCGTCATTTCCATGTATTTCATCACAGGTTTGTTGAGGACATCTAGGCAACATGATTCTATCATGGTTGTGGTTGATAGGTTGAAAAAGATAGCACACTTCATTCCAGTGAAGTCTATGTATTCAGCTAGTGACGTAGCACAGGTCTTCATTAGAGATGTAGTGAAATTGCATGGTGTTCTGAAGAAGATTGTGTCAGACACAGATGTTACGTTCACTTCTAGGTTCTGGAAGGAGTTATTTGCAAGTTTAAGTACAGATTTGGCCTTCAGTACATCTTATCATCTGCAGAAATATGGACAAATAGAAGGATATGTTGAGATGTATTTTATGCATCAGCAGTTAGCAGACATGGAACAAGAAATGTAGGTTACCAAGAAGAATCTAAAGGCAGCACAAGACAAACAAAAGAGTTATGCATATCAACACAGGGTGTTTAAGGAGTTTCAGGTTGGGGAACAAGTGTACCTGTGCATCAATCCCAAGAAGGTATCCTTGAGGATGTGCGAAGCTAACACCTCAATACTGCAGGCCTTTCGAGATCCTTGAGAAGATTGGACCAGTGGCCTATCGACTTGCACTACCTCTGACAGTGAAACTCTATGATGTTTTCCATGTTTCATTACTTAAAACATATGTAAACGATGTTGATCATGTTATTGATTGGCTTTTATTGCAGGTGGAGCCAGAAGGAGAATTATAGCTAGAACCTTAGTGCATTTTGTAGAGAAAGATTCTCATGCTCCATAACCGAGAAATCAAGTAGGTTAAAGTGTAGTGGAACCACTTTGGGCCCGATGAAGCTACATGGGAGATGGTTGATCAGATGTGGGCTATGTATCCTTCACTGTTTTTTGATTGAGACAAAGAATTTTCGTATATGTGTATATGTATATGGATGCAAATACCACAATGAGTTGTACTATAAAACTCCAATAAGCAGTATGGGTTTCAAGTGGTCATGTTTGTCATGTTGGTATTTCTTTTTAGTATTTTGATCATTGTAAATACTACATCAAAGCTAAGTTATAAAGCTCCATGGGAGGTATGTTTTGGTTTTCAGTGGTCTTGATGGTCATAGGTGTCATTGAATACCGAGGATGATGTTCCAAGGGGAGGGGTCTATAACAGCCCCGAGTTAAAAATCCATGTAATAAACTTAATAATGGTAAAATAAGACCAAGGTCATGGGAAACGTATTCCAAGCTTAATGTTGGGAAAAACATCCTAACGGGTGTTCATTTGGTTTATTGGCTAGGGGAAATTGGAAAAGACAACGGAAAAGGCTTTGGAAAGGAAAGAGGCATTAATTGGCATTTTATTTATGAAAATAATGGAAGTTAGGAGAAAGGGAAAGTGAAAGGTCACGGGTTGCATGTGAGGGGGAAAATGGAGGAAAAATAATGGAAATTAAAAAAATATAGGCCTCATTAATTAAGAGGCTTCTAAGGATTAGTTTACAACCTTTTGTCAGTTTTAGCTTGGAGTTGTCACTATTCTCTCTACTCTCTCATACTCTTGCACACTTAGAGTATTATTGGAGCACTCTAGCATTGGAGAAAGGAAGGCGAAGGAAGGACAAGAAAGAAAAGGGAAGTAAGGATCAAGCAAGGAAGAGTTGGATCAAGTGGCTACAACAGGATTACTTGCAAGTATCGAGTTAAATGTATGATTTACTTTCTATTTTTGGCATGCATGCTATATGCATATGTGTATTTGGTTCTCTTGTTGTCATTATCATGGTTTTTTCCAGGTGTGACAGTGATTTTCAGCCTTGCCTTTCCATTTCCGGATAGTCATGGTGTGATGGGGTTCTTTCATTTAATTGAGTTGGATTGTGAAATGGTTTCAAAACTAAGTTAGGTAGTCTCAGGAAAAAATCACAAGACCTAGGAATCCCCAGACTGGTAAAGATGGGATTGTAGTAAAGCCTGGTTTTGTATACCCTCGTTGGGACTAGGAATCCTTGTCTGGTAAATGGAGGGATATACAGTAAATCCTAGAGGTTGGAGACAGAAAAATTCCTCATGGTTTAGGTGGAGAGATCTGGAGGCATGCATGCTTGTATACGCCTAGTGATCCCTAGACCATTGTATGGTGGGATTGTGGTAAAGCCTGGTAGTGTATGTTTCTTGTTTGGGCCTAGGAATCCCTTAGTGGGTGTTAGCACTCAGTAATTTCTTAAGGCTGAAAAAGAAACCCAAAGGTAACCACAAGACAACTTTTAAGTTTAGAAGATAGCCCTTCTAAACTCAGAGAGGGATCTCTCTCTCAGATTTAGCTTTGTTGTGATAGGAATTTAGGCTAGATGTAAGGCCCATAGTTTGGTTTTTTGAATTGTTTGGTTGAGGCTGCAAGGTAAGGCCATTAGGAAATGGATTTAAAGTCTTAGAGTGATCAAGTGCATGAATATCATACCAAAAATAACAGGGCAAGGTAGGAAGGTCATTGGATCTTTAGAGCTTAATGAAGTGATAGGGAGGAAAAAGGTTCAAAATCAATTAAACATAAAGAAATTAAGAATTCTATATTTAATTTCAGTTGGAAAACATATATATTGTTTAAATCCAGGACATAGTGTAATTAAACAAGTTCAGCCCATAATTTTATTTTAAACAATAAAGGAAAGAAACACATATGAAAATGAACAAAGATATTACATAATTACAAGTAGAAAACACATCACCAATAAAGTGTGATACATGAATCCTGGAACATTGTCTGCATTAATGAAAAATGATCAATTTAGCTCAGAAAACAACTTTACATCAAATGGTAGTCATTTCTTACTACAAGTCCCAACATTTGTACTTTGACTTGGGAAGTACTTATACAAAATTATCAAAAAATATCTTGAGTGAAAACCTCAAGATATTTTACAAAATATCCTAAACTACTTGTAAAAATAGAACAAAAATATAGATAACTAAAAAGTTGTAATGATATGGCACTATCTTTGAGGCTTGATGTTGATGGCTGGGCCTCGAAACGTGTTTTTCTGTTACTGAAAGTAAAAAAAAAATTTACTCCAATATTTAACATAACTGGTCCCACCTATCTTCATCTGGAATTGGAATTTTAACAAATTTTTTGTAAGTCTCATCTACCTCAATATATTTCTAGAAAGTTGGTTTGACCATAAATAAATGCTTGATTTCGGCTCTGATATGCAAATTGACTTCCAAAACCTCCATGAAAGCTTTTCCTGTAATTAATCCTTTAATGTTTGAAAATTTTGATTTGTCTCGAGTTATTGAGTACGATTTCTATTGATAATATGGCAAGGGAACTAGCTTGTCTCTAATTCCCTTTAGTCCTGGCAGTCCTTTCAAATGTAATGCATTGAGTTTCTTAGGGAACCTCTAGATGTTGGTCTCCAAGTGTTGGCACTTGTTTTCCAATTGTACTAGCAAGTTCCTTTTAGTAAGGACTCTCTTGACTTCCAAGATAGTCTTTGTCCTATCTGCAATCTCAAAATCTGCTAACTCATCCTTGGTTTTTGAATTCAAAATTTTAATTAAGGTGTTAGCTTCCCCTAGCCTCTGTCCCAAGTTGCTTCTGACTCCTTCCATTAACTCCTTTGATCTCTGAACTAAGTCCTCATGTTCAAATATTATCTCAATTGAAGGCCAGATTTCTGTGATGGCCTCATTTATCTCAATCCATATGCATTCTTTAGCTTGTGCTAGTGTTTGAGCCATCACAGACTCATTCTCTAGTTGCTCAATCCTTTGGTATAAACTGTGAGGTTTCTACAGCTCTACTATGTATGCATTATCTATATTTAATTTCTAATCCTGCAAAGTTTTGACTTGGGATTTTAATTTTTCAATTCCCTGCCCTATGATGGACAGGTCTTCCATAGCTTTAACCAACTCATTTGAGGAATCTGTTATCTATGCTTCTGTTGTTGTCAATGTAGATGCTCTTGTTGTGGCTGCCAATGAAATAGGCATTGTCATTAGAGGAACTATGGCTAGTTGTGATGACTTCTCCTTTTCCTTGAGCAATCTTTCTATCTCCACTTCCATATCCTTAATCTAGTTGATTTGTTCAATTATTATCTTAAACGTGTTCTATTTCTCTTTCTCAACCTCGCCAACTTCCTTAGCTTGGGGCTCCTCAATGGAGGGAAGTTTGAGTTGTTTCCTCAATGCTGCTATGTCTGCATTTTTCATCCTCGCAATTTCTTCTACTTCTTTTACATCTTTGGGGTCATACCCCAACTTAATTACCAATCTCTCCAATGATTTGATCCTGGTGTCCTTAGCCAAAGATAAAATATTTTCGAGCTTCAATTGTGATTGTATGTTGTTGAGTGAGGCCTGCAACTTGGAAGTTGTCATGGCAGTGTTGGTCAAAGTAGAGTACAACATTTCACTAGTTTGTTTATGCAGGTCTATTTGGTCAATGGGATGAATTTTCTTAGCATCAAAGGAGAAGACATATTTCTTGTAATCAGCTGGAGTCTTCGGAAATGGAACCTATTCTTGAACAAATGCAATTTGGATTTTCCCCTTTTCTGTATCAAAGGTCAAAATAATTCTATGTTGTGAAGAGGTTTTTTCTTCCAGAACTAGGTGTATGTGGTGGCCTTGAGCTTTTCATTTTTCTTCTTAATTTCTCTATATTTTGCAAAAATATTTGGTTCATCTTGGTCCTGAAACAATTCTGTTGTTTGAGTTGTATCTAGGCGATATTAGGAAACTGAGGAAGATGGAGATCCTATGAAGATAACTTCTCTTATTGTAGGAACATGATGCCATGTTAGGACTATGGTGGCTTGCTCCTCATCCTCCTATAGAAAAACTGGTTTAGAATTAGTCTTATGCTTCTTCTTGTATATCACAAACTCCTTAACTCCAATCTTTGTCACTGAAGGGGAATCATCCTCCCTTGGCCTCTTGTCTATATTGTCTTGAAGTTCTGGAGTCTGAGGCAGTCGTGGATATCACCTGTTCTTCTGCTTCCTGTAGTGTATTCTCCTCCCACTGACTTTGATTCATGAACTTTTCTATCTTTAGTCTAGGATTGTGAGTGTAGGGAGTGGTTTTTTTCTCCACTCTTAGTTTAGAAATTATGCCAAAAGGGTCATATGACCGGGTGAAAATCAACATGAAGTCCATCTGCTTGAGGGTCGAATTTTCCTCCTCACCTCCTGCTATGGTGTAGCAAATAAATGGACCAACCTATGCCTTGATTTTAAACTAAGACTTCTTTTTTGCTACAACAAAATAAAGGTCATCCATATGAATCATATGCCTTATGTATTCCAGTGAGAAGATCCTCATAGGAACAAATTTTGGCAGCCTGTATGGTGGCAATTCACACCCATAAACTCTGATCTGGGTATAATTTTGGTACAAATACCAATCTCTTGTCTTAGTCTACTCACTGAGATGCAGAATTCTCTGTATCTCTGGTCATATCCTACGCTCTATATTGTGGTTTAATAAACATGATATTGTGTGTAAAAAATTATCAACATAATCAAAGAAGGTGTACTCAGTAGAATTTCTCCTCACCAAGGATGTCCATTGTATTATTGATTGTGGATTACCTTTCTCATCTAATTTCTGCAAAGGAATTGAAAAATAGTTTGCTTGATGATAAAGAAACAAATAAACTGTTAAAATTGGCAACTAGGGCCAAAATCCATGTGGGTCATCCTGTTTATGGTAGCTGATATTTTTCTTTGATTCCTCTCATCGAGAGGTGTAGGATTGATCTAACAATCATCAGATTCTGACGTGTATTTATGGAGATATGAATTTATTTGTATATACTTGACAATTTTTCAAGGTCGGCCAGCAAGATAAAGTGTGTGGCACACCCCCAGCGTTACCTCAATGTTGCATATAAAGCAAGGAGACATTGTGCCTCATTTCATCACCATCTCAACACTGATCTTCTCTCTCCTCATCTCATTGGGCCAACGAATGTTGTAGGGAAAAGTATCCGACTCGGATGACCCTATCCCACTCTAAGGGTGACAGTTCCTTAGCAACAACTGTAAAACAAACTACTAAGGGTTTACTTCTTTATGAGAGCAAAAGAGAATGGAGAAAGCACTAACCGTTGCCTTGCGCTTAATGTCGAATCCAAACTCTTCTCTTTGGCCGCTTGCTCCTAGCTCTTTGTTCTTCTGCTCGCCCAGCTACAGTGAGATCCTGCACAATAACAAAGAAGGAAACTACAAGAGGCATGCAATCATAACTGGTTCATGGATTAGTGTAAACCAAACATGCAATCATCACAATATATAATTGAAACAAGAGCACATAGAAGAACCTCAATAGCTTTTATTAATGAAGAAATAAAGGTTCTGAGAGTATTACAACCATTGCAGGCTCCAACCCAGCAACACCTCCCAGCAGAAAGAATTGCTCTTCTTCACCTCTCTCAAACAATCACCCAATAACTCAATAATGAAACCAACAGCATATCATTACTTTGCACAAAATTCCAGCCTCCTGAGCTCATAGGAGAGAGCTCAATATATAGATGAATTGAGAAAGGATGAGTCAGCTTGCAACTGATGTGTAGCTGCCTTGTGTCCTCTCTCTCTTCAGTTAATCTTTAGTTGATCTTCAGTTCTTGAGTCCACTTGGTGAACCTTGCTTCCACTTGGAGAAACAAAGCCTCTGACTCATCACAAGGCGAAATCCCTGATCCAAGTGTCATCTTTGGAAGATTCCAGAGAAATGACTCAGTGTGCCACATGTCCAAACTCGCTCAACGTAGGTGGGCTTTGTTCTACCTGCTTTGCAACGCAGGTACACCATGGAGCAGTTGTGTTTCAGCGCAGAAGCCTAGTGGAGCACCTGCTTTGATTTCAGGATTGCTTGTTTTTGAGTGTTTTCAGGTGGAGAACTGATCCGAGAGCTGTTGGTTTGCTGACCTTGTTCCTCTAGGGGTAGGAACATCATGTTTAGGGAACTTTGGATCCCTTGGATTATTGACAATTCATGCTTGTTGCTGCAAGGCACAAAATTGTCTATAACAACGAAGGAGCAGCTTCTCTCACACGTGCAACAGGAAGGACGCATTTTCTGTTTAGGGCAGCGTTGACTTTTATAGGGGTATGTTGACCAAGTGTTGAGATGCTAAATGAAGCATTGACCAAAAGTTGACCAAGGGTTGACCTACACGTGTTGTTTGGGTGTTGCATTGAGCAAAGTTTTGACCAGCATTCACTGATTAGGGTTGACTGCAGATGGTTGATCTTTGACTATTGTTTTGACCATTAACCAAGGGTTGTTTTGGGTTGCCAAAGTTTTTTGTTGAAGATCAAGTTCTTCAAGGTTGACTAGAGGTCAATCTGGGGCTATTTGACTAGATTTGACTTTGCTGATTTAGGGTTTGTTGCTGCTATCGTAAAATTACAGATTTCTAAATTTGTTTTATTTCTCTCAGTTGAACTATTGAAGATTAAAGAAGAAATGATCAAATGGTTTCCCCGCATTGGGGTTTGTCCCTGGCTAGCCGCCACATCTTGTGTCTCTTGTCTTGGCTTGTTTTCTGTCGATCTATTAATGTTCTATCAGCATTTTACTTTATGTTTATGTGATTGCTAAACAGTGGCTAATAAGAAGAAATCAAAGTAAACTGCACTAAGCATAGAACATACCATAAATTAACATGGTATCAGAGCTTACGTGAAGACAAAGCCCAAGCAAGAGAAAGAGAAAGAGCAATCACCAAAGGCTGTTGAAGAAATATCAAAGACTTCATGGGGTCCTCATCACACTTCCCTGCTGAACACAAGCTCCATGAAAACTCTGACTATCATGGATGTAAGATGTCTCTCGATCTAACATTAGAAGAGCAGGAAGTGTTGGACCATGTGAGAGGCAAAATCATTGAGCCTCCATCAAATGCATTTGTTGTTGCTAGGAACAAGTGGACCAGGGGAGAATTCAAAGCAAAGAAGATCATCTGGGACTCTATCGACAAACGCTTGGTGGCCTATGTTTCCGAGCTAACCACCTCCAAGGAAATCTACGATAAACTGGTAAGCTTATTTAAACTTAATGATGCAAATCAAGTTTTGTTCCTTAGAAATAATTTGAAGGAAATTAAGAAGGGCAAAGATGAGAGTATGCAAGCATACTTCTTAAGGATCACCAAGATCAAGAATGATCTCCTATCGATTGGAGAAGTTGTTCCTGACAGGGAACTGACCATCACAACTCTTGGAGGGATCCCACATGAATGGTATATATTCAGAACCACTCTTCTCAAAAATAATGTAATCATAGGATTTGAGGAAATGAGGGTGAGATGCATTCAAGAAGAAACAAGGATGGAAGAGCAAGAAATGCCCACACTTAGAGGCAATCCCACTGCATTCTCCTCTCATGCTAAAAGGAGAAATAATTCCAGGGAAAGATCTAAGGGAAAGGTCGGACCAAAAGGTGGAAGGAAAGGGAGATGTTACATTTGCAACAAAATTGGCCACTATAGAAAGGACACATCTCATGATGATGATCAAAATCACTCCCAAGGCATTTCCAACAAAAATCAAAGGAAGGGTAGGTTCAATGGCAAAGGAAAAAGGAATGATGAAAATCAGGGAAACGGTCAACCCTCCAAGAAGGCAAGAAACTCCAAGTATAAATCTAATGTTGTTAACAATAAGCAATGTGAATATTATCTACCAACTGCCCTCTCTACTATTGCTCCCCCAGACTCGCTGGGAAATTGGACTATTGATAGTGGTGCCTCAAGCCACTTCACTGGTTACAAAGAAGCTCTCTCTAATTTGATAGAGAAGGAGACTAACCTAGAAATTGTTCTTGGGGACAACTCCAAATATCCCGTAAAAGGTGTAAGGAATGTCTCTCTACAATTGAATGAGGGCAATACAATTCATTTGCAAGAAGTCCTATATGTACCTGCTCTCAAAAAGAACCTGGTGTCCCTTTCGGCAATGGAAGACAAAGGCTACAAGGTGGCCTTCATCAATGGCAAGGTATGTGTATGGAAAAAGAATTTCAAAGATTATTTCACTCTTGGGTTTAGGGTTGACTCTTTATATCATGTCCGAGGAAGTCCGTTGGGTGTCATGACTTGTGACAAATCTCTTCAGTCCAAACTATGGCACCGGAGGTTTTCCCACCTTCATTATAAAGCTCTACCAGATGTGAGACAAATGGTGACCGGGATGCCCGAGTTCAAATTAGAGCAAGAAGGTGTATGTCCTAGATGTGCCGAAGGAAAGCTCAAAAGGGGACCATTCCCCTCAATCCATAGCAAGACCTCTGATATATTGCAGTTGGTTCACTCCGACATATCTAGTATGATTCCTGTGAATTCCTTGGGAGGATATTTATATTACCTCACTTCTACTAATGATTATTCTCGCAAGACTTGGATATACTTCTTGAAAAAGAAGGATGAAGTGTTCTCTTGGTTTCATCACTTCAAATCCTTGATCGAGAATCAAACCGAAAAGAAGATCAAAATATTAAGGACTGATAATGGGAGCGAGTATGAATCCAATGAGTTCCATGACTTTTTCAAAGAGGCTGGCATTAAGAGGGAGACTACAAAACCATATACTCCTGAACAGAATGGTGTGGAAGAAAGGAAGAATCGTATGATTGTGGAATTTGTTCGTGCTATGCTCCATGATCAAAGGATTTTGAAGTTTCTATGGGTCGAAGCTGTGAATACTGTCGTATATGTGAAAAATCAATGCCCTCATCAAGCATTGGGTTCCAAGACTCCCGAAGAAATGTTCACTCGTAAGAAACCTGATATGTCTCATTTTAGAATTTTTGGAAGTCATGTATATTTTCATGTGCTGAAAGAGAAAAGGAATAAATTGGGTGCATCTGGAAAGAAAGGAATCTTCGTGAGCTATATTGAATATACTAAGGGATATAGAATCTATGTGGCTGGTCAAAGGGATGTTGAGATTAGCCATGATGTCACTTTGACAAAGATATGGCTCTTAGCAAAGTTGACAATCTTCCTATAATGAGGAAATCTGGCGAAGTTGTCACCAGGAAACCAGAGGAAAAGGAAGATGAGACTATGTCCAATGTAGAAGAACCTATGGATCCTATTGATCCCCCTTCATAAGAACCTTCCTCTTCTAGGAAGAGGCCTTCATGGCTCAGGGGGACACTTGATGATGCCGAAGGACACATTACACCCAAAGGGAATTTCCGTGAAACTAAGAAGCCAACCAGGTATCAAGGATACTTGACCATCATGAGCACGATCATTCAAAATGAGCCTTCATCGTTCGCAGAAGCTGTCAAGCATCAAGTATGGAAGGATTATATGACTGAGGAATATGAGTCCATCATGAAGAACGATGTCTAGGATTTGGTCCCCAGACCCTAGGACAAAGCATTTTTCACTTCAAAATGGCTTTACAAGATAAAGCATGGAGCCGATGGAAGTGTAGAAAATTGTAAGGCTTGTTTTGTCACTCATGGTTTCTCTCAAAAGGAAGGTATAGACTATGACGAGATATTTGCACCTGTTTCCCGATATACCACCATTTGCTCAATAATAGCCCTTGCTACTTTGCAAGGATGGAACCTACATCAGATGGATGTCAAGACCGCGTTCTTACATGGTTCGATCAAAGAGGAAGTCTATGTGGAACAACCTGAAGGATTTGAGATACATGATAGAGAATCTCACGTGTGCAGGTTGAATAAAGCCCTCTATGGGCTGAAGAAAGAACCCCGAGCGTGGTATGAGAGGATCGATAGCTACTTGATGAACCTGGGATTCACTAGGAGTGAAGCCGACCCTAAACTTTACTTTAAGGTTGAAGATGAAAAACCTCTCATACTAGTGTTGTACGTTGATGACCTCCTTCTGATAGGTGCAGACCCTCTCATTCACAAATGTAAGGGAGAGTTAACTTATGAGTTTGAGAAGGACCTGGGACTAATGCACTATTTTCTAGGACTGGAATTCTAGCAGAAGCCAGGGGAGATTTTGATTTCTCAAGGAAAATATGTGGTGAAGATATTAGAGAGATTCACTATGGTGGACTGCAAGCCCGTGACTACCCCGATGGAGCTTGACTTCAAGAAGTTAAGTGGTAGTGTTGCTGGACCTATTCTACAAAATGCTACCGAGTATCATCAACTCATCGGAGCTTTGATGTTCATGGTTAACTCCCATCTGGATATATGTTTTACAGTCAACACGTTGAGTCAACATATGGTTGAGCCTCGCCACACATATTGGATTGGTGCCAACAATCTATTGAGATACCTTCATGGAACAATCACTCGTGGGTTGAGATACACTGCTGGAGATGTGAGACTACATGGATATACCGATGCTGATTGGGTAGGCAGTGTGGTGGACCGAAAGAGCACTTCCAGGTGTTGTTTCTCTTTGGGATATGCCTCGATATCCTAGATGAGCAGGAAGAAGAAGTCGGTAGCTTTGAGCACCGCTTAGGTAGAGTACATTTCTGCGAGTATGGCCTCTTGTGAGGCATTCTGGTAGTGGAATCTCTTCAGTGAGCTATTTGGATTTACATTGGATACTATCGTGATCCTGTGTGACAACCAGAGCGGGATATGTTTATCATAGAATATCGTATTTCATGATCGCTCTAAGCATATCGATATCAGATACCACTATATCCGGGATATGGTGCAGAGGGGAGCAATAAGGCTCCAACATAGCGGTATAGATGAGCAGGTCACTGACATTCTGACAAAGCCCCTGGGAAAGGTCAAATTATTGACTTTCAAAGAACAACTTGGTGTCGTTGAGAGACCCTATTATGAGGGTCATGCATGATGCATACATTGAGCTCTGGGAGCTCCGGGCCACTTGGGGTACTTCTTGGAGTGACATGCGACCATAGGGTGACTCACCCTCCCCTAGTGGTGCGCTATGTACAGGGTGAAAGGTTCAACCTTCCCCTGTGATTCCCCATGGCGACTTAGGGACAGGATGATTAGTTCTCCTGTCAAGGCATCCTACCCATGCAATCTGGGACTCATGGGAAGTACCTCTCATCTAATCAATAAGTAGGAAATGGAGTTAGAGACCATAGTAGTACTATCGATGGATGCATCGTTGTATCCACCACACTCCCTATGCTAGGATGACCTCCATTGATCTAGGATCAATGAAACTGATATGGGATCAGTGAGAGTGGTATGACACACTTTCTGGGATTGACTTCGGGTAAGTAGAGGATGGTATGATACATCCTTGATCATTTATTCTTCTTCATAGTTCAGTAGAGTAGAGCATAGTAGATCAGAGCAGAGCATAGCAGTGTAGGGCAGTGCATTTGAAGGCAGAGATAGTATCGATGGTCAGACAGATTAGCAGACAGATTTCTCCCTAGTTGAGAGGGAGTGTTAAAATTTGAAACTAGGGCCAAACTTCATGTGTGTCATCTTATTTATGGCAGCTGATATTTTTCCTTGATTCCTCTCGCCGAGAGGTGTAGGATTGATCTAACGATCATCTGATTCCGACATGTATTTATGGAGATATGAATTTATTTGTATATACTTGACAATTTGTCAAGGTCGGCCAACAAGATAAAGTGTGTGGCACACCCCCAGCTTTACCTCAACGTTGCATATAAAGCAAGGAGACATTGTGCCTCATTTCATCATCATCTCAACACTCATCTTCTCTCTCCTCATCTCATTGGGCCAGCGAAGGAGCAACTTCTCTCACACGTGCAAGAGGAAGGACGCATTTTCTGTTTAGGGCAGCGTTGACTGATTTTAGGGCAGTGTTGACTTTTCTAGGGCTACGTTGACCAAGTGTTGGGCTGCTAAATGAAGCGTTGACCAAGGGCTAACCTGCTCATGTTGTTTGGGTGTTGCGTTGACCAAAGTGTTGACCAGTGTTGACTGGTTAAGGCTGACCGCAGACTACTGATCTTTGACTGTTGTTTTGACCATTGACCAAGGGTTATTTTGGGTTGCCGAAGTTTGTTGTTGAAGGTTGAGTTCTTCAAGGTTGACTAGAGATCAATTTGGGGCTGTTTGACTAGATTTGACTTTACTGATTTAGGGTTTGTTGGTGTTGTCATAAAATTACAGATTTCTGAATTTGTACTACTTCTCTATGTTGAACTATTGAAGATTAAAGAAGAATTGATCAAAGGGTTTCCCCGCATTGGGTTTTGTCCCTGGCTAGCCACCACATCTTGTATCTCTTGTCTTGGCTTGTTTTTTGTCGATCTATTAATGTTCTATCAGCATTTTACTTTATGTTTATGTGATTGTTAAACAATGGCTAATAAGAAGAAATCGAAGTAAACTGCACTAAGCATAGAACATACCATAAATTAACATAAACCAAAACTGAAGCCTATTAAAAGTCCCTTCAATAGAAAACTTGAGGAGTTAGTCATGAATTGATTCTACAATGAACTCACTGTAATTGAAAATAGGGGGTTTCTCAACAGTTCCAAAAACTAATAAGAAACCAACAATGGCCTCGTCAACCCATTCATCGGATTGATAGCTAAGTATGCATGAAATAATTGAAAATACTTGTTTAGTCATCTCAGGAAACATAGAGGATGAGTATGGGGGATTATTCTTGGGTAATTGGGAATCCTCGGGGAGAAAAATATCAAATATCTTCGCTCTCTATAAGAAGGTTAGGTTTTTATAGAATTCCATAAGGAAATCTACTGAAAATGGTTGCAGAGAGTCAGAATTTGGTAATTGGAGCATTTTGGAGATGGATTCTACAGCGATGGTGAAGAGGATGTCACAGTTTTGGGCTATAATTGCCCTCTGACTAGGGATATACCTAAATTGACACCAGGAGACGAATTCGGGGAAGTTTTGTGTCTAGGGAATGATGAATTGTGGTAAAAGAGAATATGAGAGGCTCAATTCATTTCTATGGTCCAAGAAATTCTATTTTAAACAATTGTGAAGCTCAAACAAGACGAATTCACAACTAGTTTTAGTAATTTTGTAGTCTTGGTCTACTAGTGCTTGGTGATCTAAGTCTATGGTAGGGGGAAGCATAGGATTATCATCGGAGGCCTTGGACTTTCCTTTAGGTGCCATGATAGAAGAGAAAAGAACAGGGAATTCCGAATTACCCGAGATAATAGGTGAAAACTAGTATTTCGATGCAAATTGACGGCTAGGTACTTGGTTGCAGGTGACTGGCTATGCTGACTGGTCACAAAGATGGCATGGATAATTGGTTGGACGTTAGAGTAGACCCTGTTAGGTTGAATGTGCACTAAAAATTTATGATTTCCTACTATCCTGAAACGGTGAAAGGAGGCAATTGAACAAACTTTGGTTGGTTATATAAGAAAAACTAGCTTATCGTTTCTAATTAACTGTTAAAAAGGAGTGGGTATGTTGTGGCGGGAGTGGATAATATTTATTTCTCAACGGTCTATTGATGTGGTGGTGGGAGTGCAAAATGGAGGCATTACAATGGGGGAGAAGTAGTGACAGTAGATTGTTTTGGTGGAAGGGGAGTGGGGTTCGCAGGTGTGAGGTGGCAGACAGGGAGTGGGAGAATAGGGAGTGATGTAGGATCAAGGTGGGGATGGGAGGTCCACCTGGTGGGATGTAAATGGCACGGGAGCGAAGGGGGGTCAACGGTCAGCGCAAGGAGGAAGTGGGATGGTAGTTTTCGGGGTAGGAGGGGCGGTTAGTCATTTTAGGCGGGGGGAGGGGTGTGAAATGCCTAGAAGCCACCACGTCGCCGAGGATTACCACCATTTTGGACCCCCCATGGTGATTGAACATCGGAGGGTCTCGGGGGGCCTAAATACGATCCCCCGCCATTGATCTAGGCGGGGTGGATCATGGTCGTTTGAACATGCGCCATACTTTATTGCATAGGGACAAAAATACGTCACATCAAAAAACTTTATTTACAAATTAGAAATTGCAATTAACTTAGAAATTTAACCTTTTAACTAACCTCTAAAGGAGCATTTAAACATGCAGGCCTATTAATTTTATTCTAACTAATCTAATTCAACCACGATTAAACTGTGTGGTTGATCATTTATTAAGCTAAATTAATTTGATTTAATTGATCCTAATCACGCTTAAACAGTGTGATTAAAACAACTAATCTACTTCTTTGTGGCACTTTGACTGGCAGGACATTATTCAAAATTTGTAAGGTATTACTCATGCATTTTTCATTTTTTGAGTGGCATTTAAATTTGCTCACTTATTCTTTTTTGGGGTATTTTTCATTCTTTTTTTTCTGTTCTTTCATATTTTTTTATTTTTTATTCTTTTCACATGTATATTTTTTATATCCCCTTTGTTTTTATTTTTCTTCATTTTCTCTTCTTTTTTCTTTTTTGGAAATAACTTGCAGAATGAAAGATTATTTACAACATCTCATATACAAAAATCAACAGAAAATAGTCAGTCCATCCTATAAAATATAGGACCCTAACAGTGGCTCCAATGGGGATGGCACCCTCCTTGTGAGGTGTCAAGAACGTTGTAGATCAGTAGCCTTGATCCCTTGGGCATGTTGTCCTTATTCTGCAACTGAATTTGATCCACCTGTTGTTAATCATAAATATGGGCAACAAATAATCAGAAGCTTAGGGCCTTCTCTCCGGGCTTCAACTTCTAATGTGAGCTACCTCAGTCTTTGTAGTAGAATAGTGAAATGATAGGTACAATGATTCTAAATGAAACTGATTTAACTTTGAGGAAACTATTGTTTCATAAATCTGCCATTGACAGGTCCACCTGGCAGTGCTTCTTTAGTCAAGTCCTTCAAGGAAAATGCATTATTTCCTTTGAAAGCTTCAATTTTGTATGGCCCTTTCCACAAGCTATCGAACTTACCATGCTTTCCTTTGTCTTTATTCCTTGGGTCCCACTTTAACACTAGGTTGCCTAACTGGAAATCATCTGCTTTTGTTCTCCTGTCATAAATATTTTTGATGTTGTCTTGAACAAGTTGAGTTTTGTTATACACCTCCCCTCTGGATTGTTGCAACTGTATGGTCTAGTTGATCCTTCTTTGTAAATCATTAGTTTCCACTTGTGATTCTTGTAATAATTTTAACACAGTAATTCCCAGAGAAACAGGAAACACAGCATCAACTCCTTATACTTGTTGGAATGGAGACATTCCAATATACTTTTGGTGCTAATTCGGTCAGCCCAGAGGGCACTAATCAACTTTTTATGAGAGGATTTTATATTCTATTGCAATAGCTTTTTTATGTTGTTGACTAAACTCTTGTTGGAGGACTCAACTAGCCCATTTACTTGTGGATAATAGGTAGTTGAGTGTCCTAATATTATGTGGTATTCCGTATTTGTTACAAAAATCAGCCATTTCCTTTTACTTAAATGCAGCAGCATTGTCAGTTATAATCTTATGGGGGCATCCAAACCTAGACAAAATGTTACCTTCTAAAAATTGGATAGTGACAGTGTATGTGGCATGTCTAGTTTGGATAGCCTCAATCCACTTGGTAAAGTAGTCAATGGCAATTAGGATCCATCTATGTTGGCATGATGAGCTGGGATGGATTTCACCAATGAAATCCAGAACCCATTGCTGAAAAGGAGTTTCAACTGAAATGGGTTTTAAGGGTAAAGGCAAAAGCTTTCTCTTGCCTTCAAAGATTTGACATTGGTGGCAAGTGGTGACTTTCTTATGCACGTATGCAAACAAGGTAGACCAGTAAAAGTCAACCCTTAGGATTTTTTTGGTTTTGGTTTTCCAATATTACTGACCTCCACAATGTCCTTGATGAAACTCCTCCATGACCATGTTTGCTTCCTCTTTCAGTAAACAATTTAGCAAAATACCACCAGCGTCTTTCCAATATACATTCTAATCTAAAATAAATAATAATAAAAAAACTTTATAGCTTTCAGTTTTAGAAACCTGGCTTTTGTTTTGGTTAAACCAAGAGGAGCTTGTAATTTTTGTAAAATAAAAATAATGTCTACATACCATGGTGAGGTAGAAAAGGCCTTTGATACTTGTGGAGTCACTAGCTCTTCATGTTCATCTAGTGCAACAATATAATTGATATCCAATGCATGAAAATTGGACTCAACCATTAGCTTTGCCAATCCCTGACCTTTGATGAGCTTGGTTGGTTTAATCTCAATGTCATACTCTAGGATCACAACAATCCATTTCCCTCTTCTGCCATCTGGGTCAGTCTGTGTGAGAATATCTTTTACCACAACACTTGGGACAAATGCAATGATATGAGAATGTAGGATATACACTCTAAAATCCTTTAATGCCTTTACCAAAGCAAAGGCTTGTTTCTATGTAATATTGTACTTCAGAGATGCATCCCTCAGATCTTTGCTAAAAAAAATATGGGTTGTTCATGGCCTTCACTATTTTCTATAATAAAACAACTATAATAGTATGCTCAGATGCAAAAGAAAAAATGATAAAATCCTTTGTAAAGTCATGGCTTATCAAAACAGGAGTAGTAGTTAAAGCTAACTTTACTTCACTAAAAGATTTCTTGGCTTCAGTATTCCAATTTATTTCCATATCTTTCTTTAACATATTTGTAATGGATCTTAATATTTTAGCCAAGTTAGGAATAAATCTGCCGAGAAAAATTATCCTACCAATGAAGGATTGAACTTATTTCTTGTTTTTGGGAGGGTCAATTTTCAGTATGGCTTTGACTCTATTAGGATCAATTCTAATACCTTGTCTGGAAATGATATGACCTAGAATTTTTCCCTCCTCTAAACCAAATAGAGTTTTCTTAGGGTTTAATGAGATACCATATTTTCTGCACTTTTCAAAAACTCTTCTTAAATGCAGCAAGTGTTCTTCATCTGTCTTTGAAAACACAGTTATATCATCTAGGTAAATCACAATGAACCTGTCAATTTCATCAACAAAGGTTATGTCCATTGATCTTTGGAAAGTGGCTCCAATGGTCATAAGGCCAAAAGGAATTTTTAAATTGATAAAAGTGCCCCATGGTGTAGTAAATGGTGTATTGTGTTGATCATCAGGATGAACCAGAACCTGGTTGTATCTTGAGAAACCATCCAGTAATGAAATTCTGTTGGAACCAACTACTTTTTGTAAGATGTGATCCATTTTTGGAAGGGGATAGTTATCATTAAGAGAAACCTTGTTAATATTTCTAAAATCTACGCAAAGCCTAATTTCACATGTTTTCTTTCTAGTAGGTACTAGATTTGACACCCATTTCGAAAATTTGAGGGGTACAATGATCTTTGCATCAAAAATTTTCTTAACTTCCTTTTCTATCAAAGGCAGTAACACTGTGTTTATTCTCCTCAATTTATGTTTAAAATGCTTTTGATCTTCCCTGATGGGAATGGTGTGTTGAATGATAACTGTATCATAAGATTTTAATTATTCATAGCTCTAGGGAAACACATCAGAGAATTCTTTAAAAAGCTCAATGTAATTTTTTTTTCTTTAAGAGGTAAGGATTTAGACAATTTGACAACTTTGGGGTTCTCTACAGTTCCTATGTTACATTCCTCTACCTCAGCTCATACGGGTTCTATTTTTGGCTTCTTGGCTACATCATCAAAGTCAAAAATCTCTTCCAATGGTACCAATCCTCTTGATATCACATTGTCCTTTAATTGCAGAACCTCAAGTTCTCCTTGATTATCATCAATTTCATTAAAAACCATTTCTTTTTCATTTTCATCTATATCATTTTCAATATCAATATTTACAGACACAAACTCATCTTTCATTTGTAAAAAGTTCTCTATTTGTTTATCATTACTGAAAATATGCCAATATATTACATTATCAGGCACAGCTGGCTTGTGTTTTACTTCCACCACATATTTCCTATTGGTATGAAAAGGAATTTTTCAAGTGCTAGTTGAAACAGCCAAGGCATCATCTAAAAGATTTTGGATTCTAGGGATAATAGACAAATTATATTCAGAAAATAATTGCAAAAAATCTAACACTGCATTTATATAGGCTCTTAGTCTAGGGTATTTAGCAGGATATTCACCCTTAATTTGATTGATTATTAGCTCAGAATCCCCATGCACAGAAATTTGTTTTGCTCCTAATCTCTTTAAAATTTGCAGCCCTAAGATCAATGCCTCATATTCAGCTATGTTATTGGTGCACTAAAAATTGAGTTTGTAACCATGTCCCTTTGCCATATTTGTGGATGAATTTACAATTAAAACACTTGCCCCTGCTCCATCCTTACTCACATCCCCATAGAAATCCATATTCCAAAGAGCCTCTCCCTCTACATATTTTTCTTATGTATCCAATTTTATTTCTTTTGTATTACTGATCTCAGCTTCTAAGTGTGAAACTTCATTTTCTACACATTCATTACTGTACAAGATAAATGAATCTATTTTTGGATGTACTGAATACAGGGGGTAATTGTTGGGTTTTTATTTACAACTAACCATGTACTTCATTAGTGTTTCCTTTTATAATATTCTTGGTTGACCAAATAATGGAATGGTAGCATAAGTCATATCCATTTATTAAGTGCCTTGTAATTTTTCTCCCCGAGATCTAGAGAGCAACATTCCATACTTAGGAGGTATGTCTACTACTATAATGTCCATTACCAAGCTCTTTGTTGGTATTTGGACAAGAGCAACACCAAATCTTTGATTAATCCTAAGCATACTACTTTACTTGAATCAAATGAATATAAATCTTTGTAAGGTTTGGTTATGTCTAAACCTAGTTTCTCCATAATAGCTCTAGGCATTAGATTATGTGAGGCTCCAAAATCAAGCATAACATTGTGTAGAATTTTATCATGAATGTTCAAGCTAATGTAGAAAGGGGGTACACTTTCATCCTAAGATTTTCCTTTGACCTTAGGCCTAAACAATAACTCAGGTCAGTCATCTACAAAATTGACTGTGTCGATCCCTTCCCCTATCTTCAAAGCTTTTATGACTTGTGATATGTATGCATTTTTGTTGATTAATTCAATGAGGGAAATGGAAATTTTTACTTTAGCCAGTTCATTTTCAATGCTAAAAGATGTAGGAGGTTTTTCTATTTCTTTAGTAGTTTCATCCTGTTTCTTAGAAGTTTCCTTCTAAGAATCATCTTTAGGCTGACTAGTAGAAGGGGTATCATTTTGGGTCTTCTTAGGAGGAGTGTCAACAATATTTTTACTCCTGAAGTTATATTGTCTATGTACTTCCATAATTGTGTTATGATATCCTTGTTTGTAGTCTTCAGATTCTAATGGAATGGCTTCTGGTTGTGAGAGTAAGAAAATCGCTTGCTCTTCCTTAGTCAAAAAAATGTGGTCAACTTCGATTTCCTCAAACAAATTTATTTGATTTTCATCGGGATCTTCAAGTATGTCAGCTTCCTCATCTGCATAGTTTTCTTGAAATGGAGGTCTAAACTGTTGCCAATCATTTTTTCCTCTTTGCTCTCTTTGTTTAATCTAAGGTTGGATTTTCCTAAAATTTGGATTTCTAATTTGGGAACCACCTTGGTTTTCCCTTGGAGCAGTTCTATCAACTATAAAAATTCTCTCCATCATTTTCTCCATTGTTCTTACTAAAGTATCCAACTTGACATCAGAGGAGGAACAAGTTTGTTCCTCTTTTATAGTAACTCTCCTTTCAAATTTTAGTCTAGCTCTCTTTGTTAATAGATTGGCTTCAACTCTAACTTCATTTCTCTGCATTTCCTCAAGAGTTATAGAGTTTCTTTCTCTTAACTGGTAAAACATATCGGGGTCAAAACCATCTAGGAATTTAATCAGGGCTAGCCCCGGAGGAGGTTGTATTGTTGTGGGTATAGAGTTGTAGACATTGTTAAATCTGATACAATAGTCTTGGACTGATTCACCTAGGGCTCTTTTGATACTTTCATACTCTGCTAAAATTTGTAGAGGGTTATTTTTCACTTCCCATCTTCCAAGGAAGGTGTCATGCAATTGAGCAAGGTTTGGGATAAAGTTGGTTGGTAACCCTTTAAACCATTTTTTAACCTCACAAGTGATACTTTGAGCAAACAATATAATTTTCACATCAACATCATCTATCTCTTGGAGATCTAAGTAGCCATTCATTTTGTCAATATGTTGATGAGCAGTTATGGGCTCACTGCTATCAATATGAGGAATCCTACTTTGGTAATCTTGAGGCATTGCATTGAGTTGTGGAGGTAGGACCAAGGGGGCATATCGAGCTGCTATGATTGATGTTTGAGATGTAGATGGGACTATAATAGGTGTGGGTATCGAAGGTATAAAAGGGAGTATAATTACACTTTGTTGTGTTGATGTAGAAGTGGTAGTGGTTGAAGATAAAATGGGTGTAGTGAAAATGGGGGTGATTATTAGAGGTGCAGTAGGAATAGAAGGAATTTCTAGAGGAATAGAAACAACAGGAAACTCTAGAGGGGTAAAAATAGTAGGAATCTCTAAAGGGGCAGTATGAATAATAGGAATTTCAAATGGACTAGAAAAACTAGGTGGAATTATTTGTGAGGTTGGAGAGTAAGCAACAAAAGAAGAAGAATAAGGTTTAGGTGAATGATGAAGTAGGGCTTTATGTATTTCTTGATCTAACTAACTAACCAAAGCTTCAAGATTGTCAAATTGTTTGAGTTCATCATCAAGAGAATCTGATTTATAGGGTTTTAGCAAGCTTTCATCAATCACAGTTTTAGGCACAAAGCTATCAAATTTACTTCTAAAAATACTATGTTCAAAATCTAGATCAAATTCTATATCTTCTAAAGTGACAAAATTCTCTGGAAGGGAATTAAACCTAGGCAGAGGACCTTCACTTGATTCACTCTCAGATACAAGTTTCTTTCTAATTATTTTTTATGGATTATCTACAATTTTCGATGGATTTGGATCTGGATTAGCTCTAGTGTAAATTATTTTAGGAGCCAGATCTACTATTAAGTATTCACATATAAGATATATACAGCTTTTGAAGTGGAAAACAACCTTAAATCAAAATCTATTTCTAAGCCACAAAACCTAGAAATAGCTTTAAGTACTGAAACAAAAATTTACCAGGGAAAAATTTAATTCAAATCAGGTTTGTTTGAAGTCCCCAGTATGGTCACCCAAATGTTATCACTCCGTAATTTCTTAAGGTTGCAAAAGAAACCCAGAGGTAACCACAAAACCACTTTTAAGTTTAGAAGCTAGCCCTTCTAAACTCAGAGAGGGATCTCTCTGTCAGATTTAGCTTTGTTGTAGTGGGATTTTAGGCTAGATGTAAGGTTTAAAGTTTGGTTTTTTGAATTGTTTGGTTGAGGCTGCAAGGTAAGGCCATTGGGAAATGGAGTCAAAGTCTTAGAGTGATCAAGTGCATGAATATTAGACCAGAAATAATAGGGCAAGGTAGGCAGGTCGTTGGATCTTCAGAGCTTGATGGAGTGATAGGGAGGAAAAAGGTTCAGAATCAATTAAACATAGAGAAATTAAGAATTATATATTTAATTTCAGTTGGAAAACATATATATTGTTTAAAGTCGGGATAGAGTGTAATTAAACAAGTTCAACCCATAATTTTCTTTTAAACAATAGAGGAAAGAAACACATATGAAAAATAACAGAGATATTACAAAATTACAAGTAGAAAACACATCACCAATTAAGCCTGACACATGAATCCTGGAACACTGTCTGTATTAATGAAAAATGATCACTTTAACTCGGTGAACAACTTTACATCAAATGGTAGTCCTTTCTTGCTACAAGTCCCAACATTTGTACTTCGACTTGGGAAGTACTTATACAAAATTATCAAAAAATATCTTGAGTGAAAACCTCAATATCTTTTACAAAATATCCTAAACTGATTGTAAAAATAGATTAAAATATAGATAACTGAAAATTCGTAATGATCTGACACTATCTTCGACGCTTGTTGTTGATGACTAAGCCTGCAAAAGTGTTGTTTTGTTTCTAAAGGTAAAACAATTTTTACTCCAATATTTGACATAGCTGGTCCCACCTTTCTTCATCTGGAATTGGCATTTTAACCAATTTTTTATAAGTCTCATCTACCTCGGTATATTTTTGGAAAGTTGGTTTGACCAAAAATAAATGTTTGATTTCGCCTCTAATATGCAGATCGAATTCCAAAGCCTCCATGAAATATTTTCCTATAATTGAGCCTTTAATAATTGAAATTTTTTATTTGTCCCGGGCTATTGAGTACAATTTATGTTGATAATCTAGTAAGGGCGCTAGCTTGTCTAGTCTTGGCAGTGCTTTCAAATGTAATGCATTGAATTTCTTATGGAACTTCTGGATGCTGGTCTCCAAGTGCTAGCACTTGTTTTCCAATTGTAATAGCAAGTTCATTTAAGTAAGGACTCTCCTGACTTCCAAGATAGTCTTTTCCTATCTGCAATCTCAAAATCTACTGACTGATCCTTGGTTTTTGTATTCAAAATTTTAATTAAGGTGTTAGCTTCCCTTGGCCTCTGTCCCAATCTGATTTTAGCTCCTTCCATTAACTCCTTTAATCTCTGCACTAAGTCCTCGTGTTCAAATATTATCTCAATTGAAGGCCAGATTTCTGTGATGGCCTCATTTATCTCAATCCATATGCATTCTTTAGCTTGTGCTAGTGTTTGAGCCATCACAGACTCATTCTCTAGCTTAGTAATCCTTTCAGTTAACCTGTGACATTTCTGTAACTTTGCTATATATGAATTATCTATCTTTAATTTATGATCCTGCAAAGTTTTGACTTGGGCTTTTAATTTTCAATTTCCTTCCTTATGATGGACAGGTATTCCATAGCTTTAACCAACTCATTTGAGGAATTTGTTGTTTGTGCTTCTATTATTGTCGATGTAGATGCTCCTGTTGTGGTTGCCACTGAAATAGACACTGCATTTAGAGGAACTATGGCTAGTTGTGGTGGCTTCTCCTTTTCCTTGAGCAGTCTTTCCATCTCCACTTCCATATCATTAATCTAGTTGCTTTGTTAAATTATTATCTTGAACATGTTCTATTTTTCTTTCTCAAGCTCCCCAACTTCCTTAGCTTGGGGATTCTTAATGGAGTGAAGTTTGAGTTGTCTCCTCAATGTTGTTATGTATGCATTTTTCCTCCTCACAATTTCTTCTGTTGCTTTTACATCTTTAGGGTCATACCCCATCTTAATTACCAGATCCTCCAATGATTTGATCCTGGTGTCCTTAGCCAAAGATGAAATATTTTCAAGCTTCAATTGTGATTATATGTTGATGAGTGAGGCCTGCAGTGTTGGTCAAAGTAGAGTACAACATTTCACCAGTTTGTTTATGCAGGTCTATTTGGTCAATGGGGTGAATCTGCTCAGCACAAAGGAGAAAACATATTTCTTGTAATCAGTTGGAGTCTTCGGAAATGAAACCTACACTTGAAGGAATGCAATTTTCATTTTCCCCTTTTCTATATCAAATGATGAAAGAAGATTGTGCTATGAAGAGGTTGTTTGTTTCCAGAACTAAGTGTATGTGGTGGCCTTGAGTTGTTCATTTTTCTTCTTAATTTCTCTATATTTTGCAAAAATAATTGGTTCATCCTAGTCCTGAACCAATTTTGTTGCTTGAGATGTATCGAGGGGATCTTGGGAAACTGAGGAAGAGGAGATCTTGTGAAGATATCTTCTCTTCTTGTAGGAACACGATGGCATGTTAGGACTATGGCGGCATGCTCCTCATCATCCTGTAGAAAAACTGGTTTAGAATTAGTCTTATGCTTCTTCTTGTATATCTGAAATCCCTTAAGTCCAATCTCTATCACTGAATGGGAATCATCCTCCCTTGGCCTCTTATCTCTCTTTTCTTGAGGTACTGGAGTCTATGAAGCAGTCGTGGATATCACTTGTTATTCTGCTTCTTGTACTGTATTCTCCTCCCACTGACTTTGATTCGTGGACTTTTATACCTCTGGTCTAGGAGTGTGAGAGTAGGGAGTGGTTTTCTACTCCACTCTCAATTTATAAATGATGCCAAAATGGTCATATGACCAAGTGAAACTCAACTTGAATTTCAACTTCTTGAGGAGCAAATCTGCCTCCTTACTTGCTACTCTAGTGTTACAAATAAATAGACCAACCTGTAACTTGCTTTTAAACTGAGACTTCTTTTTTGCTGCAACAAAAATGAAGGTCATCCATATGAATCATATGCCTTATATATTCCACATAGAAGATCATCATAGGAACAAATTTTGGCAGGTTGTATGGTGGAAATTCACACCCATAAACTCTTATCTATGTATAATTTTAGTACAAATACCAATCTCCTATCTTAGTTTGCTCACTGATATGCAGAATTCTATGTATCTCTGGTCATATCCTAGGCTCTATATTGTGGTTTAATAAACAGGATATTGTGTGTAAAAATTGATCAACATAATCAGAGAAGGTGCACTTAGTAGAATTTCTCCTCACCAAGGATGTCAAATGGATTAGTGATTGTGGATTACCCTGCCAATCTAATTTCTTCAAAGGAAATGAAAAATTGTCTGCTTGATGATAAAGAAACAAATAAACCAACACTGAAGCATATTTAAAAGTCCCTTTAGTAGAAAACTTGGGGAGGTGGTCATGAATTGATTCTGCATGAACTCATTGTAATTGAAAATAGGGGGTTTCTCACCAGTTGTGAAAACTGATAAGAAACCAACAATGGCCTCATCAACCCATTGATCAGATTGATAGCCAAGTATGCATGAAATAATTAAAATTACTTGTTTAGTGATCTCAGGAAATGTAGAGGATGAGTATGGGGGATTCTTCTTGGGTAATTGGGAATCCTCGGGGAGAAAAATCTCAAATATCTTGGCTCTCTATGGGAAGGTTAGGTTTTTGTATAATTCCATTAGGAAATCTACTAGAAATGGTTGCAAAGAGTCAGAAATTGGTAATTGGAGCATTTGGGATATGGATTTTGTACTGATGGTGAAGAGGATGTCATTGTTTTGGACTACAATTGCCCTCTGACTAGGGATATATCTAAATTGATACCAGTAGACGAATTCGAGGAAGTGGTCTGTCTAGGGAAAGATGAATTGCGGTAGGAGAGAATCCCAAAGGCTCAATTCATCACTCTAGTCCAAGAAATTATGTTTTAACCAGTTGTGAAACTCGAACAAGTCGAATTCACAACTAGTTTTAGTAATTTTGTAATCTTGGTCTACTAGTGGTTGATGATCTAAATCTATGGTAGGGGGCAGCATAGGATTGTAATCAGAGGTATTGGATTTTCCTTTAGGTGTTGTTAGTGTCAGTCTTGCCAGCCTTCCTCCAGTGATCAAATATGCTCTTACAAAGTGATTTTGAAGTGTCAAGGTCAAATTTTGTCATTTCAGTGAGTCTTCAAGTAAAATTTGGTCACTAGGCATTAGGTCTAAGGTTTGTTTTCACTCTTTTCAAAGTTGTCCAAATGGCAGTCCATGTCATCATTCAGCTGAGTCTATCATCATTCATAGGGTTTTCATTATCATGTCAGTGTCTAATGAGTCATTTTACACCTTGTTCATGCTTCAGTTGTGCCTTGGCAAGGTCATTTCCCTCCTCTAGGGTTTTGAAGCCAATTTCTCTTGGACGGTCAAATCATCGACAAAACTTGTATCCAGATGTTCATACACCTTCCCCTATCCTTAAAGTACCTTACCAAATGCTTCCCATCACTGAGATCCCCCAAATTCCTCATTTTTGCACAAACCCTAGTTTCTAGCTACAACCTGGCAATTTTCTAGGTTGGGCATGTGTTTTGCCCTTTTGGACCCCTTCCCCTCACTCAATCTCTGATATTCCACTTTCCCCTGCTTCCTAACATCCCTCCCAACTTCCAAAAATTTCCTCAAGAATTCAGAATCCCCTTATCCCCTTCATTTCGCTTCATTTCGACAAAATTCCTTGTTTCACACATCGGGGCAAGTTTCACTAAAATGATGTTTCTGAGAAATAAAAGATGAATTTTGGAAAACTGAGAGAGGTTTTTGTTCAAAAAATTCCAAGGAAGAAAAACCTCCTTCACTTTTTATACAGGTGTCATGGTTTGAGAGAAATGTCAAAACTACCGTTGCCTTAGGAGAATCAAAGGCACCTCTGAAGTGACCTTGGGAAATTCAAGTTTTATCCTAGCCGGGTTGGTCAAATAACTTTCTTGATGGGTAAAATGATAACTAGACATAAAGATATTTCCAATGAGCTATCATGAGCTCAATTTGGGGTTGAGGAAGGCATTCAAAAGTTGACTGCAACAGCACTCTTCCTTGAGGCAGCCTCATTTGGCACATTTTTACCAGTCTTGGGAGATTTGACTTTTTACAGGGAAAATGAACTCCAAATTGAAAAATTCCCATTGGGTTGGAAAGTAGACTCAAAGACCCTTCCAACGAGCTATCCTGCGCCCGATTCCGACACCGGGAAGGCCTCCAAAAGCCTCCTGACAAAGCGCGACCCGTTGAGCCTGGCACGCGACCCGTCAGAGGCGCGCGACCCATCAGGCTGCCTTTTCCAGTGCAAAATTTACACAGGTGCGACCCGTCAGTGGCGCGTGACCTGTCAGTGCCCTCAATATCAAACTACCTGCAAATTTTCCAAGGAGCCACAAATTGCCAAATTTTGCAAGGTTTGCTTAATCGAGGATGAGAATGGTGTTGATGGATTTGAATTAGGTCCCCGAAGAAGATGAGTCAAATACCTTTATTATGTTGTACAAAGATGGAAAGCCAATCAGCCAAGTTTCATGCTCTAATTCTCTAGTGAAGATACCTATAGCCTTGCATGTTAAGGAGATGACTCCAGCGGCAATGCTTCCACTATCAAAGTTGCCTCGGGTTTATTTTCATGCAGCTGGCCAGAATCGGCAACAATCATTAGAATTTGAGACATTTCTTGGTTATCTCCTCAAAAGAGACAAAGTTGTTGTGTGTCATTTTAGATGGTATGAATTCCTTATAACACCACTATCTGGAAGTTTTGGTCGTGTTGGTGTTGCTTATCGTCTCATGAAGTCGTGTAGGGATGGTGAAGTTCTAGGTGGTGCTGCATCTAATGAATTAGAGAACCAATGGCAGCTCAAGTGGATGCTGTGATTGGGCCCCATAATCCTTCTTTATACACCAGGATATCACAGGATGATATAAAACGTGAAGACTCTCGGTCTAAGATGGTTGTAGAGGATGCTTACTTGCAGCCACAAAATTTTCAAACATTACACACAAGGCTGGTGAAGGGCAATGCAACTCGGGGGATTTCTAATGACTATCAACAAGGTGGACCATACCCAAATGTGTCAGCTCCATATGAACACATGTTTCCATTGCATAGGGCATCTGAAGAGGTCAACAGGTGTATTCGGAGTGGTTCACCTCAAGTAGAAAACAACACTTCACCTCGAGTGGAAAGCAACACTCCACCTCTGGCTGAGAATGCACCACATCAAAAGGAACATGGCACTAAATAGCTCAGTGACAGCACAAATCCCAAGAAATTTTGAGCATTTTGGGTAAATTTTGGTTTTTCAGGCAATTTACAGGTTTTTCCCCATTAACGGGTCTCACCCCCCGTGCGACCCTACATCATGGCAACTCCATTTTGCAAAAACTCAACATTTACAGATTTGTCATGAGAAGTTACATATGCTCATCAATGGACTTGAGATTTTATGAAGTTTTGGGCCTCCAGAAAGTCAAAAAACAAGCAAAAAATGACTTTCTGCCACATTTTTGAGTTGCAGAAAGCAGTCTTGGGAGAATGCCATTTTGGAGGGGCAAATGACCACCAAATTCAGAAATTCTAGTTGGGTTGGAAATTAGACTCACAGACCTTTCCAACAAGCCTACTCTTGCTCAATTTGGCCAACGGGAAGTGCCCCAAACGTGGTCCCAAAGGCGCGCGACCCGTCAGGCAGAGGCGCGCGACCCGTCACGCAAACTTCTCCAAATTTCAGTGTACAGCTCAGAAAAACGCAGTTTGATCCTGTTTGACTTTTTGGGGTGGATTATTATGCTCTTTGATGTAATTAATGTACTTTTATGACACTTTTACTCTTATGTACCTCTTCTAGAAGATTCATTCATGAAAAAGGTGAAAATTAAATGAATGAATTGGTTTCCTAGCTTATAGAGGCAAGTTGTTTTGACTGCCTAGTTTGTAGTGCTTAGTTTAGAAGTGGTTGAAACAGCTCCTAGGATAGTGAGCTCGACCCATGGAGGCAGGGAAAGAGGTTAGATGATCTATATTATGTACTTTCTTGCTCATTTTCATGGTTGGACTCTTGAGGGAGAAGCTATCATTGTATTATTCACTGTATCTCTGCAATTTTTGGCTAAGGAAGACCAGGGTTTTGCAGTCCTTTTTGGGATTCTTGTGGTCACATGTATTGATGGTGTGTCTCTCTTTGTACTTGTAAGTGTGTTATGTGAAATCATTTCCTTACTTTTCTTTCTGCAAATTAGGCAAATGAAGTGTTAAAGTAGAATTCATGACTGTCATGCTCTGCTTTTAAGTTTGCTTAATATCAATGTTTTCAACTGTTTAAGGGGAATTCAAGGTTATTGCTTGCTCTCCTTAACTCCTCACCAGTCATTCTCATTCATCCATCTCTATTAAAGGCATCAATATTTTTTCCTACCTCGCCCCAAAGAACCCCCCGCGAAAACTGTGTCCAATCCCCGCACCTAAAATTGCCATTTCCTCAATTTGCCACCAAAAACCCTAAAAATCCCAAATCAACCCTTTGATCAGTTTAATAGCCTAAAATTAGTGTTACCTTATTGGTTATCTCGCCCATTGAAGATCTTCATCGAGATAGACCGGAGAGAGCCCTCTCCTGCCCCGTAGGGCTAGCTACGAGGCTAAGTGGTTTGATGTTGCCTTGAGGTTTACCTTTCTCGGCCTGAGGTGAAATTTCAAGCGCTAACATATTGGCGACCATACTGGGGAGAACAGACTTGTTTGTGGATTGATGTGTTTGTTTCATAAGTCTTAGACGGAGCCTGAAGTTATGCCAGGTAGCCTTCGAAAACGCTCTTGTTTTACATCAGCGTTAGTAGATAAACGCTACTTAAGTCAATCTCCGTGAGCTTGTGAATACATCACTTCATTTGAATTTTACCCCAGTACATGTATCAATTTTAGATCTGATTGTTGATGGTGAACAACGATCAGGCACTTGAAAGGATGAAATCATTCACTTGGCGACTCTAAATCATTTTCGAGATCAGATCCAAAGACTCCACTGGAGGATGATCCCGACCAGCAAAAACATGAAAGGAAAACATGGACAGATCAGGTATTCAAGTTGGAATTTCATCCAAGACATTTTGTTCTTTGTCATAAATTATTTCTTCTCTTTTCCCAAGAATGTCAAGACTGCATTGCAAAGAATACTATGCTTGAGAAAAGATCCTCGGCCTGCAGTTGATTCTTTCCCTTTGAAGATTGTGAATACCAAAGATTTGCATACCTTTGAGCTTGATCAAGACCTTTCTTTTAAATTTTGTGATGACCATCTTCAAATTGATGAATCTCAAGAGACCAAGATAGATTTTATACCTGTTGTACATACCCCTACACCTTGTAAAATTCCAGATCGGTATAAACCTCATGTTTTACCTCCTGTTCTCCATCCTTTCCCCAAAAACTATGATCTATACTTGCCGAGGTTTGATGGTGAATGTAAGAATGTCAACGCTAAGCAACATGTGCAGAATGTTGAGAATTTTCTAGATCTTTTTGAAGTTGATGAAGAAGATGTTAGTATTAGGCTTTTTGCTCTTTCTTTGCAAGCTAAAGTGAAGAGTTGGTTCAAAGCCCTGCCTCATGCAAGCATCTCAGATTTCCAGCAGTTTGTCAAAGCTTTTCTCGACAGGTGGATGATCAGGCAGAACCTTTTCATGATTGTAGAAGAGTATAATCAGCTAAAAAGAATTCCAGGGGAGACAGTACAATAGTTTTCAGCCAGATTTAACCAAGTTTATTATTCGATGCCAGTTGATATTAGACCTTCTCCTAGATCTGCTCTCTTGCACTATCCGGGTGCCTTTGATCCGGAGATGGAGTTTCAGCTGAGAGAAAGGGATATTGCAACACTTCATGAGATGCAAAACAGTGCAGTAAATGTAGAGGCTCATCTGTTGATCCGAAGGGCAAGGTTGAAAGAAGAAGAGATGAAAAACATAGATCCGGCCGAATCAAATTCTCTAGAGGTGAAGCTTGACATTTTGGTAAGTGTAGTAGAAAATATGATGGACAAGATCAACGCAAGGAATGATTATGATGTTCAATCCCATGGCTCGCTGATTGAAGAAGAACAAGTTGCTGACCCAAAACATTTTGTTTATGATCCCAGTTGTCATAGTGATTGTTTTATAGATCATTGTGAAGAAGAGAGAGTTGTTGATATGATGGGTATGTTTGATGATGAATTACCTCAGTTTGATGAGTATGATGATGATTATGTTCTCCAAACAGAAGCTAATCTTGTAGACGAATCAGCAGCTAGTTTGTGGGAGGAGGAAGTTCACTTACAGCAGCTCGAATACAGTGATCAACCGATGCATATGAGCTATGACAATGATGAGGAAAGTGCAGCAAATTTTGAAGTAAGTGAAGGATCTTTACCTTTTTGTTTTGATTCATGTCAGTTCATTAGAGACAACTTCCATGAAATTAGGAATCAGCTGTCAACAAGTCTTTATCTAGACCATCTTGAAGGCAATAAAAACCTTGTTCCAGACTTCTCATATTCAGATTTGCAACCCCCGAAAGCCATTGATTGTCAAGTTGCAGATGAAGGCATGGAAGTTGACATATTTGATCAAATGATACAATAAGGTTCCCTACCATTCTATTTTGAATCAGTTCAGTATTTGAAGGGAAATTTGCATAGTCCATCTTCAGTGAAGAATGAGCAGCATGTAGGCAATCATGTAATCACATTGGAACCAATAGAAAATGGGTTGCAGCATTCTTTTCAATTTTTTCATGATCCAATAGTTGATGTTTTGGATGAGGTTTGCAGTCAAAGTCTTTCTCCATTGACTACATGTGAGCTTGAAACATGTGCTGATATGAATTTGATTCGGCAGCCAGTTTCTTTCTTATTTTCAGCAGAGGTTTCGTCACAAGGCTCAGATCAAAGTTTGCATTCATGGTATGAAGGAAAGAGAAGTAATCCATTGGATAAGCTAAGTTCTAGTGTGCTTGAATTTCAAGATCCTTATGCAGTGTTTTTGGAGGTGGATAGAGAAGCCATATCATTTAATGGATCTGTTTCTAAGTTGTCATGGGAGTTTCCTTTCAGTAGTTCTCTCTTGTTGTTCATAAGCAAGCACTTGTGGAGAATTCAAACAGCAGACGGGATACTTACTTGGTTGCATTGGTTGTTTCATTTCACTTGATCAGGTGATGAATGAAACTGTTAGGGTAGGTTGTGATGAATAAGCTCCCCTTTGAGCATCATTTCAGTTTGTTGGTTGTGTTTAAGTGTTGAGTCAGTTTTTAGTTGAGTGAGTGTCAATTTGTGTTGTCAAGTCATCAGTTTTCAGTCATGCATTTCAGCTTGAGTTTTTGACTCCATTGCCCAATGGTTGAAAACACTGGTCTGCTCTCCCAGAGGTCTACGGTTCTTGGCACCTCCAAGGAGCTACCATCCCCATTGGATCCAATGTTAGTGTCAGTCTTGCTAGCCTTCCTCCAGTGATCAAATATGCTCTTAAAAAGTGATTTTGAAGTGTCAAGGTCAAATTTTGTCATTTCAGTGAGTCTTCAAGTAAAATTTGGTCACTAGGCATTAGGTCTAAGGTTTGTTTTCAATCTTTTCAAAGTTGTCCAAATGGCAGTCCATGTCATCATTCAGCTGAGTCTATCATCATTCATAGGGTTGTCATTATCATGTCAGTGTCTAATGAGTCATTTTACACCTTGTTCATGCTTCAATTGTGCCTTGGCAAGGTCATTTCCCTCCCCTAGGGTTTTGAAGCCAATTTCTCTTGGACGGTCAAATCATCGACAAAACTTGTATCCAGATGTTCATACACCTTCCCCTATCCTTAAAGTACCTTACCAAATGCTTCCCATCACTGAGATCCCCCAAATTCCTCATTTTTGCACAAACCCTAGTTTCTAGCTACAACCTGGCAATTTTCTAGGTTGGGCCTATGTTTTGCCCTTTTGGACCCCTTCCCCTCACTCAATCTCTGAGATTCCACTTTCCCCTGCTTCCTAACATCCCTCCCTACTTCCAAAAATTTCCTCAAGAATTTAGAAGCCCCTTATCCCCTTCATTTCGCTTCATTTTGACAAAATTCCTTGTTTCACACATCGGCGCAAGTTTCACTAAAATGGTGTTTCTGAGCAATCAAAGATGAATTTTGGAAAAATGAGAGATTTTTTTGTTCAAAACATGCCAAGGAAGAAAAACCTCCTTCACTTTTTACACAAGTGTCATGGTTTGAGAGAAATGTCAAAAATACCATTGCCTTAGGAGAATCAAAGGCACCTCTGAAGTGACCTTGGGAAATTCAAGTTTTCTCCTAGCCTGGTTGGTCAAATAACTTTCTTGATGGGTAAAATTATAACTAGACATAATAAATTTCCAATGAGCTATCATGAGCTCAATTGGGGTTGAGGAAGGCATTCAAAAGTTGACTGCAACAGCACTCTTCCTTGAGGCAACCTCATTTGGCACATTTTGACCAGTCTTGGGAGATTTGATTTTTGATAGGGAAAATGAACTCCAAAATGAAAAATTCTAGTTGGGTTGGAAATTAGACTCAAAGACCTTTCCAACAAGCTATCCTGCGCCCGATTCTGACATCGGGAAGGCCTCCAAAAGCCTCTTGAAAAAGTGCGACCCGTTGAGCCTGGCGCGCGACCCATCAGGCTGCCTTTTCCAGTGCAAAATTTACACAGGTGCGACCCGTCAGTGGCGCGCGACCCATCAGGCTGCCTTTTCCAGTGCAAAATTTACACAGGTGCGACCCGTCAGTGGCGCACGACCCGTCAGCGCCCTCAATATCAAACTGCCTGCAAATTTGCCAAGGAGCCACAAATTGCCAAATTTTGCAAGGTTTGCTTAATCGAGGATGAGAATGGTGTTGATGGAATTGAATAAGGTCCCCGAAGAAGATGAGTCAAATACCTTTATTATGTTGTACAAAGATGGAAAGCCAATCAGCCAAGTTTCATGCTCCAATTCTCTAGTGAAGATACCTGTAGCCTTGCATGTTAAGGAGATGACTCCAGCGGCAATGCTTCCACTATCAAAGTTGCCTCGGGTTTATTTTCATGCAGCTGGCCAGAATCGGCAACAATCATTAGAATTTGAGACATTTCTTGTTTATCTCCTCAAAAGAGACAAAGTTTCTGTGTGTCATTTTAGATGGTATGAATTCCTTATAACACCACTATCTGGAAGTTTTGATCTTGTTGGTGTTGCTTATCGTCTCATGAAGTCGTGTAGGGATGGTGAAGTTCTAGGTGGTG